>JAPJBO010000134.1:0-348563 GCA_030068145.1 Diplonema papillatum
GTTGGAGGGGTAAGCAAAAACTGACAAACGCAGGCCCCACCGTTTGCCCCTTTTTGTACTCCCCCCTTCGAATCCCTTCGTGCCGTCTCTGACGGCCCTCTTTTTTACCTGTATGTTCTTCCCCGTTCTGTTCCCCACCTTTTTCCCATGTCTTCGACGGATGCTTCTCCCTTTGCTCTGCTGCGATAAACAGCTGGGAGATAGCGGAACAGCCAGAACGGAGCCACACGCGTTCTATCGACTTTGCAAGGAAGAGCGAAGAAACAATAGGGATTCCAACACACACACACACACACACACACACACACACACACACACACACACACACACACACACACACACACACACACACACACACACACACACACATATTGATTTCTCAGGGGAATTCTACTAGGTAAAACAAACGACCCTTAGGACACCTCGGTGCGCACTTGGATCGCGGGGGAAATTTGTATATGGCCGCATCACCGTTTCGTCATTCTGGCACGTCCAATGGGTGGACGACCTTCGCTTTTCCGGCTTCGTGGCGTGACAGGCACACAGAGCGGTTTGGCGAGCTTTCGGAACCCTCACGTCGGGTGCGGCTGAGTGACTTGGAGGCCGCGGTTGAACCGTGGTTCGCGGGGATTCCGGCCGATTTGCAGCTGGTGGCGGCGAGAGGGTTCGTGGCGGAGCTTCTCGGAGTGGAGGAGGACGAGGAGTTGACAAACCTCGCGCCTGATGCGGATGCAGCGACAGCTGCAGGCCCTGGAGGGGAAGCAGGATCGGCCCTATACACCGCAGCCGGGTGCGACATCGGCGGCATGTGATGCGTTGCCCTTCCCGCCAGCGGACGTCCCCGCAAGGTCCCCCAAGGTGGCGCTATACCCTGAAGACGCGACGGACGTTCGCGAGTGGCAGGCGGCAATGGAGAGCGACGTCGCAAGGCTGGTGAGTGACCTTCGTCACAAATACATGGGAGGCTTGCAATCGGAAGCCCTCGTGGGGGCATTCGAACGTTTGAGGGATTGGGTGCACGGAGTGGCCCAAGGCGGGGGCTGGGTGGAAAACCGGGTTTGCGACTTTGCCTCGCAGACGACCAAGCCAGTCCTGAGCGCTTCGTGCAGCAACACCAGCGGCACTCGATACTTCGGAGGGGGAAAAGGACCCAGTTGCCGAAGAGTGACGCGGAGAAGTCGGCGCCATTGCATGTCGACTCGGTGCCCCCGATCAATGTCGACGTGCTGCGGAAGCGGATGAACCCGCAAACGCGGAAATGATTTGACGAAACCTGGTCGCGGACGTTTTTTCCTCATGCGCATGGCAGAACGAAGTCTTCTCCCCCACGTCCCTCTAGATTTGCTTCAGCACATGCAAGGGAATTGCAGGCGCACGGGATTGCTCAGCGCGGTCGTGGGCCTAACGGCCTCCTCAATGTCCCGTTCACCGTTGTGGAGGAGAAAGAAGGGGCGCTTCGTCAGCGCTTTATTCTCTGGACGTACGACGCCAACGCTGTGGTCGAGACGGACGGTTACCAGGCACATGTCCCGCTTCAGCATGTCTCTCAGTACCTCGAGGCGGTCAGCGAGGAGTGTGGCTCGACGCGAGACTTCCGGTGTGGGTTCTACGGCATCGAGATTCCGATCGCCTCTCGCGGACTCTTCGCATTCCAAGATGATGCAGGAGAGTGGTGGGAGTTGACGAGGCTGCCGATGGGACATTCCTGTGCGCCGGAGCTGATGCACACGGTGGCGTCGACGGCGGCGGGGCACCCGGAATACGTCGACGGCCAGTACGCGGTGTCCTCGGACGTGGTAGTTCACGTGTGGGTGGACAACATCCGGTACGCAGGGCCGCACGATCTGGTGCTGGCGGTGACGTCGCGGTTGGACGAGCTCGCTTCGGAAGCTGGCATGACGTGGAAGGCCGCCGACACGCAGACGGCTGCGCAACGCTACGAGTTCATCGGCGTTGAGTGGAATCACGCCGACGGAACAGTGGGCGTATCGCGCAAAATGCGGTCGCGGTTGCAACGTGCAGAGGACGCCATCGAAGGGGGTTCAATGACGGCCTCGGATGTGGAGTCCCTTGCTGGCCGTCTCCTTCACGCCTCGGCCATCACCGGCGTATTTGTGGGCGAGTTTTACTTCGTCTTGAAGTTCTTTCGCAGGGTGACGAACGCGTTGAACCGGGGCGAGAAGGCCGTAGATGAGAAGGTCGTCCTCTCCGACGGCATACGGCGGTCGCTCCCCGTATGGCTGCGACGGGTTGCGCGGCGACGTGCCGTGCCTGTTGCCGCGCAGACGCCGGAGTTGGCGGTTTTTGTTGACGCCAGCCTGGATGGTTGGGGCGGTGTACTCGTGGATGTCGACACCAACGACATGGTTGTAGTGGGTGCGCGGTGGAAGAGAGCCGAAAGGCGTTTCCACATCAACGAGTTGGAAGCCATGGCTTTGGAGAGGTCCGTAGCGGCCATCACACCAGCGCACGCGGGCTCCACGGTGTCCATTGTTGTGGACAATACTTCTGTGCAGGGGGTAGCCCGCAAAGGATCATGCCTGCGTTCGCAGGTTCTCAACGACTCTGTCGTGCGTGCATTGTTGTGTTTGCAGCGACTGAATATTGCATTTTCAGTTCGTTGGGTGAAGAGCGCGGGTAATCCTGCTGATCTGCCATCGCGGGTCCCGGTAACGTCTCTCACCGATAAGAATATCGCGGACATTTCACTTGCGGTCCGGGATTTTTTAACTGGCGAGATGGGTTTGGTGGCGTGACCTCCGGGGCTAGCCCGTTCGCTCACTTTCTGCGGCTAGCTCGGGGGGTAACCCCATCGTATGTGACCTCTCGTGTTTTCTCCGTTCATTGCTTGCGTCTCAGGAGTGCGTGAACGACGGAGAATTCTATTGATTTATCAGGGGAATTCTACTAGGTAAAACAAACGACCCTTAGGACACCTCGGTGCGCACTTGGATCGCGGGGGAAAATTTTCCCACCCGCCCTCCCTGCAACTCTGTTTATCATTTTCTGCCTTCGACGGCCGTGCGGCCATGGATACCCTCGTGCGAGGGTGCACTTTCTTGCTGGATACCAGCTTCCGTTGCTTCGGCGGCGAGATCCGTGGGGCATGGGTTCCCACCCTCCGTCCCCCGTGACCTCCGGGGCTAGCCCGTTCGCTCACTTTCTGCGGCTAGCTCGGGGGGTAACCCCATCGTATGTGACCTCTCGTGTTTTCTCCGTTCATTGCTTGCGTCTCAGGAGTGCGTGAACGACGGAGAATTCCAACACACACACACACACACACACACACACACACACACACACACACACACACACACACACACACCACACACACACACACACACACACACACACACACACAACACACACACACACACACACACACACACACACACACACACACACACACACACACACACACACACACCACACACACCACACACACACACACACACACACACACACACACACACACACACACACACACACACACACAACACACACACACACACACACACACATACTAGCAAGCTTGCTTGAGCGCCGAAGGCGCGTCTAGTGGGATCCACTACGTTCTGTGGATAGGCAATGCATCCCCAGTTTCACATCCACTCGTTACGAGGTTGGACGGGAGGGATCACAATCCAACACACGTCGCAGGCTGGGTGTTGGCCCCCCTTTGGTTGGGTTCCCCTCCCTCTCTCTCCCTGGTTGGGTTCCCCCAATGTCGTTTTGCAGGCGCGGGCCCTGGCCGCCGGGGCCCGATTGACGTGCGCGAACGTCGGAGCAGCGGATGGAACTGCCTGCTGCGGACGCGGCGAGCGGCGGAGGTGCAGCGACAGGCTCGGCCTCTGGCGGGCACCCTTCGGGCTTTCCGTGACGATAGACGCCAGAGGGTGATGCCGCCCGGACCCCAGGGGATGCATCGCACAGAGGTCCCTTTGGTTGGGTTCCCCTCCCTCTCTCTTCTTGTGCCATTTTCGGCCCTTTCTAGCTTGCCTGTTTCCGTTTCCTTTTGTTGCCCTGCATCCCGCAGTTGCTGCGAGGACGTGCACCCGCTGGAGAACGCCAGCGCGAAGCAACCGGCCAGTGTCGTGGCCAGTGGAGCTGAGACCTCCAGAGACGTCGACAAGTCCATAGAACGGAGTAAGGATCCCATACTAGCAAGCTTGCTTGAGCGCCGAAGGCGCGTCTAGTGGGATCCACTACGTTCTGTGGATAGGCAATGCATCCCCAGTTTCACATCCACTCGTTACGAGGTTGGACGGGAGGGATCACAATCCAACACACGTCGCAGGCTGGGTGTTGGCCCCCCTTTGGTTGGGTTCCCCCCTCCTCTCTCTCTCTTGTGCCATTTTCGGCCCTTTCTAGCTTGCCTGTTTCCGTTTCCTTTTGTTGCCCTGCATCCCGCAGTTGCTGCGAGGACGTGCACCCGCTGGAGAACGCCAGCGCGAAGCAACCGGCCAGTGTCGTGGCCAGTGGAGCTGAGACCTCCAGAGACGTCGACAAGTCCATAGAACGGAGTAAGGATCCCACACACACACACACACACACACACACACACACACACACACACACACACACACACACACACACACACACACACACACACACACACACACACACACACACACACACACACACACACACACACACACACACACACACACACACACACACACACACACACACACACACACACACACACACACACACACACACACACACACACACACACACACACACACACACACACACACACACACACACACACACACTGAGCGCCGAAGGCGCGTCAAGTGGAATCCTATCCTGTCCACGAGAAGGGCGATGTAATCTCGTTTTCTCCACTCGTTCCGAGGTTGGAAAGGCTGGTTGATGCAAACAACGAGCAGGCCAAAGGAAACGCACTGCCCTACATCTCTTGTTTGCACTCCCTCCTTCCCAGTTTGTTCTTGCCGTCTCTCGGCCTCTCTTTCCAGAACAAGTTTTTTCCTGTTTTTCGTTCATGTCTATGACTTAGTCTTTGACGTTGTCTTTTCCTATCGGGTGCCTTTCTGAACTGGACGTTTTTTCTCATTTCCGTTTCATTAGACCTACAAACAATTCAAATGTGCGATGCTCTTGGACTGCAGAAGCCACCAACAACCCGACGCCAGCGGAAAGCGGCGACCGGTTGCTAGACAAGGCAGCAGCAGTTCTGGGAGACGTGAAGCGGTAGGGAAGGACGGAAATTGCCAGTATCAGGTCCTGATTCGCGGTGGCAGGCTGAACCTCACGGCTGCCGCCTTGCGACAGAAGGTCACCCGGCAACTCCGAACAAACCCATCAACGCCTTTTGTCCCTGAGACCCCGAAGTCATTGCAGGCTACCTCTTCGAAGCTGCAAGCGGCGGGGTGTATGGGGACCACTATACTCTCCAAGCTGCCGCAGAAGTTTTAAAGGCAAGTGTGTGGGTTCTATCGACACGGAACTTGACGCAGCTTCGGTGGGAAGAGCTGTAAGGGCAACCCGAGTCGTCGTCCTGACGTATCAACCCGAGCATTACGACACGCTCGCTCTGCCGCACAGGGTGCTGCCGAAGATTTCTGTGCAGGAAGTGGGGACATCGACGATACCGCTGCGGCAGCTCGGAGTGGAGACTATCGCGCCAGCCCCACAGGGGGGAGTGGCAGGGCCCCGAGGAGAAGCGGTCCTGGCAACAACAACCCTCGGGTCGTTGGCGTTACAGGAAACTCGAGCAGGGCCGGAAGTGAAACGAACCAGCGAGTTCTACCGCGGGGCATATGGCTGCGCGTGCCGGGAGGGGCGGCAGTGACCACGAAAAGCAACATGGTAGCCCGACCCTCAATTCCGAGGAAGCTGCCTCTGCTCTCGCCGGAGAAGAAGTGTGAAAACGGGTTGGAAGCGGTACTCCAGGCGGCTCTGCGACAGAAGGAGGAGAAGACTGGAGTGACAGGCGCATATCAAAACGCAACGGTAGTAGCTGAAACCTACTTGCTCGAACTGCATGGCGACCCCAGACAGCCGGACGCATTGCGGGGTTACAAAGGACGAACAGGTGGGTTTCAACAGAAGATGCAGCAAGTCTCAGCCAGGCAGACATGTTCGACGAGAGGAGCGCTTGACTGGGCAGCAAAGCAACGCGACAAGGTCATCGGCCTGCTCCGGACCACCATCTCCACAGAAAGAAAGTACACAAAGATTGGAAAGGGTGAACTTTCCTGGTTGTCGTGCCAGCGATTGCCATCTAGTTTCCGTGCTGACATTGAGCGCTTTCTGGTCATACTACGTTTCTCCGATTGGTTCCCGCCGAGGCTAAAGCGTCCCGAGTTTTTTGATTGCGTGGTATGGGCCGACGCGAGCAAGAAATGTGCTACAACACGGCGGTCTCCTCGGGGGCCATCTGGGGCATTTGGCAGACCACTGAGGACATTTTTCACTTCGAGTTACGAGCCGCTCTCAGGGCTCTCTGTGTCGCGTGAGACAGGGCGCGTCCGCCTCTCTTGTCATAACCACAACAGAGCCATACTCCACGTCCTCAACAAGGGACACTCCGCCATGCGGCTGGCGAATCGGCTGCTCACCGAGCACGCACATATTTTTACTTCTTTCACCGGGGGTTTCCGTGTGGGTTGGCTACCGACCGACAGGATGCCTGCAGATCCTTATTCGCGAAAAGGAACTTGCGGACACGACTCGTTCCGGGTCTTCCACGAGGGCGTGCAACGCCGTGACGGAGGTTTCTCCGTCGATGGCTTGGTAGTGGTTCTCGTGTAACGACTAGGATGCATCGCACATAGGAACACGCAGACGTATTCGAGTCGCAGGAACCCGCGCAGTTTTACAAAAGGGCGGACAGCTTCGATTGCTTTGGTGTGATGCTACACGCGAAGGGGCACAAACTGTCGAGCAGGATCCAGGAGCGCAGGAGAAGCGCCGTACTAAATCTGCAACGCGTAGCGGCACGAGAGAAGCTGGCATCCACGGCTGGTGCAAAGCTTTACTACGGAATATCAGTTATGCCGTTGGACCGCAAAACAGAATACGCCCTACGCCAATTGATCATGTCGGCACTGTGGACCGGCACCAACCGACGTGCAGTGGAAGTTGTCATGCAGGTGCTCCACCAGTGTATCTACGTGTAAAAGCATGGGTCAGGCAGATGCAGAAGTGGCAACACATCAGAACGAGCGCGCAAAGAGCATGGACGCGCCGTGACGAATTGCCAAAAGGTTCGCCGCACAGCCTGATTCAGGAAGCCCTTCACCAAGCGGGTTGGACGTGGGACAGCCCGATAACCCTCTTGTACGTCAGCGAGAGCGCGCAGCAGACGAGCTTCCACTGACGAGTGCGACTGAGGTGGAGACCAAAGTCATGCTGCACGACTTGCGCCAGCAACTTGCATCGTGTGCAGAAGAAGGGAGGACATGCGGGGGTGTGCGCATGGAGTGGATGGAAGCGTCACCCGACACCTTCTGCAAACGCCGGATAGTGGCATCACGGATACCAGCAAGGAATGTTGAGGTCCATTATCGCAGGGGCAGTATCCACAAGAGGCCGCACAGGGCAAAGTAGGCCCTGCCCGTATTGTAACGACGAAAAGGGGGAAACGGTGGTGCACCTATGGTGGATGTGTGAGGCATGGAAGGATGTGCGGGAAGAGCACGGCATGGTCACCACAGACAGGACAACGTGGCCAACCTGCCTTAGCATGTGCGGAATAGCGCCTCTCTACAGGCATGGGGTCGATGCGGCTGCGCAGCCGATCCCCCTGGATCATGTACGAGCGTGTGCTTTCGTCGGAAACCTGCAGCGTTTCTTCCTTGCAGTACTGCGTGCTCGTCAAATACGCGACGACAGAGCACAAGAAACGCCACGCCACCACCGCCTAGCCCAATATCCACGGGGAAGGACGACACCGTGCCCGAGAGATATCCATGCCGACACTCGAAGTGGGGACGGTTTCGTAGCAATGGAAGCAGACTGAGGCGCTCTGGAAGGCGCTACACTGGTGGATCGGCAAGTTGTGCTGGGCACATATCGGATCCGAACACTCGGTGACGTTCTTAGAGCCAGCCATCGACTTTGAGCTCACGACGGGAGAACGGCTGCCGGACGTGTCGGATCGGCGAATCCAGCCACCCACATGCGGAAGACCAAAACAACGACAGCCCGGGAAATCCTCCTACCCGAAGCGCAGTCGGGCCTGTGTCTGTACTTCGATGGCGGGTCGAGGCAAAAACGGCACCGCGTTGGCGGTGGCAGGTGCTGGCGCGGTTGTATACGAAGATGGGAAGAAGATCGCGGAGGTCATCGTCCCCCTAGGCCGAACGATCAACAACGTGGCGGAGTTTAGCGCTCTGGTCGGGGGCTTACACTTGCTCGCCGGGAGCAGCCCCCGAGCGTACAAGGACCGAGGGGGATTCGAAGGTAGTGATCAGCACGATAAAGAAGACAGCGCAGTGCAAACCGGTCCTGCGGCCGTACCTCCTGCAGGCGACGGCATCCATGGGAACCCTCGCGCCACGGTTCAGTTTCAACTTGGAGCATGTCGCGCGTGACCGCAACACCGACGCCGACGCGCTGAGCAACGCGGCGATGGACCAGGTGCAAGCGCAAACTTCTGGAGAGGTGAGCACCATCATGGCGCAGTACGAAGCGTACAGACGGAGTGCGCTGGCAAAGGCCCGAACCCTGCACACGCTAGCAAACACGGCCGCGCGGATTTACGGCACAGCCTGGCACCCTGGACGCGTTGCGAACGTGACGAGCGCTACGGCCTTGGGCGGTGGGGTAATGCAGGGCGTATCGTGCCGAGCCGTGCTCTCACCGCAGACGGAGGCAGTGCTACGATCGATGAGCCGGGGCGCATCCGACACGGAAGGAACAACCCCGAATCCGTTTGTCAAGGCCCACGAAAGGTGGGCAGCCAGTATCCAACCCGAGCGATACTACGAGGCGACCTGGAAGGAAACAGCAGAGTGGAAGGGGAGAGGACAAGAAAAACCTCCCAGTCAACGATCTCACCCGCCAACGAGACGGAATCAATGCGACCTTAAGATGTACAAAGGATGACGCCCCGCGCTGCACCACGTGTACGAGAAGGCGAATACCCCCGGACACCTGCAAATCACGAAGAAGGAAACCCATGCCAGTCGAGGCTGCATTTCCGTGTACGTCGCAACCACCGCGAGCGGCCGGCTGGTGCATCGGCAGTAACGTAGGTGCATTGCGCGACTGGGCTAGACTCCGCTCAGGAATTACCCATTACTGAGATCACACACGCCTGGCAGCGGTCGGGCCACCGAGCCGGCTGCCGGACAACAAGCAGCAGATACACCTAGACGGAATTCTTGGTAGAGTTCGGGAAGAAGAGGGGAGAGGCGGTCAAGGCCGATGGAGAGACCAAGAAAAGGCAGCAGAAGCGCCTTCAGGATCAACTGGACGCCGCAACGCGTGACACCAACGACGTAGAGATGCGGAACGAAATCCGCAGCGACGTGACCACGGCAGCCTGGACTGCGTGGGAGGAGCAGCAGAGAAGGCAGCGTGAGGTGTGGGAGAAGAAGCGGGCTAACGCCCGCGTTACCTGGGGGCTAGTGTTCGAGAAGCGCTTGATGAGCTGGGCAGACGCACAGACCCAAATCGCGACGCAACGCGAGGAAGCGGCGTACGCACGCCAGCTGCTGTGGATGGCGGATGTCGAGCAGAAACTGGCCGGCGTGACCGAAGAAATGAACGCCCGCGTTGAATCGCTGCTCGTGAGACTAGCCGGCGGTATCCCCGCAGCTAGCGGCTTCCTCACAGCCAGAAGTTTCCTCACAGCCAGAACCTTCCTCACAGCCAGCAGCCCCCTCACAGCCACCACCGCCCGTCGAAGCCTCACAGCCGGCTGTCTCGCCGCCCGTGCCTTTAGAAGGCGCCGCACAGGAGCCACTTCCAGGCCAAGCCGCCGCACAAAGCCCAAGCACGAGAAAAGGGAAGAAGGCAAGGAAAGAGGCAGACGCGAGGGAGCTGGACGAGCAACAATACAAACACGTCGACTGGCGCTACCCGGTGCGCCAACCCTGGTACAAACAACAGACCCGACGAGAGGGGGAAGTCGCGAGTGCGAGGCCATCATCATCGTCTTTTTTTCATCAACCATGTTCTGGATGTGCCCAACCTGGGAGCGAGTTCGATCGAAGCACAGAGACTTGGTGAGCGTGCAAAGTAGCTGGCCCCCGTGCCTACGCCTGTGCGGGGTGGCTCCAGCTGTACAAGCGGACGAAGAAATCCCCGGGATGCCGGTAGCTAAGGAAGAAAGGTTGCGAGTGCTAAAGCGGCTACAGCTCTTCTTCGTCGAGGTCCTAACTCGGCGTCAGGAAGCAGACGGCCTGCTTGACAGGTCCACCAGGCATCACAGGACCGAAGACTACCCGCGTGGTGGAAGCCATCAGAACCCCACAGACTCAGGGTCCCAGCCATCGCACCAGCCGCCGTCGAAACGAAGTGGAAATATGGCCGGGAGATGTGGGTGGCATTCACCGACTGGCTGCAGCAGACGAAGTGGGCCCCCAGGGCACGATGAGCTGGGAACCAGCTTCATCGAATTAGCAGAGGAGTTCGAGCTGTTCACAGGACGGCGACTCCTTGACCTGAAGAGTAGGTACTACTCAGCCCCCCCACAAGCACCAACCGGCAAGGCGATGGCAGCCCGCGCTACGTTACCGGCGAGTCGCCTCGCACTGTGCACTCCTCTCCTTCCGCTTCGCCTGCATTCCCCAGCAGGTGCAGGCCCGCCAGCAGTCCTTCGTACTCTGCTACGTTGTTGCTGCGTACGGCCGGCAGTGGCAGGACCACTTCTGCCACTTTCACCCCGTCGCGGTACACTACACTACCGCCCCTGCTCCGGCAACGGTGAAGGCGGTTCCATTCGCTCTCGCCCCGCCATCGAAATATACCAGGAGTTTGCTGTCTCCCATTTCCCTGTCGCTGGTCGTCGGGCACCTCACACGACGCATGGCATGTTCAGAGGAGCTGAAGCCATACCTGACGCGCGCGGCCTTGATGGTGTCGTCCCTGCAAAGGCGGCTGACTATGCGCATTGAGCACGTAGCGCGGGAGCGGAACGTAGACGCGGACGCGCTTAGCAATGCCGCCATGGACTTGGTGCAGAGCCGAAGGCCCACCCGGCAACAACAAGAGACCATGCTGGCGAACTTCCGCCGATCCAGTTTAGGAAAAGCACAGCCTCATAGAAATGGGGAAGGCGTACAGGAAAGTGGTTGCACAGCCGTGGTTCTGCGGCCATGAATACTCCACCACCGTATTGACATCTGTGGGAGGGACGCTTGTGCGGGGTGTTTCGAGGCATGCACAGTTGTTGACTGCGACCGAGGATGTGATCATGAAGATACGCGATCACACACGAGAAAGCCGGCCAGAACAACAAGAAAACAGCCCGTTCCCTCCGCACCTGGAATGGGCCGCGACCTTTTTGTCAGAGGAGGCTATCCGGTAGGGTGGACGCAGGGAAAGCCGGACTGGAAGGCGAGGGCTGAAGCGGCAGGAAGCTCAAGCACGGATCCGTGCAAAGGACCTCCCCCTATCGAGGCCCCAGAAGGCGCGGTGAATACTTCCCGCCCCGGAGTGGTGTGCTCGCATCACATAAAGCCGCGATGCAGTGGGTGTGTCAGAAAGCGCCTACCGGCGGAGACCTGCTGTCGCCTCAAGCAGCATCATCACGGATCGGATGGTCTAAGGCCGCGGATGCACTTTTGCACAGCTCACAGACTGGGACGCTGCGGCGATTGCGTAGCCGCAAACGAAGCATTAGCCAGCTGCTGCTCGAAGCATCACGCAAACAGAAGAGCGAACAGAGACCCCTACTCCCAGCCCGGGGGAGCATCGGCCGTCACTTAGCCGTATATGAGCGTGGTCGTACTTTCGTGAAGGGAGGCACCACGTTAAAACGGGTCCGCAACACACACACACACACACACACACACACACACACACACACACACACACACACACACCACACACATTCATCCCTGGGAGGGACGGTTGTACGGGGCGTCTCCCGACGAGCGCAGCTGTCAGAGGCGACAGAAGGCATCATCGTGAGGATACGCGAACACGCGCAGGCGGGAATCGCGGACGAACATGAGAGCAGCCCTTACCCGCCACACCTGAAGTGGGCCGCAACCTTCTTGCCAGAGGAGGCTTACCCGGCAGGATGGACACAGGGAAAACCCGACTGGAAAGGCAGAACGGAAGAGGCCGAAAGGGGTTCAAGCACTGACCCGCGCAAAGGTGCCCCCCCGTGCGAGGCCCCAGAAGGCGCTGCTAACACTTCCCGCCCTGGAGTGGTTTGCTCGCTCCACAAAAAGCCGCGATGCAGTGAGTGCGTAAAAAAGCGTCTACCGGCGGAGACCTGCTGTCGCCTCAAGCAGCATCATCACGGATCGGATGGTCTAAGGCCCCGGATGCACTTCTGCACAGCTCACAGACTAGGACGTTGCGGCGATTGTGTGGCTGAAAACAAAGCATTAGCCAGCTGCTGCACAAAGCATCACGCAAACAGGAGAGCGAATGGAGGCCCCCACTCCCAGCCCGGGGGTGCATCGGCCGTCACCTAGCTTAATCTGAGCGTGGTCGTACTTTCGTGAAGGGAGGCACCACGTTAAAACGGGTCCGTAACACACACACACACACACACACACACATAGAGGAACGGTTGTGCGGGGAATATCGTGCAGGGCGAAGATCTCGCAAGCTGCCAAGGATGTCATCCTGAGGATCCGTGAGCACGTGCAGAGCCGCCCTCCCTCAACGGAGGAGACGCCGCTTTTCCCGCAGCACCTAGCATGGGCCGCGACGTACCAACCAGAGGAGGTGTACCCCATGGGATGGTCGCGAGCATGGGCCGGCCGGGCGAGACCGCAAAAGCCTGAGGATCCCCGCGGAGAGCGAAAACGAAGGGAGGCACCGCGGAACCCGGTTAGACCGCTAAACGCGGAAGGCCTGCACGAACGGCCGATAGGGCGAGCAACGAGGAAGACGAGCGAGCGACGCAGCGAACGGAGCCCGCGACCAAAAACCGAACACTGCCAACTCCATGAACAGGAGCAGCGCCGAGAGAGTCGAAACGAAGGGTCGCGCGGCCTCAGGCGCCACCCGGGCTCGCAGGAGACACCGGGCCCCCACCAGCGGCCGGGGGGGGCATCGGCCGTAACCTAGAAGGGAACCATGCGTGGACACACTCTCGCTAAGGGGGGCGCCACGTTAAAATGAGTCCGCGACACACACACACACACACACACACACACACACACACACACACACACACACACACACACACACACACACACACACACACACACACACACACACACACACACACACACACACACACACACACACACACACACACACACACACACACACACACACACACACACACACACACACACACACACACACACACACACACACACACACACACACACGCACACACACACACACACACACGTGGATGCCTCTCGCACAGGAAGGCACCACGTAAAAACAGGTCTACAACACACGCACACACACACACACACCTTAAGCCCAAGCTCTTCAGCAATGATGTCCCCTGTTTGCTCAGCCCTGTTGATAGTGCTTGTGATGACCTCGCTAATATTGACATGCTTCGGCTGCACATGTGGGCTGTCCTTCAGCAACTTGACACTCCACTCTTTGATACGACGACCGACAATGTGGGCCTGTTCCCTACCCAGATCGGTCAATGGAGGGTCGCCTTTGAAGTCAAGGTCATACTGACCATGTCTAATGAGGTAGAAGTGCCGAGCAGGACCTTTGGCAAGACGAGCTTTCAAATCATCTGAGGCTTGTGGGTGTGCTGCCATTCCGTCCCAGTTCTTCTCCCAGTGCCCATATTCCAAATCAGGGTAGCATTCGCTGCCTGCCGGGTAGCCGACTGTGTCGCACTGTGCAGACTTTTTAAGACCCGAGGCGCATACACCTGCAACGATACCCAGTGAACCTTTACTGATCGCGAACAGCCATTGTCTTGCCATTTTTCCTGTTCCTTGACCTGGTAGTAGTACCCAAGTCAGTCCGTGAAAGCGTTTGTGGTGTGGAGTAGAATTACGCTCTGTTTTGTCAGAGTGGTTAGTGGTACGTGACAGGTCTGCGCTGCCAGGAACTGTAAGCTGACACGGTGCAGAGGTACCCGAAAAAGGACGGTTGTGTACCGCCGCATGCTGCCGAAGTGGCCATCTCGATGCCGACGGACCAGTCCTGGTCAGCCGACGCGCAAACCCGCAAACCCGGGTTTGCTTGTATCACTTTGGGACAAGCAGCGAAGAACTGAGTGAGAGTTTCGTCGGGCAGGTACCTATATCAACTTCTGGAGGCATGCCACATAGCCGTGAGTACCCCTTTAACCATTCTCACGTACTCCGCCAGCTTAGAGCTCTTGTGTGTTTAAGAAGTCAATTGCACGCATCTGCATTTGTGGTCGCAGGTAGGACCGAAAGTCAGAGGCCAACGAGAATGCTCTACCGAGAACGATACGATATGTAGGCGGCTTTCTGTCCAATCGGCGAGTCCCAGTGCCGAAAAACAAACGCTAAAAAGGTTGAAAGGAGAGAATAGCAGCAGTCTTCTGCTCGAACCGAAGATTGGAGATGTCAGGAAACCACACAAGGACAGACAAGGGAAAAATGCGTATTTGAAAACAGGAAACGAGAAGAAAAAAGAGGGAGCAAGCGAGAGAGGGGTGTGAGGTCGGGAGCTTGGAGGAGAGGATGCATTGCCTGTGTTTCTTGCATCATGTGCCCTCAGAATCCGAATCCATTTTAACTTTTACAAGGACAGTGGCTGAACGACTGCAGTGGCGTGTCGCAAGCCCTTGAGTGCACGGTGCTCGCGTTGTCTATATACGGGGTCATGGCGGCACGGTCTGGCAGTCCTGGGCTACTTCTGCAAGATAGGGGCACAGGACGCGCTTAAACACGGCAGCCTCTTGATCTCCTTCAGGTTGTCTGCCTCATGCGGTACAGCGGCGGGTAGTGTATACTGGTGTGTCTCATCGGAAGGGGTTTCGAGGAAGGTCCACACCACTTGCACTTGCAAGCGAAGATCGTCTTTGCGATGTTCGGATGCAAAGATGAACCCGACCTTACTGCACGGCACATGCATAGATGTAATGGAAATGGAAACAAAGATGACTTTCGCATTCGTGCTAGGTTGGTAAACAGGTATGCGCTATGCAATATCCTCCCAAAGGTTGTATACCTGTCGAACGAATGCTAGTGCCAAAATGCCAGCACAAGTCTTCTTAAATGAAAGGGTCAAGACCCTGCAGTGCAGGTGAGAGGAGTGGGTCTGGGTCGGGAAGGGGATCTGCAGGATAGTGCACCGGATTTCCCCATCTCGTACTGATGGCCACCAATAGATGAAACAAATCCGAGTGGTGCTTGAAACTATGTGCGGCTTCCCAAGGTGGTCTTCACCAAAGCATCGGACTCGGGGTGGCTCTCGTTGTCTCAGCGCTGAATGAAAGTACATGCAGTGTGTATTATTATTGTTCTCGTTTGTTCTTCTTTGCTTGAAAAGGTGGTTGCTTCGCGTGTTTTCATTATGTTTTTATCTCGTCCTTTTGTTCTTGACATTGCTGCAATCGAAGAGAGAACGCTGGGAGAAACCTGCTCTTCCAGCTTGATGTTCGATGACAAAGAAACATTAAGATCGTTTGATGTTTCGTTATGGCCGGGAGCGGTCCGTGCTGTGTTTTCAGAGTGTAAGTTCACATTTTATGTCTTCAGATCGTGGCTATTCGCGTCGTTCATTCTCCCGCCTCGTCTGGTATCTCATACACTCCGCCGAACGTGCGATCGAGGACTTCGTCCACTGCTTGGCTGTCTGGGTATAGTGTGTGTGCCTAAATCCTTCCTACCTCTCGGCCCAAGTCGGGGGCTTACGAATAGACTTGACAAATAAGGAGCCAGTTTGATTTTTTTTCACGTGGGGTATCGGGCAGGCAAGAGAGTTGAGTTGAGGTAGGCATTCAGGTACATCAGTGCCAACGGCATGCTAACGGGTACCAGGCTACGCTATGACCTCCGTTTTTTTCCCATATCGGCTGCATTTTGACGAAGATATTCTTCTCTGGAGTATGGTATGGGTGGCCAAAATATGGCGAAAGCAGTGGCTTCGAATATCATGTTCTTCTCTTGCTCACCTTAGGGTAGGCACTACACCGCTGTGCCACTATGTCTTGCAGATACTTTTTTTGTTGGTTACCTGATTCGCTTTTCTTTCTCTCCTCAGTTGCTTAGAAGGGGATACCGGACGAATGAAGGATGCCAGTGCTCTTCAGTTGTGGTAGTTAGTGCATATACACAATATATATATGAGACGATGCCAAACCCCCCCCCCCCCTTTGCACTAATAAAAAAAATTTGATGTCACCCCATACTGGCCCCGAAACCCCACTTGTGTGGCCCAAAACGGTTCCCAAACGGTTTTTGGCGGGCTGAGTCGAGGTAAAGGGGTCTCTGAAGGCCCACGAATAGGCCCAGGTGGGCCCAGGCGGGCCCCGGAGCGGGCACTCAGCGCGAGGGGGAGAGCCCCCCAAAATGGGGTCATTTTCGGGCCTCGCCACTACTCAAGCTAGTCAAACACTTTCTGGCCTCCAGCGGGAAACCCAGACTTCAAAACGACAAGATCGGCTGTGTTCAGCCGTAGATAGCCACCAGCGGGTCCTCTTGAAGCCGAAGAGTGCTCTCGGGGGTCACAGTTAGCCCCATGTGTGCAGCGCCAGCAGTGGGCAGGCACACGCTTAGAATGTGTGGTATGCAAGTGCACCCTGCCTAGAATCCGGCTTCACCCGCTTTTGAGAACACAGTGCTTACAAGGAAAACGCAGAATATAAGGTGGAAAAATGCAAAAGAACCAAGATGAGGACTCCCCCGCCAACGCCAATCTCGGCAGCCTTTCCCCGGTTCTTTCAGAGATTGTCACCCACGACCATTCCAACAGCCCTGTACCGGGCACGTGCCCAGTCCAAACCGCTCACGATGCGTCGCCGGCTCGCCTCGTCGTCAAGGCTGTTGAAGGCTTCTGAAAGCCTACCAGAAAGGCGCTTCCAGATGTCAACGTTCTCCTCCTCTGTCATTAGGGCGAGAAAGAAACCGATCAGGTCCTCACCAGAGACCTTTTCGCAAAAGGTCCTGCTGGCTACGAGTCGTCTCTGCATGGACTGACCACGTCTCGTTTCCTCATGAAACGGCGACAACTTCTGCATTGCTCTCACCGATGACTCCACGAACTCCAGACCCGTGATCTTTGGCATTTTCCCTCTCTTAGTTTCCGTTTTCCTGGGTCAACCTGTATTCTTAATTCGTATTGCTGGTAAAGCCGGATTCTAGGCAGGGTGCACCTGCTGCACCCACTCTATTTACAAGGTGTGCCTGCCCACCGCAGGCGCTGCAGGCGGGGTGGCCAAGTAGGGCTATCTGAGACCCCTGAGAACATTCTTCGGCTTCAAGAGGACCCGCTGGTGGCTATCTACAGCGGAACACAGCCGATCTTGTCGTTGTGTAGTCTGGGTTTCCCGCTGGAGGCCAGAAGGTGTTTGACTAGCTTGAGAAGTGGCGAGGCTTTGAAAATGACCCCATTTTGGGGGCACCCCCCCTCGCACTGAGTGCCCGCTCCGGGGCCCACCTGGGCCCACCTGGGCCTATTCGTGGGCCTTCAGAGACCCCTTTACCTCGACTCAGCCCGCCAAAAACCGTTTGGGAACCGTTTTGGGCCACACAAGTGGGGTTTCGGGGCCAGTATGGGGTGACATCAAAATTTTTTTTATTAGTGCAAAGGGGGGGGGGGGGTTTGGCATCGTACCATATATATATATATATACGATGCCAAACCCCCCCCCTTTGCACTAATAAAAAGAAATCTGATGTCACCCCATACTGGCCCCGAACCCCCATCTGTGTGGCCCAAAACGGGTCCCAAACGGTTTTTGACGGGCTGAGTCGAGGTAAAGGGGTCTCTGAAGGCCCACGAATGGGCCCAGGTGGGCCCAGGCGGGCCCCGGAGCGGGCTCTCAGTGCGAGGGGGAGAGCCCCCAAAATGGGGTCATTTTCGGGCTCGCCACTACTAAAGCTAGTCAAACACTTTCTGGCCTCCAGCGGGAAACCCAGACTTCAAAACGACAAGATCGGCTGTGTTCCGCCGTAGATAGCCACCAGCGGGTCCTCTTGAAGGTCACAGTTAGCCCCATGTGTGCAGCGCCAGCAGTGGGCAGGCTTAGAATGTGTGGTATGCAAGTGCACCCTGCCTAGAATCCGGCTTCACCCGCTTTTGAGAACACAGTGCTTACAAGGAAAACGCAGAATATAAGGTGGAAAAATGCAAAAGAACCAAGATGACATCTATGGACCTCCCGCCAACGCCAATCTCGGCCGGCAGCCTTTCCCCGGTTCTTCCAGAGATTGTCACCCACGACCATTCCAACAGCCTGTACCGGGCACGTGCCCAGTCCAAACCGCTCACGATGCGTCGCCGGCTCGCCTCGTCGTCAAGGCTGTTGAAGGCTTCTGAAAGCCTACCAGAAAGGCGCTTCCAGATGTCAACCTTCTCCTCCTCTGTCATTAGGGCGAAAAAGAATCAGGTCCTCACCAGAGACCAGAGATTAGTGCGAAAAGGTCCTGCTGGCTACGAGTCGTCTCTGCATGGACTGACCACGTCTCGTTTCCTCATGAAACGGCGACAACTTCTGCATTGCTCTCACCGATGACTCCACGAACTCCAGACCCGTGATCTTTGGCATTTTCCCCTCTCTTAGTTTCCGTTTTCCTGGGTCAACCTGTATTCTTAATTAGTATTGCTGGTAAAGCCGGATTCTAGGCAGGGTGCACCTGCTGCACCCACTCTATTTACAAGGTGTGCCTGCCCACCGCAGGCGCTGCAGGCGGGGTGGCCAAGTAGGGCTATCTGTGACCCCTGAGAACACTCTTCGGCTTCAAGAGGACCCGCTGGTGGCTATCTACAGCGGAACACAGCCGATCTTGTCGTTGTGTAGTCTGGGTTTCCCGCTGGAGGCCAGAAGGTGTTTGACTAGCTTGAGTAGTGGCGAGGCTTTGAAAATGACCCCATTTTGGGGGCACCCCCCCTCGCACTGAGTGCCCGCTCCGGGGCCCACCTGGGCCCACCTGGGCCCATTCGTGGGCCTTCGGAGACCCCTTTACCTCGAATCAGCCCGTCAAAAACCGTTTGGGACCCGTTTTCGGCCACACAGATGGGGGTTCGGGGCCAGTATGGGGTGACGTCAAAAAAAAATTATCAGTGCAAAGGGGGGGGGGGATTCTTGAAAATCTGGGTTACGGTTTAACCGAGAGCGCATGAATTCTGGCTTGTACGTCTTATATATGTGGTTCGATCTGGGTGCGTGTCAGTGTGCGTAACAGCATCTTCGTTTTTCCCCTGCGCTCTTCCGAAGATACTCTACTAGGTGTCCCTGGCTTTGCAGGAGCCAACGTTCTTTCCAAAGGTTTTCACCAGAAGTCGCCGTGGTTAAAAGATATTCCCTGCCGCACCCCCCCCCCCCGTGTGATGGCCCTTTTTCGGAGGGGTTCCCGCTCCCAAAGAACGACCTATAAGCACCCCCCCCCCCCAAAAAAAACACCCTGTTCCAGGGGGGTTTTCAGCGGTTGACACAGGCCTCGGACTTTTCACAGTTTGTCCTCTTTCCGTGGTTTGTGTGAGAGGGATTAGGGGCTTGTTGGTGCATCAGGGATCTTTCCAAAACAGAGGTGCTGTAAGAGAGGTGGCAGTATGTGTTGTGCTGTGCTCACGAAAACGGATACACCGCTGTAAAAGAGGGAACAACAAGAACGCAAGAGAGAAGCTGCCACTTTTGTGTCCAAGGCCCCCATCAGCCAGTTGTTTTTTATCCCGTCCCCAGGGGTGTTCCCCCTCCCCTCCCCGGAGGGTGCGTATTTTTGTTGTGTATCGTGTGATGAATGGGCCAACCAGTTCCAGCCCTCCGAACGCCCGAAAGCAGATTCAAAAGTGACATTCTCCAGACTTCTGGTTGCTGCATAGGTGTGCACCGAGGGTAGAAGTCGCTGAGAAAAAGATCTTCTGAACAGTATCTCTCCAGATGTTGGTGACTTCTGTTTTTCTAACCGCACGAAATAGCCCCCCAAATAGGTTCTTTGAAATGAAAGGCGGCATCTTCCTTCTCGTACCAGCTTTCGGGCTTCGGACAAGCAGCCTCGAGTTGCAATATCCTTCAGGTGGTTCTGGTTGATCTTTTACTTCTTCGACCCTCGATAAATACGGATAAATACGCTTACTTTCCTTGTTTGACAAACTCAAAAGGTACTACTTCTTTGGCTCGGATTGGTAGCACACATCGCATCTGATGCAGAAGTCGCTGGTATCTAATGGGTGAGTCTCAGTTGTGTGTGTGTGTTTGAAAGCAAACCACGATGCGGTCTGTTGTGCCGTTAACTCGCCCCCCCCCAATAAGCAAGATTACGCGGCCGGCGGAAGTTGCTCGAGGGAGCTGTTCATTTTTGTGTTTCCTACCTCAGTCTGTGATATTTATTTCTTCTTCTCAACGACAGCCAGCATTAATTTGCGAAGACGACATTCAATAGTTCCCCGGTACCCGGTCTGGACGCGAACCCACGTGCACATCAACACCATACAGCAGCATGCCCAGACCACACCTCGCAGCAGGAGCCCTCCTCCACTACTGCGCTCTTAATGGACCCGTTTCAGGTAATCCTTTTATTTGGTGAAAAAGGCTTCAACTGTGCAGGAGAATCCCTAGACCGGGTAAATCAGAGACAGCACTGTCAAACTGGCTCACCCAAGGCGGATGATTCCTCCATCAGGTCCTTTACCGGCGGTGGATGTTTGGGACAGCTCTTGTGTACTGTACCTTTCCGAGGGAAAAGTTCCTATCGCTGTCCATACTCGTGGATTGCAATGGATCGACCAGGTCCCTGACTGTTGAAATCCTCTACTTGGTTGCTCAGCACAATAATGTGTTTCCATGCTGTGGTTCGGGTTTGTTTTCCACCTCCGTTTGTCAGTTCACGGGTAAGACATGGTGAACCGCGGCCTGGGGAAGCTGTCCCTGACAGACCGTACGGTGCACACCTTAAAACACACGTTTTTGATCTCCGATGCCTTTTTGTTTAGAGTGAGATTTCGGTTGAATTCGGGGCTTTCGAGCTGCGACTCCAGGCAATTGGAGTTTTTGTTTTCGGGGTCAACTCCAGATTTTGGTGAGTGAGCCGTTCATCTGCAACGGGTTTAAACTGGCGTTATGCGCGCTTCGATGCTGAGTTGACCATGCACGATCTGCAATTTGGAGAGGAGCTCGTTTATTTCCAACGCATGAACGGTTGCGTACATGGAGAGAGTGTGTTGGTGATACCTATCAGCATGGTTTCTTCTTTAATATCAGTGCCGCCGAAGTTTAAATTTATGTCGAGTGGCATAAATAAGGAAGGTAAACTTCTCCGGTGTGGGAAGGTTACTGTGGCCCAGTGCAAGAATCATGTCTGCAGACTTGTCCAGACTGTAGCGCGCCAAATTGCATATGTGTTAAAAACCGCAACGCCGGGTACAAAACCTTCAGGTATGCAGGTAGAGCCTGGTACCACTCGCGCAATGATGCTGAGCCTGGGCAAGTGAGTGAAAACTCTCGTTGGATGCTGTAGATTGATCGAGCATTTGAAGAACATGGCTAGCTCTTTGTGCTATGTCGATTCTACAACAGCCAGCTGCCTTGTGTTTGTGCATTTTGTGTTTGTTTCTGTTTGTTTCTGTTGATGGCTGCTGCCAATTGCAAATTATTCTGGCGGTACAGCACCTTACTCACGACCCCGAATGACACCAAGGCTACAACAACAGCCCCTGCGAGAAGGGGTTGGTGACACAACGAAAGCACACGTAGGCACAAAGCTGCAAACCACACCGCGCTCAATGACAGCTAATTCACTCGTTAGCCTTACTTATGAATACTTTCTCGCATTCAGCCACATGGGTGTCATCCGCGTTAAAGAGCGCTGTATGACTGAACAGTACACTCAAGACCGCTTGGACGGCTGCGATACACTAATTACAGACTGGTTTCTTGCCCGAGGCACTCGACTGTAGAGTTCTGTCTCTTTTGCTAAGTTGCACTCCTAGTTAAAAAAGCGGCTTCTTCTTTGGGACCGTGTTCATGAAAGCATCCCGACGCTTCTGACGATGTTTCTCGATGTGAAAACTGTCTGAGTGAAGAAAGTCTGAAAATTACGAAAAAGCACAACACAAACAGTAGCGCACTTCTTGAATGGCACTGTTTTGTGTATGGTTGGAATTTTTTTGTTTGGAGGGTGGCCCCGGCTTGCCCCCAGAACCGTTACGCCCGACCTTTGCTGTTTCACAAGGAGCGCAGCACTGGTGTTTGTACGGCCGATGCTATGGTTTCCTTTCCTAATGAATAAAAGGGCCTGTGCTCGGGACTGCATTTTGTAGACTGATTTGCATGTAACCTTGTAACCTTTTTACTCTTGAACTCTTCTGATGTCTTTGTTAGACTGGTGTGAAGACTTGTGCATAAACGGAGAGGGTTGCTATTTGATTTGCCGGCTACACTCGCCTTCTATCGTTGTTGCAGTCGACAATTTACGTCGTTCTCATACTTTGTGTGGTCGCCATGCACGTTTTGGTTTCTTGTAAAAGAGGCTTGGTTGCAACAAGCTGGATTTGCGGTTTCTGGGTGACCTGAAAGGAGGGAAATGGCTTGTCAGGTGTCGTTCTTTCTAAAGCAGGTCTTTCCGGGTGGCTGGGCTTCGGCGTCGCTCTGTTTAAGAAAGGGTTGGATGGTTTGAACGGCGGTTTTATTCAGAAACAAAGATGCGCAGAGTGTGGGTGGGTGGTGTGCTTGTTGAAGTGCATGGCTTCAAGTGGGTAACGTCTGCAGCGAAGTAAGGCCCACTTGTCACTTTCATCAGTCAGTTTTGAGTTTCCGATATGCCGCTTTTGGGCCCTGTGACTCCTCTCCGCAAACTCCGAGGGGTGCGGGGAGGAATGCTTTACAGTACTGGGGGAAAAATCTTAGTTTAATGTCTAGGCAGAGCACTGCCTCTCATGCATGGTTGATGCTAGCATCAAGTTTTCTTCGAGGAATATGTCGTCTAGGAAAGGGATGCAAAATAGAAAATAGAAAGTTGTAAAGAGGGGAGTGTACGGCTCCCAAAGTGGGGACTGAAACCTTGAGGGACTAGCCCCCTGTGTTTTTTTCACCGCGGTGTTGTGTGCACCTCGTTCTTCGTCTCGTGTTTCGCTCTTGAACGCAGACCAATCCAAAGTCAGAGCTCCTCAGTGGGTCCTTTGGATGGGAATTTTCGGTCCTGTTCCGGTGCGAGCACAACTTGGTTTCATGTGTTGTTGTTGGGGGGGGGGGGGGGGGGGGGAAATGCAAGAACGTGCTTGGAATGGGTATGTGCTAAACATTGTTGGGGGGGGGGGGGGGGCAAGGGTACCTGTAAATCCAGGGTCTCCGGGGCCCGGGCCCCGGGCCCCGGGTTAGCGCTAGGGTCCAGGCCACGGTAATCACGCCATCCAAGGATGGAATCTTCAATATTGCAGCTTCCACAACAAGCGGAGAGCAAGACGAGAGAAAATCAAGAAATATACTTGATAAAATTCGATAAAAAAAGCTCACAGTCGCGCATTTACCACAGGGGCTGAGCGGGCGGAGGCTCTAAGGTGAAATGGTCAAAATGTCCTGGGAAAAATGTGGGACAAAAACTTTCCGAAATGCGGGTTTTTAGGGATTCCGGCCAAAAAAAAATTTCAACGCCCACCTTGCCACCTGTGACCTTGGGTGGCTGAGCCGTGGTACCCTTTAGGCAGCCAGCTAGACCTGCCAGAACCTGAAAACCTCCTTCAGGTTTCGTGGCTGTGTCGAAAAATACATTCCGAGGACGTTTTTGAACGCTTTTGAATCCGTTGAGCTCAAGGACAGTCTGGGGCCCTGGAATGGAATTGTAAACGAATTGCATCTCGTACCAGAGAGTTTTTCCTTTGGTAATCGTTCAGGGCCAAAAACCCTGGATAATTTTCCAGGGCCCGGGCCCCGGATTACAGGTACCGGGGGGAAATGTTTCTTGGGTTTGCAGAGCGCGTGGTGCTTGCACCACTGAGCCAGGTATTTAACCGCGGATTTAGTGAAGGATTGTTCAGGAAACGGTTGGGGGGGGGGGGGGGGGGGGGGGTTGCAAGAACGTGCTTGGAATGGATATGTGCTCAACGCCGCACTGGTCCCGTCTGCGCCGTGTTTCGGTCCTTTAAGCCACGGACACATAAGGCGGACCATCATCAGCGTGGAACCTGAGTGTCTGCAGACAGGACTGCGGTGTGAGTGTGGTTGGTGGGGGGGGGGCATTTGCAAACTCTGTTTTCTTCGTCACTTAGCCTTTTTCTCGCGTTATAGTGCATTTTAGGGCAATCTTTGAAAACCAACTGCATTTCTTCGGTACATGATGACTTTGTGGGGGGTGTTTGGCAGTCTGTGGTGCATAATGGTACCCTCTTGTGCCTTTTTGAGGCATTTTCAGCCTCTTATAGGCCACGGTCGCTCGGGGTCTGTCCGGGTTTGCGGGTCACAAGTTGTCCTGTGCAGCCCCCGTGGTCCTGATCTTGTCGACAACATCCCAATCTGGATCCAAAATCCACAGCAGTGCCCTCACCGGTGACTGGCGTGTCAAAAGTTGGAAAAACAGGCCAGAACCACCAGTTTTATGGCCAGATTCACTGAATAGCCGGTCGGATTCACTAGATAGCTGGTCATATTTGCTAAATAGCGGGTCGGATTCACTAAATAGCTGGTCAGAATCACTACATAGATGGTCAGACATACTTAAATTCAGAAGAAATGACAGAATTTCCGCTTCACCACCCTGAAATGCAGATATACAGATGAAATGTCGTTAGAAACAATGAACCGGTGTCTGAAGTGCGGTCATTTGTCCACCAGACAGGTGAAGGGCAAGACCTGGAGTAAACGGGATAGGAGGGATGGACGTACACTCGGGTTCGTACGGCGAACCCGCGACACCTCGCACACCTCCGCAGCCGATTGCGACCGACGACGACACGCCTTTGTCAGCTCATCGAGCTGCCAACGCCGCCACTCCCGACGCAATCAAGTGATCCCTCAGACACTGTGCAAACACGAGTGCCCAGCACACACACCCAGTCACTCCTGATAGATTCAGAAACCAAGGAGCATTGCCAGGAGGGCAGGAACGTGGTCAGGAGTGCAGAATCGCGGTCAGGAGCTGTGTTCAGGAGCACTGAAGAAAGGCCAACCACTCAAGAAAATAGCAGGTTCGTTGGTGTGCGGTACGGGCTGGCGCTCTTGGCATTGTCTTCTTGCTTCTTGGCCGGCAGGGATAATCCTTATCTTGAAGGGTTTCCAAACTTGAAGATTTAGTTTGGAAACCCTTCTTTGGGCTGAGCAAAAGGGGAGGCTAAGCATTCGCTGATTGGGCGCTCACAGAGTGGGGTGGATGAGCAGAGTACCGGTGGATGTAGTGCACAAGCCGGTGAGTCATAGTACTAGTCACATGAAGTGGTGAAAAGTGGTTTAAAAAAATCGCCTAATTCGTGAAGTGGTTAGGCTGATGTATGCCTCGTGTCCTCTCCTCTGTCGTATGGGCAGGGTGAGGATAAGGTTTCCCCGGTCTTTTTCAAAGCCAAAAACGCACGTCTTGCATTAGACGGTTTGTCTCTCATATAATATTATGTTTGATTTTAAAGGGGGGGGGCGAATAGTTGTACTTATTCGACACCTGTATGCCAAACAGATTTTTTTTATTTGACCCCCCCCCCAATTATTTGCCAGACAGAGACAACAGTATGCGACGGACAGCAGTCAGGTAGCACCCAAAAATTTCCCTCCCATGTTTCCAGCAGATTTGCGTCATTTCGCAAAACGCGATACTGCGCACAGGCGCGGCATCCACAACTCGATCACCCTCCGCGGAGAGTCGCGATTGGTCCCTTGGATTGGCATTGTGCTAGGCCTTCAACAGCATCCCCAGCTCCGCAGAAGTTCGAGCCACGAAGTGGACCCGGCGACGAAGTAGTTGGGTCCTGTTTTCTCGTGAAACAGCACCCAGCGACCTGAGGGCCGTTTCGTCTGTGTCAGGGAAGTCCAGTGTCAAGGCCATTTTCACCTGCCAAAGGCCGTTGCAGGTGCTTTGTCCGTTCCCAATCTGCGCCAACACCTGTTTGATGACTACTACTACGCATGCGGTACGAGGACGTGCGCAGTGCTGCAAGCGAGGGCACCACGGAGCACGGCCAGCGGTGAAGCGAGGGCCTGTCGGCCAACAGGGGGTGCCGGAGTCAAAGCCGCGGCCACAGGGCCCACAACCAACGGATCGGGCGCGTGTCGGAGCAAGCGGGTCGACCGCGGGACCACCGACGAACGGTTAACGTGCGTTGGGGACGGACGGTGCCTGCCCGCGAACGCGCGGACGCGACGACGTGCAAGCAGGTGGAAGCGCACGCAAGAAGCCGAGGCCGCAGCAGCCGTCAAAGGTGGCGAAAGCAAGGATAGAAGAAGAAATCGAGATCCCGGCCGCGGGGACAACCCGCGAGGGAGAAAAGGAAGTGCGCTGAATCATCTGGTGATTCCTCGAGCTCGTCAAACTGCACAGCGGACGTGAAGCGCACCGGAGACAAACAGTACGCGGGGCAAGAAGCGACCGAAGCATGGCACAACGCGTGCAAAGAGGTAGCGGCTTGTGCAGTCTCACAGATTGTTGCTGCATATCAAGTTCAAACTACTGCTGCAACTACGTTCCGTTTCACCTTGCCCTGAAGTGCAGATGCCGTGCTGCTGAGTGACAGTCCGGACCGGAAATAACCCGGACCGGAAAAGTCTGGAATGCTGGAGCGTTCCATGTTTCTTCCGGATTAAAATATTGCCGGCCCGGACTTACAGCAGTCCAGAATGTATTTCTATTTAGGGTAAGTACAAAGGGCGCGGGGCGACGTCACTGACCTAGACACACGGGCAAGACGGCGGAAGCTGGCCCGCTAGTTCTTCTCGTAGCTAGCCATCGTGATATCCTTCACGATATCTTCACGCGGCAAGTACTTCGGACCCAAGCGGTACTGCGCAGATTGTAAATCGTATTGATGTTCGAGGACAAAGAAACATCAGGATCGTTTGATGTTTCTTTATGGCCGGGTGCGGTCCGTGCTGTGTTTTCAGAGTGTAAGTTCATATTTTATGTCTTCAGGTCGTGGCTATTCGCGTCGCTCATTCACCAGCCTTGTCGTCTGGTATCTCACACACTCCGCCGAACGTGCGATCGAGGACTTTGTCCATCTCTTTGGCTGTCAAGACGGCACCCCCGCCATACCGGGACCATACCCCCCATGCGCCGCCCTTGACGATGGCCTGGCTGATGAACCGGCATGTTTCCTTCGGTTGCACCAAATCCTTTTTCTTATTTGACCCCCCCAATTATTCGCCGACGAAGTTGGGCCAAAAAGACTTTTTTATTTGCCCAAATCAAATAGTTGTCAGGTACAATCATTCACCCCCCCTATATCATCGAGTCTCCTCCGAAGAAGTGTCTATAGAAAAGAAAAGCAAAAGTGGAGGGTGGGACTGTTTGTTACTCGCCACAGCCAAGACTCTCTGAGTACTTGTTGCTTGAGTTGCACAACAAAAAGCCAGGTGCAAGCGCATGAAACGTGCGACCACGAGGGGGGCAGTTAGGGATCAGTGTGGCAGCGTCGAAAGAAGGTGGTTCAAGCGGATGCTCCCGGCTTTTTCTTGACTGTTTATGAGGAGGACCTCTGCAGTATTTTGACAGGGCCTTCGAAGACCATTCGCTTGCTTTGTTTTGCGGTTGAGTAGGGGCAGCAGTCAGTTGTGAGATCGACGGGTGAGCAGCGGCACCTGCCCTAGCGAGCTCACGATCAGCCTGCATCTGGTGCAGCTGTTGTATGGAATTGCCTATGTCAAATTGTTTTCCGTGCGGTTCTCACTAAGAACCCTTCTGGAAGTCCTAAACGTTTCACCCGAATACGCACCAAGTTTACTCCCGGGAATTCGATCAAGCATCTTCTGCTTTGTCCTCTGTGAGGGTTCGGAAACCTGGTGCAGCCCCAACGGTCGGATTCCGGAGCCTTTCTTACTACTGCTCGCCGTGTCGGAACGAAGACTACGAAGACTTCAACAGTGCCCCACAGAACTCGAACAAGATGAGGGAGACTTCGGCTGAAAGCAGCACTGATGAATCGGAAGGTACAACGGAATCGGAGGAGTCCGAGGAGGTTACCTCACCAAAGAAACGTGCAAGACAGTGGGTCCGGTGAGTGTTTTGTACAAGTTCCAGTTTGCTCGTCCTGGGCATATGGATCATTGCTTCAGTTATTTTGACCGCCGTTTGCTTCTTTGGAAAGCGCTGTGCCTGATCCTTCTGCTTAAGTCATTCTAGCACTGTCCTCTTCCGTTTTCTTCTTTAGAATAAGAAATGGGAAATTCTCAGATATGGCGACTCGATGCATGCGCTCGAAGGGTGCATTCTCGGGTTCAAAGAACGGCGGCAATGGAAAGATGGAGCCCGAAATAGCTAATTCATATGCCAGCAACTCTTTCCTACCAGGCGGCCCATCCACCTCAAAATGGTCGCGTTGGTGGCGCTGTGCAAACTCGACGTCGATTCTAGATTTCTGCAGTTGACCGTTGCACTTTCCTGGAGTAACTGCTTATTCTCGTTTTCCCAAAATTCTATACAACAGAGAGAATTCTTTTTTACATGCTGTGGAAAATACTATTGAACCCCCAACTTTCCTATCCCTGTTCGCAATGTCTAGTGTTGATCGTCCCCAGGAGAATGTGCTTGCCTGATTGGGTCTACTCTGGTATGGACGTATTGTTGTCGTCACTTGTTGTTTCGAAGACCGGCAAATGGCATGAAAGCGCTTCCATACTCGTTACTACTATTTTCAGGTTGGCTGTTTTTTCATAAGTCAAGGCACTGAGAAGAAAGTGCCCCGTCCCGTTTTAGGTGCCTGATGTGTTCGGTTTTTTGGAGTGAAAGTTCGTTTTTATGTGCAAGAGAATTTGTGGAATCGTGCAACCGTTGTTTCAGAAATGTCCAGCACAACTGAGCCAATTCACCTACCCCCTGATCGAGTGTAATCGAGCGTAATCGAGTGTAATCGAGTGTAATCGAGTGTAATCGAGCGTAATAGAGTGTAGTAGAGTGTAGTAGAGCGTTGTAGAGTGTGATCGAGATTGACACTAGTATTTTGGGTTCGACCACTGGTGGACCCCTGACTGGCCCATGGGCGACCATGTTGACCACTGTCTGGCCCAAGACGTGCCAAGCATAAGCATACGAGGGACGGAAACCGCAGGCAAGTGGGCGATGTGCATATGAGACCGGAAGCTCTCGAGATGAAGATGTTCTAAATCATGGCAGCAAGCACGGGGACTGCAGGCGGGTTGGTGGCGAAAAGGGACAGAAAGATCTTCGAGCGACTGTGAGCAGCCTAGCAAGACGGGATGATGAATGATGAAGAAGCGCTAAGTGATCGCAAAGGTCCTTGTCTGGCGACCGACCTTCCTTGAAAGGAAGGTCGGTAGCCAGACATTTTTGTCAGCAAGGTGCAGGCGATGCACGGGCTCCATGATGACCTCGTCAACGGCCCCACAGGCGTACACTCACTAGCCGTCGTGAAGAGGCCTCTGTCTGTAACCATCTTTTTCATCCTTGGGAGCAGTGCATCGCCAGGGAGATCGAACCCCAAGGCAAGGAGCGACTCTTGCAGCTTCTGAAAGTAATCCAGCACGTACTGGAGATACTTGGTTGTCGTTGCTGGATCCTTCTGCCACACAAGTGCTGCAAACACAAGCCGCATCCTCCATCTCTGCTCCATCGTGTCCAGGTACGAGAACGTCAGGCAGAGGATATCTTTGCTCCCCGGAAGCTCTCCTGCATCCCCGGCAATGACGAAGTCACCACCCCCAAGCCGGAGCAGAAACTCCATGTCACCGAGGACAAGGTGCCTACCGAGCGCTCGGCGAACACCCTATCGCCTGGAACTGGCCCGCACGGAATGCCTAAAGGCTCAAGTACTAACTGCGCTAAATTTAATATATGCGAGCTATTGTGGTACTCATTTGCATGCAAATGACTCCCCACTGACGCAACAAGAAGACGCCGATGCTCTATCGAATCACGCGATGGATGAGGTTCAGAGACGAGCGACAGCCGAGTATCGGGACTCGGCGACCGCGAAATCGTACGCGATGAAGAGCGCGATGCGACGGCTGACGAGTATCGTGCAGACGCCGATTCACCCGGCGCTTGAGATGCAAGTCAACGTCCTGACGTCTCTCGGAGGCGGGAACATGGCCGGACTCAACAAGAGACCACAAATAGCAAACCAGCAGGCGTTTGAAGCTGTGATGCGCGCCTACGAAGCCGCCGCACGAGAGCAGACGGCGAAGTAGGCCGGCGACAAGGTGCGAGCCGTACCGCAGGCTGGGCTCCGCAAAGCTGCAACACTGAATGGCAGTTTTCGACCGCAGACGCATTACCCGTCGGGATGGGAGCGCAAGCAGGCTCGATGGAATCACGAAGTCAAGCAGGAGAGACGAACTGCGCAGACTGAGCGCAAGACGTGCACCAAGGGCAGACCAGGACGTTGGGACCGTGCGAAGTCGAAGAAGGAGTCCAAAAGCGAAGCAACAACACCAACGCGGAAACGCAACTCGAAGGCAGCCAAGCGGGCCTCCAGTGAAGTAACGAAGCTCATCCGAGTGTCCGATGAAACCCCTTGTCAATACCACCCAACGACTGCGACGCGCGTGCGAAATGTCGGACGCTAGCGTCTGTCAAGAGCATGCGTGACTCAGCCGTGTTTTAAAGGTGAGATGAGAGGCACCGGCTCACTCTGTCAAAGGACTATACTAACGCAACAAGAAGACGAGCTAATGCGAGATAGTGGTACCCGAGCCCGTACGCACTCGACAACCTGCTTCCGTGAGTCAGCCCGAGCTTCCTGGTCTCCAGCTACACTGCCTGTCGCGGTCATTTTTTCAGACTAATATTCTTGTTTTTATTCCAATTTCAATATCCTGTCATCAGCACCTTTTTAGCCCCGGAAGAAGGTGCGTTAGTGGGCCCGTTGAACCGGCCTATCAAGATTGGCTGAGTGTCACGCCTTTAATCAATTACTGCAGTACCCCCCCAATTCACCCAAATGTTGATCGAGTGTAATCGAGCGTAATCGAGCGTAATCGAGTGTAATCGAGTGTAATCGACGCGTAATCGAGCTAAAGTCACTTTCAGGGGGGCTAGGTGAATTGGCTCAACAACTGTACTGGACTGGCCTAGTTTTTAAAAGGTGGGGTGAAGGTTCGTGTTAAGTGCCAGACGGGACTAGACTTCGACTTCGTTTATTTCTCACTTTTCAGCACAACCTTTGTTCTGTGGTGTTTGGTGTTCGCCGATGGGCGTCTTTTTTAGGCTGGGGGCACCGATGCGGATTTTTAGAGTTAAAGTTCGCTTGAAATTCCGGGGTTTTAGGGTCTCCGTGTGACCGTTCATGAATGGGTTCTCTTAGAGCAAGAAAGGGCTATTTTTGCGAGATAGTTGACCTCGTTACTCTACCTGTCTTCCTCACAGTGTCCATGTTGGATTGGTAAAGTGATCCGTGTTTGTCATGCTAATAAAGGGGAGCAAGAAAGTTCTTCGCGTCGTTTGGCGATAGCCGCGTATGTCATTGCGAATCGAACTTGGCGTGAAGTTCATCGAGCTGTTGTAGATTGGCGGTATCGACACTCAATCTTTGTGCACGCAACGTCAGTTTCTTTTTTTCTTTTTGGTTCGACCCTCGACAGTATCTGCTTCTGTTGGCCTCTTGATTGTTGGTTGGAAGTTTGATTCGGTCCACCTCTTGTACATCTCACGTTTTCTATCTTGTGAACCTTTCAGAATAGTACGTTTTCAGAGTACTCTGAGGGTTGGACTGTTTTTCGCTTATTTTGTGCGGTTTTTTTTTTTTTTTTAGGGAACATGTCAGTTAGACTTTGGCGGACGCTTGCCGGCATAGCGGAGAACCCCCCCTCCCCCACCTTTATATTTTTTGACGGACAGATGACTGCTGGCAACCCATGGCTTTGTCCTGTAGGCTACTGTGGCCGACGCCCCTCGCCCCCCTTTTCATCCCGGTGGCGGACATATGGCGGCATGGCAAACCATAAAAAATAGGGTGAAGTGCCTTGTATGGACACCTGATTTTGGAAAAGTACCCTTGTCAGGTGTGGTGGAACCTGCTCCAAAAATTGGGTCCAATATTCGGGTCCAAGTCTTGGGTCCGAGTTTTGGAATTTTGGTTCATCACAGGTTCCCTGCCACCAATTGCTGCAGCGTTTGTCGTTCTCGTCCACCGATTATAGATCTCAGATTTGAACACGCAAACCTCGACAGGTTTGCTTCCTGTTTCCACTGCGGTTAGCCACATACGATGTCGTGAGACAAAGTTTTTTCGGCTAGTTGCGAGGAACCACTTGCAGGAGTTGCTCAAAGCATGAACGCCGAGGACGCTCAACAAAGCCTAGTAGGGCTCGCATCAGATATATAACCTTGTGGCATATTGACAAGCGTGGCAGGATTTCCCGCGTTAGCAGAGTGCAGCATCATCTCCATCCTCAAGATCGGACAAAAGCACTCACACAACAAGCAACCAGTAGCACATTTTCACAGTCATCCCGCTTTTCCCTGACCCCTGATCCCATTCTTTACCTGTCACCGTCTCACGGAGTGTTGATTGGTTCAAAGTTCGAAGAGCAACAGGCATACGGAACCGATGAAATTGGAATTGCTTTGCAGTACTGTTAATCTGCGACAAGGTCTGTGTAGTGAAATTACGTTTCTGCGCACTTCCTTCAAATCTGTTTTGTTCATATAACGGGAGTGTGAGGATAGTACGCTGCCATGGATCTGTTTTGCTCTTGATAAATTGCATTTGTTAGACACAAAAATGGCAAAAGTCTGAAGAGGCAAAAATTCTGCTTTTTTAAAAAAATGTGAAACCTTGGTCAAAAGGTTTTCCTTCATATCTCAAAGGGATTGTCTGGTCTTTACGAAAGTACACCGTCCATACAAGGGCCTTTTCAAAAGTATGTCGTCCATACAAGGGACTTTTCTAAAGCTTGTCGTCCATAGAAGGGACTTTTTCGAAAGTACGGCATCCATATAACGGTAGGTTCTCCGTTCTCCATACAAGGTATTCTTGAACATCTGCCGTCCCGAACTTTGGAATAAACCTTTGTATGAGCTCCCTAGTTTCTGAAAGGGCCTTTGTATGGACAGCAGAGTTTTGCAAAATACCCTTGTATGGACACCAGGTTTGCAAAGTACCCTTGTATGGACAGAAGATTCTGAATAAGTACCCTTTTATGGACACACACATTCTCAGAAGGGACCTTGTACGGACAGACTTTTTTGGTCCCGTATATGGCTCCGGATAAGTAACTTTGTCCTAAATAAGGCCCGAGACCCCCCCCTCCCCATGCCGGACACTGTCCGCCAAAGTCTAACTAGCGCGTTCCCTTCAAGAGTTAAAGTTCGCTTTTTGTGTTGGGTGCTTGCGCTTGATACATAGAGGGCCTCCAAAACACTGCATTGCAACGGTGGTGACAGAAACGTACACTTTTTCGTGTTGCAAGCCTTTTGCAACTAGATGGGATAATTTCTGCATGTAGTGCAAAAAGGACATATCCGCGCAGACGAGGTTTCACGTGGTTGGTGCGCCCTCTGCGTTCTCGCCATGGCAGTACAGGTGGTCTTCGGTAAGCCTGTAAAGGCTTACCGATGGGTTCTAGACGGTTCTAAATATGACCGACAACAATAATCAGTGTCAGATTTGTCGTAAGCCCCGTTCAAGGAACAGTGTTCTGGCAGGTTTCCGCCAATGTAGCAACAAGCGGTGCGTGAGAATAATGATACCGCGCACGACAAAAAAAGGGAAGGTGTTTGACCGTACGGGATCACATGAATAATTGGCAAGTTGTTTGTTTGTAGGTTTTGTAGTTTTCTTTGGAAGAACTTTTTGGTGGGCAGGCCAGTTCGGTTGTTGCCTGCCTCGAATGTCGTTGGGAAACCCTTCTACCCCTTGCGGACGGAGGGAGGCCTAGATCGGGTCGAGTAAATGAGAAAGTTTGAGTTTGGACAAACAGGAATCCCTACACGCTCTGGGAAAGTTATTCTGTCAAGTCTATTAACCACTTCCGGACGAACTACCACTAGTGGTAGTTAATTCAAGAAAGTGCGGTGTCAAGTTCACGGGTGAGAGGCCAAAGAATGGTCGAAAGTGGTCGCTGTTTGCTTCATTGGAAAGATCTGACACTAATCGTTAATCCAATAATTAACCCTCCCCCCTGCTGTCCTTAAGTGGTTAACAGCACAAAACAATAACCATTCCCGCGGCGCGGGTTTATGAATAACGCCTCAGGATTGTACGAATATTTTCAGAGCTTCTTTGGATTTGAAATGATCGGTTTTTTTGTTTTTAAACTTTCCAAAAAAACATTCCTTCGGCTGGACCTTCGGCTGCAAATATCTTCCTATACTTGATAACGAGAGTTTGAAGTCGGCTAATTCCGTGCAAAGCCCCGCAGGGAACAAGATTTACCAAATAGGAACTTGGTATTTTCTTCTAGCCTGCCTGACATGAAGGGGGCAGACGCAAGAACCGGCTCTTAAAGCTCGAGCAGTCTATTATTATTAATTTGAAATTTCAGGGATTGGCTTCTATATCCACATTTGGACTGTCAGTCCAAATTTAGAAAGGCCCAAAATGGCCAAAATCTGGAAAAATCGGCAAAACCGGCCCAGAATGACCAAAATCTGGAAAAATCGGCAAAAACGGCCCGAAATGGCCAAAATCTGGAAAAATTGAAATTTACTGCCTGTCACCTGACTTTTCTGCATCCTTGAGAGCTACTTTTCTTACACGCATAGCTACTTTTCTTGCACGCATAACTACTTTTCTTGCACGCATAACTACTTTTCTTGCACGCATAACTACTTTTCTTGCACGCATAACTACTTTTCTTGCACGCATAGCAGTTTTGGTTTCCAGGTGCTTTTGTGGGCAATACAGGTGCATTCGTGGGCAATCCGGTGTCTTCGTGGGCAATTCAGGTGCATTCCTGTGGAAGTCACAGTGCCAAAGAACAGCAAGGGACAAGGTTGACGCGCATGATCTGACACTACTGAGCGAACGGAAGAATGATTCGAATGGCAGGACCAGCTGCTTCCGATCCGTCAACGAGTCCTGCAAGCGCTTGTAGGCGAGCCAAAGACAACGGTAGTGCCCACAGGGAGCCTCTCTAGGGCCTGGAGGAATGATGAAGACGTACCATCCGGAAGGCCCGGCAGACTCCTGCCCAGCAAACAAACCTTAGAATTGCAAACCGACTCTCATCATCTTTTGGGCGCCGGGCCCCCGGTTGAATAGCACGGGTGACATTTTTCGATCCCTCCTTCAAGAATGTCCGCAAGAGTTTACCTTCAGGAGAACGGGTCTTTTTTCAGCGTTATTTTTTGTTAGACTGGCCGGCTGCTTGAAGGCTATTATTTCACAAGAATAAAAGAGAAATGTCGGATGGGTTGCCAATTGGAAAAAAGAAGACACTGATATTCCTCAGGCCCCCTGGGTAAGAAAGATAGCCTGTTGAATGCGCTCAACTGTCAAAGGGCCTATGGACTTACGCGTTTTGTTGATTGTGCGGCTTGGGGGAGCACCCCATATTTTTTCTGGTGGTGCATTGGTTTCGTGAAGAATCGTCTCGGTCATCCCCTGCCGCAGGCAATGCTCTCCGAATTCTCCGACAGTGCTTCTTCGAAAAGGGCTGTGTGGAAATGGTCTATCCTGGGTCCCAGGGTCTACAAACATCCTTTTGTTATTATCTTTCGGGAACGTGTCAGTTAGACTTTGGCGGACACTTGCCGGCATCGTGAGACCCCCCCCAGGAGGTCCCCCCCCCCCCCCCCCCTTTTTAAACTTTTTGACGGACAGATGCCGGCATGGCAAACCTGTTATATATGCCCAACCGACCCTTTCGGGTGCAGGCGCAACTGCGTCTACACCTTGCTTTGTCCTATGGACACTGTGGCCGGAGCCCTCGCCCTTTTATCCCGGTGGCGGACATATGGCGGCATGGCAAACCATAAAGAATAGGGCCCCTCCTCCCCATGCCGGACATTGTCCGCCAAAGTCTAACTCACACGTTTCCTTCTTGGCTAAATGTACTACCGTGCACGGCCGGACGGGCAAAAGCAAAGCAAACGGCCACACTTTCAGTGTCCGATACTCGTCAGGCCCACAAGCCGGGTAGCTCATATAGCGAACTTTAACAAGATATCCACAGACGAATCGCCTGTTTTGTTGCAAAAAAGGGGTCAGTCAGTCAGCTATGACATCGTGAGTGGGTGCCACAAAAGTTCTCTGTTAAATATCGTGTTCGAAAATACCTTCGGTTAGAGTCGTTGGTGTAGCTGTTCCGTCCAAGTTCCAGGAGCTTTTGCTTCACGCGGCGAACTACCTCGCTTCTTGGCTTCATCTTTCGGCCACCGAGCTGGTATGAAGGGTGTTCTGTGTTGCAACTAATATAATACCCAGCCTCCGTGTCGCTGCCATCCCCGACAATCTCCGGGGGGCTGAACCCCTGACTTTGACACAAAACTGCCAGGTAATTGACAGAACTGGTATGTAACCTTTGGGGAGGCAGGACTTTTTGGCCATTTAGTACTTAGCATATTTCACGTCCTGGGGTCGCCAAAATGAATCTCACCCATTTTGTGCCAAAATACGCCCTCGCGGCACCTGGATACCAACTGAGGGCTGCGCTAGCTGTTCGTGACAAGAGTTGACAAGAGCTTCAAGCCAAACGTGGCCTGGACAACGGCAACCGTGCTCACAATGAGTCCCACGCACCTGCGCATATCTCATGCTGACATCCTGCAGAAGAAAAGAATGTGTGTCAGCCCTCTTGCGATTGACCCACACAGGGTGTACTTTTCCAGCGTGTGCGATCACAACCGGAATTGAAAACGGTCTTCGTTTGTTTGTGGAAAGGGACCCCGCTTTCTATCTTGACATGAAAAGGATCCCTGCCTTGTTAACGGAAAAGGACAAGCCCTGTTCACACGTGAAGATGCAGCACGAAGATGAAGGCAACAAATTATCAGTTCCTCGCCTTGAGTATTGGGGCGCCCTTTTACTTACAAGCCCTGTCTCTTGTCATCACCGTACTTCTGTAGAATGGATTCAAAGACGCTAGGGATGGGCAAAGATGCTTGGAATTGTTGTCCCAGTTACAACCGGGAGGGAGGAAACGCAGAAAACCGCATACAGCCGGGCACTGACGGTATGTTGGTGCGCCCGGTCGCTCCTTTATGGCAATGTAATGCGTATCGGCATGGGTGAGGGGTGAGGATCTTAGCGTAATTTTTAGGTAGCGGGTGGCCGGGGGATGCTGTAGCTGAATGCTTACAAGCTGTTTTCAAAGCAAGAGAATTGGGGTGTTTCGAGGTTCAGAGAACCGATATTTAGATTTTCTGCAATATTGTAATCATATCGATGTAGTCATACTTCAGGCCGCCAGGTATTGTCAGGCGTGTCGTGGGAGAGTCGCTTGGTGCATGTTCTTACGTGGCTTAGCAACACTCCTAGCCAATTTACGAATACATTGTCTCACCTCCCCAGATGATCCTCGAAATGCTATCTGTGTGGGGATGCAGGCACGGGCGGGATGGCAGAGCTATCATGCGGTGGGGTGGGGGCGGGGCAGGGCGGAGCATGGAGAGAAGATCTTCACACGGTGCAGCAATGAGAGGATTCGACTCTGTAAGTCTGTGCTTGTCGATTCACAATACGACTTTGAGTTAAAGTGCCGCACAGTCAACAGCAGCGCCCGGAGACCGAATGGTCAGAAGGTAACTTCCATCCGTCCTGTGCGATCAAGTCTATCGTGTCTCTTGCTGTGTGCGTGTGTAAGTATCCGTGTGTCCAGGTAAAAAAACATTGCTCCGAAATGGAGATTTATAGGCGTGGAAATGTGTGTTTGTACGCTGAGGTCGTAGGATGATAGATCTTGAGAGCTTAATAGTACTTTGCTTTTTGTGAAAAGAGAAGCATTGGCTATGTGTTCGACACGCAGCATTTCTACAGTGGTCTCTTTTTTGTGTTGTCGGCGATGAACGCTTGTCAGTTTTTTTTATTCAGAGTGAAAGATTTTAACAGGTCGGGGAGAGGGGTAAAAACTTTCGCTCTGTTTCGTGCGGCTGCCTATCAGGCCGCACGAGAAGTTGTGTGCACAAACAAACGCACCGGTGGCAAGCACTACCCCCCTTTTACAACAGCGACCACCAAACAGCAGTCAGCACAGCCGTAACTCTTGTTCCTCTCGCGCACGCATTGCTGCCATCGAGAGCGGAGCGAAGGGTGTCTCGGCACCTACCGCGGGACGCAGGTGTGAGTTGAGTGTGTCTCGACGTTCTACGTTGCTTCGAAACAACCGGCATGCTAGTGTCTCCGGGGAATTCGACAAAAAATATGAGGGGTCTCCATTCCTCCAACAGTGCGGATTCGGAAGTAATTGTAGTGACACTCTTGTACTGCGCGTACCTCAAAGGTATTCAAGCAGAAGCAGTTGTCGTGAACCGGGTAGAAAATTGAAGTAAAACTATAATTTTACAGGCTTGATTGCTGGCCGCAAAGCATCAAATATTCAAGTGACTGAACCGGTGGACGCAGCACAGTCCGATCCTGATTTACTGGAAAGGGCTTTGAGGTTAAGTGCACTTGTTGTTTCATCTCGAGCCAGCATGTGGTGCACAGCAAAGCCCCGCGCGCGCTGTTCAGAAACCAAAGGCGGGCGTTTTGCAGAGAAGCGTTGTTCTCGGGTAGGTGAGAGATTGGGATTGGGACACAGGAGAGAAATGGGTCCAGGTGCATGGTACGAAGTACGAAAGTGGTTGGGAGGAGCAGAATGTCGACTATTTGTTGCAAACAACCTTTATGATCTATCACGCTTCGCGGCAGACTAGCCTTTGTCGCACTGAGTGAGTAAGTCTGGTGTCTTGTTAATCGCAGTTGTATCTACATGACCCGGATCCCGCAGTCATGAATGACCGTGGTCAGCTATCCTGCGGTACTACACCCTTTGGTCAACATCAGTCACTCACGTTAGATGCCAGCTAAGGAGGAGCGAAAATATGCAGTCAGCTGCACAAATCCGCAAATCGCTTCCACGTTACCAGTTGCTGATCAGCATAGAAAGCAGTCGAAGTCCTGGCATCACAGTACTGATTGCATCCACAAGCAATACTACCTGGATAATCATACGCAACACACAGGTGCTGCTTGTGTGAGGGGATGACTTCGAGCATGCAAGTTCCAAAAGCTAGTACCAAAAGCGAAGTTGCGTGCAGCTTTGCACAGCGGAAATACGATGATGTTGACTCCTCCTACCAGTTCATTGAGTTCTACGCATGACTGGTCAACACTTGAGAAGATTCCTCCACGAACGCGGTCTCGGCTGCGTATAGGTGTAACACAAAAAAAAAAAGGTGCAACCATTTCTGCTGCTGATAAGTTCAGCGTTTCCTTTTGTGGACAGGTTCTATTCAAGCTAGACTCTCGTGCGGGAAATAGGTTTCTTGTGGGTAGCTGAACTTGCAAAACGAAAGCCTCCTGAAGAAGTCAAGAGGGCTCGGTTCCAGATTTTCTGGAGCAGTGGTTTAAATCAAATCCAAGTCCGGGAGCAATCTCATTTTCTTGAACGGCAACCAGAAGAAGTGCGGGTGAGATAAATCAACTGGATAACGCTATTGCTGCAAGAAACGAGCTATCAACTGGACGCATCCGGAAACGAGTTAAGTCGATGAAACACAAGAAATTGCATGAATAGATATGAGAATTTCCCCCGCGAGGTGATGGTACAGGCAAATGTTTTCTTCGTTTATTTTCTGGGATGCTTTCTATTTTCTGACATCCGTTCAGTAGCGTTATTGTGAGGTTCAACTTTCGTACGGAATGAGAATGAAGATGGGCTTAGAAAAGTTGTTGGGTGACAAGTCGTCACTGTTTTCTTTTTATGCACCCTGTTGACTTTGGGTGAGCTTGCTGTGGTGCCGGCATACATTCCTTTGGCAAACCGAGGCGACTCATGCTCTGCCGCGGAAAAAAAAAAGATTTGTGTCGCATCCGCTGGACCAATATCTCTTTTCTTTTGGTTTAAATGTACCCTTTCCTTTCGTCAGCGAGTGTTTCTTCCTGCAGGGACTTTGGAGGGATGCTAGCAGAACTGTCTCCGAAGTTTGACCAAGACGTTCCCAAACCCGCGGGCAGCAGGGAGATTTGATACCAATTCTGCATCGGTTCAATCGACAATGCCGCATATCCGTTCGTCGGGAGACATACCCTTCAGATGATAAGCGTTCAGCTGCCGTGTTATCATCAGTCAAATCGAGAGTATCCGGGAAATTTTGTTACATAAGCGCCAGCTTGAAAGGAAATGCTCGACGATGCTGCCCGACAAAGAACAGAAGGGATCCCAAGTGCTGTAACTACCGAACCACGTGTTGAACGGACGCGAGAGGCTTCGCTCAAGCGCCAAGCCAAGGTCCGCCTCGTCTTGATCCGTTATTTTTAGAGTTAAAGTTTTTGCTGCACTGAGCATACCTTGTATGGCCAGCTTACTTAACAAACGCTGCTTCTGGCCAGCAAAGTTTCAGACTACTGTTTAGATATGCAGCAAATTTGCCCGCAAACCCAAAAGTTCCTTTTATGGCTAGGTGAACTGCTACGAGTGCATTTTGGGTCAATATCGGTATCTTAGGAAGTTTTTTAGACTGTTTCTTTTTAGAGTCTCCAAGTCTTTCGGTGAAACAAGAGTTCCGAGTACACTCGTGTTCTTCTATTTTCTCCTTTTCTTCATAGAGTGAGGTTATTACGTTTTTAGAGTTAACGTTCGCTTTTTGCTGGTTTCTTGGTTTGGTTGTTGCTGTTTTTGGAAGAATGTGGGGGTGGGAAAGCCAAGGGCAACATACAAACAAAAGGACAACATCACAAAAATGTGCTTGCTTTGCATGACTTTCGCGTGGTGACAGCACATAGGAATCATGTGCGAGAGGTGAATTAGCCTCCGTTGCAAATTTCATTCTGCAATTTTACCTCGGACCCGCCCTTCGTTCGCTGGTTCAGGTGGCATTCCCGCTAGTCTCTTGTTCAAATTCCCCAAAGCGTCATTGCGATGTGCGCAATTTGCGGGAGTCTTTGGCATGAATGGATACTTTATGCCTGAGATGTTGACGCCATGCTCTTGCGAGTTGCAAAAACGCTTTTCCTGGGCTTTGGTCTCATTGTAGGATACCACCATGTGAGTCGATGTGGATGCACGGGATACTCAAAAAAACCGCTCGTTCTCCGGTGCCTGTTCTTTAAAAAAAAGGGGTATTTCCCTTCGAGCCATCAAAACAAATTTAATTCCCTAACAGCCAGCAAAAACAAATTTATTTCCCTTCGAGCCAGCAAAACAAATTTAATTCCCTAACAGCCAGCAAAACAAACTTAATTCCCTAACAGCCAGCAAAAACAAATTTAATTCCCTAACAGCCAGCAAAAACAATTGCATTCCCTTAAAGCCAGCAAAACAAATTTAATTCTCTTATAGCCAGCAGCAAAACAAATTTAATTCCCTTATAGCACTTGACCAGAACAGTCCACCAGCCTGGACAGCTTGAACACACCAGTCCCACCAGTCTGGACGCCTGGACAGGATGACCAGTTCTACCAGCCTGGGTGAGAAAACATTGGTTGCCCACAGAGCAGGACCTGTCCTGCTGTAGGAAGGAGTGGGGGCGAAATGACAAGATTGTTAAAAGTCACACGAATCACAGGAGGTAGAACATGATTCATGGCATTAAGTTTGAAAGTACGAATCACAGGACGTGGAACATGATTCGTAGGACCGCTGAGCACAAAGTTACCTAGTTTTCAAAACACCGCAACGGAGCAGGCGCCCGGCAGGCATTAGGCTCGGTCAGGACTGATCCCTCACACCGAAGTGATCATGGGTTGCCTTGTGAGCGCTAGGTGCGCGGGGCTGAACTCAGGCTGCATAGTGGGTTTGCTGTACTGCCGTAGCATCGATCAGCGAGTAAACGTATCCATCCCTGGCCGTGGCGCTCGATGGCTTCGGTAAACCGCATCGCGTATACAGACGAGACTTGACTCCGTACTTAGAGAGCGAATTCTTTTGATCGTAGTGCAGATGACTTGACGCAGGATGATGCAATATTACCCCCCCTTCCCGCTTTGTCCTCCCAAAAGAAAGGGGTTCATACCTGCCAGGATGCATGCCTTTGACGAAACAATCATGGCTCACGAACTAAGCAAAGGGATGGATGGAAGGGATAAGCACACCCTGAAAAAGGATACACATGCGTGCAAAAGCAAGCCCGTACAGGTGGAGGAACCGACCGGGTTATTGTGAAACACGCGAACATGCAATAGGAATAGGGCTGTCCCTACATTTTACAGTGCCGTAGGGGGTTCGTGCGGACATGAATCCTTTCTGAATCAAAAGGAAGCGCCTTGATTATACAGTGAGTTTGATTATGGTGCTGGAATTGATGTACAGTGAGTTTGATTATGGTGCTGGAATTGATGAAGTAAGAATACTGATTGCTCCTGGGGTGTGATCAGTGCTTTAGGGGACCAGTGCCTGTCAACGGCGACTCCTGTCGGAAATTGTTTCTTCAATGTTGTCAGGGAAATGCACTTTGCAAATTATGAGCAAAATCTGGAGGCAATGGCCAAAGTCTAAACCCGGCAACAGAGGCCAAAATAGGCCAAACTATGGGCAAATCGGCCAAAATGGCAAAAAATGGCCAAAATCTGGAAAATTTGTCAAAATGGGTCAAAATAGGCCTACATCCGGAAAATGTGAAAATTCCAAAAAAAAGTGATGTTGCTGGCTATAAGGGAATTAAATTTGTTTTTGCTGGCTCGAAGGGAATTAAATTTGTTTTTGCTGGCTCGAAGGGAATTAAATTTGTTTTTGCTGGCTGTAAGGGAATTAAATTTGTTCTGATGGCTCGAAGGGAATTAAATTTGTTTTGCTGGCTCGAAGGGAAATAAATTTGTTTTTGCTGGCCCGAAGGGAATTAAATTTGTTTTGCTGGCTCGAAGGGAATTAAATTTGTTTTTGCTGGCTGTTAGGGAATTTCGGTTGTACCTGCTGGCTATAAGGTAAATTGCTCTACAAAAAAAAGAAAAAAAGGAATGCATAGTTCTAGTTTGCTTCTTTTACTTTTCGTTGTCGACAACTATCTACTTTCAGTGTCTTCTCGCCTTCAGTGAGGGTATCTTCCCCATGGGTTTCTCTGGATAAGGTGCTATTTCTTTGCGGCAGGGATTTTGAAGGCTCCGCAACTTTACAGGTTTAGAAGAAGTTCGCGTACAACTCTTGGGTTATTTTAGAGTGAAAGATGAGGTGGTCTGTGTTGCGGGAATAAGCGCCGGAAAACGGTGTTTCCAGCGTTAACCGGCGAAACGTTCGTTCTTGTGGTATCGTGAAGTGGATCTTTTTTGGTTTGGCTTCTTTTGCTGTCACTGGAGTTCGGGAAACAACAGCAGTACAGTGTTGCAGTGTGTGCAGTGGTACGACAACACCACCCGCACAGCTTGTTGCCACTAATGACTAAAGAGGTAGGTGGTGTAGAGTGCTTCAACGTATATTACGTGTTGCCCCCTTCGCAGTTACGTACATGCGCTCACTCGGGAAGACGTACCTGTCATCCAGCGACATGCCGCCCTGATACCGGGAAAGCCTCGTCACTGGGCGCAATCCGCCCCACTCCGGAGTACATAGCATAGCACAGGATGAATTTAAGAATTACAAATCTATTGAACGACCTCAAATCTATTGAACGACCTACTGAGAGCTGGGATTCGTCTGCCTTCAACTCAGCATTGTATCAGGAGATGAATAGTACGCATTGGCCCTTGGGTTGCTGCTTCGTCTGGAAGCAAGCTCACTCCTAAGTTTTGCGTGTACATTAGATTACCCTTTCTCTCCGGAGTGCACGAGACGTAGACGTGCACCTTTTCATGAGGTGCGAGCGACGAACGACATCAGCTGCGTTGCAGATTGGCAATTGAACAAGGATGGTTCGTACATCAAGACATAGCTTTAAAAGCTGTTTTTTTCCTTTTTTTTTTTTTTTTTTGGTTAGGGTTCCTTGTGTGTTTTGCCCTTTACATATTCCCCGGGGTTCAACTTTTCGATGCTCTCGTCGCGCTTTCTTGCAATTACCTACCTTTCCCAGTGTACACTATCGCGTTTTCACGTATTTAAGATCGCCTCCCCAAGAAAGTGATCTTGAAAACGGGAAAACAATCTCAAAACAGGGGGGAACTCTTAGTTTTGTGTTCATTCAAAAATCTCGATCTTATACACGACGGAAAGGTAGGTATTTTTTAAGTGGTTGTTCTTTTTTGCTTGGTTGCTTTGCTGGGTTTCCGAAATCTTTTGTTGAATGCCGATCAGTGGGGTGGGGCCGTGCTATTTGTGTTGGTTCGGTATTGCGATCTCCTCTAACAAAACGCTCCTTCCTTGACTTAGTCCAGTCAGCATACTCTCAATTGTGAGAATCTGCGCACACCAATTTCCGTGCGGGAGAGAAATCAGATTGTCGCGAAAGCACGAAAGTCATCAGCAGTTCGTTCTTTCTACTTTCCCTGTCTGAGCGACGTGGGCACCAAGGAGGCGGCAATGCAGAACAAGGAGAAGAGTTATGAAAACGGGGTGTGCCTAGTATTATGCAATGGGAATCTGAGACCCCTCCCCGATCCATCGTCGTCAAAAGAAAAATGGAATGAGGCAGGGGTCGCGGGTACATTTTTTCGTGCCGCTTGGTCGCATTCGGCTGGAAGTAGTCCACGATCCACGGCTCAGTCTTCAGTCTTACTTTTTCGAAAAGGTTTGTGCTCGTACCTGCCGCGGCACATATTCGTTTTTTTGCTTCTGAAGCACTTCGTCTCCTTCTTGAGTGCCGAGATTCCACACGAATTCTGCATGTGTTGACAGTTTTCTGTGTCTTGTTCCGACTCGCTCGCACGGGGAAGTGGGTCGAAGTGCAATGCTGACGACTGCTGCGCACTTAGAAAACATAACGTGGAATTAAGCGGGTGTCACTGGAAAGGAACTGACCGAGGGGGGAGGTAATATAGCTTTTTGTTCTTCCGGAAAAGTGACCGCATAGCATTCAGTCCTTTGTGGGTGCAGAAGCAAAGCTTTGCAAGGTTTTTTTGCGATAACCAGTGCGGCCTCGGAAAGAGCGTACGTGTTACAGCGGCTTGACCTATCGCAAACGGGTCAGATTGCACAAACGGCCAGGCCGGTCAACTCAGGGCTGTTTTTCCAGCCTCCCCTCACCCCCCGGGGCAGTGTTGTCTGCAGAGGTGCAAACGTCTGCGTCGGCGTATTGTATGAGTGCAGATTTTAAAAAAGCAGACGCAGCCGCGTCTGCAGTATCAGCCTGCTCGGGTGTCCTTCATGTGGAACTTCAAGAACAATGAAGGTAGCCCGGCACAGCTTCGAAGGGAGCCCAGCGCTACAGCTTCGAAGTCTAGGGTGGATGTGCGCACCAAGGAAGGCTGGGTCAGTGATCGCCGCAATTCGACTGACTGGCAATCACCCGTCTGCGTCTGCAAAATGCGTCTGCAGAAACACTGCCGCCCCACCCTCCCCACCAACAGCTGTTTCCAGGGACAGGTTAACAGGGGGCGAATAGGGGCCACTATGTTTCGGTGCCTCTTTCTTTTTTTAGAGTTAAAGTTCGCTTGAAATTCCGGGGTTTTAGGGTCTCCGTGTGACCGTTCATGAATGGGTTCTCTTAGAGCAAGAAAGGGCTATGTGGTTACGGGTTGTATATTTAGTGCACGCTTTCGTTATGGGTTATGGCTAGCCATGTCCGGGACTGTTTGTGACCGACACCAAGTACATTCCTTCGTGGAGTGTAGTCTTGGGCCCCCCACGTTCTACAAGTTGAGCAGGGGTTGCCTTGTAGCCCGTACCGGTCTGTTGTCCGCGTTTATATGTATTTTCTCGCAGTGTGGTGTTTGGGTTTCGCGGCACTTGCGGTGCTTCACGTGGTGCGGGTTGTTTCCGCCCTAAAATAAGGTTTTCTTTTGAGAAAAGTACCTTAGGGGCCTAGGAACAAATTTAAATGACCTTAGGGGCCTAATCGGGGACCTGTAGGTCCTCAAAATGATTTAAAAATTTGTTTTTCCCGGGGGGGAAATACGACCATGCTCAAAAATCGCAAAGTACGATGCCTGCACAATTTACTGGGCAAAATTTGTCAACAAAACGAAATTTGGCTTTTTCACCTGGTCCGGGCTCCTGGTAAGTTCCCCGAAACTCCCCGACACTTCCCCGAAACTCCCCGATACTCAGCCCGATTTTTGTGGGAAAAAGTAGGGCTGCCGGTGGGTGGGCAGGTGTACAGTTGGTAGTTGAGTGGACAGATGGGTGGGCAGGTCGGTGGATGGATGACAGGTGGATAGTTGGGTAGACGGGTGGCTGGATGGGCGGGCAAGTGGGTGACCAGGTCATTAAAATTTGTTCTTAAGGTAGGTGAGCCTTCTTTTTTTTTTTGCGATAAGTTCATCATAACCCTTCTTAGGAGAACATACTTGGTACAGCTAAAAAGTATTTTTTTGGCAGCGGGTTAACGTGAACGCAAACACACGACAGGTCAAAGCGAACAAGAAGCTTTTTTTTTTTTTTTTTCCCGTTGACAACTTGTGTCAGACTAGCCCACCCGGGGGTGGGTGATTCCTTCAGGCAGGGTCTCCCCCGTCCAGTGTTTGCTTGGGTCCTAGAGTGATGGGCGCCCTTTCGGCTATTGATTTTCTCTTTCGCTCTCTCTCTTTTTTTTTTTTTTTGTCCTCCCGCACCCAACTTCCCATGCAAGGAGTACGCGGTGTGCGACAAGAGTTGACAATGCAAATAGTAATGAAGTTGGCCGCTGAGACTGTTGAAGGGGAAGGGGAAAAGGATGGAAATATCCTCTTTCATGTTGTCGAGGGGCTTTGATTTTTTTGTTGCTCGGCTCCTATCCTTTAAATAAAGAAAAGAGTGGCTTTAACTCGGGTGGGGAGGGTGCGTTTTGGCTTCTCTGCGGCTGCAGCATAATGGCAAACCTATCCTATGTCTTTTTGTGTATTTATTGGGAAAAATAAATTCCCTGGTGGAAATGGCTTGAGGAGCGTGACGATAAATTTCGTTTATTTTTTGACAGGATTCCGTTGTGTTTACACAGGCCGGACAAATAAACGAATTTATTTTTTCCGATCTCGGAATTTATTTTGCGCCGCCAGCTATTTTCAGTCGAAACAAATAAATGAAATTTATTGTCCCTAGGGAAATAAATTCGTTTATTTTTCCGACTGAAAATAGCTGGCGGCGCAGAATAAGGTCGTAGGCAGAAATCTGTAGGCGAGACCCCTCGCAAATTTTTTTTTCTCCCTGTGGTGAGTGAAATCGCGTGTTTTGAGCTCGTTTTGAGTCTAATTCATCCTTTCTGATCCATATCAAGACCTCGCAGAAAGAAAACCGCAGCACTTGTCCGCAGCGCTCATCCAACAGTCCTACCCAGCACGACAGCACCTGTGCAGTCCTTCATGCAAGCGCCCATGCAAGCAGCATCGTATGTTGTGAACTACAACGTCAACCTGCCGGGACTCCCCCAGTTGCAGCAGAACAACCAGGCACATTGATCTGTGACCCGTCACTTACAACAACTCCACTCCTACACAACGTTCTGCTACGCAATGTCTCAGACACACAACGTTCTGCTACGCAACGTTCTGCTAAACACCAACGTAACTGCAAAGCAATATGCTCAACGTCTTACACAACGTTCTGCCGTGCACATTTGCTACGCAACGTTCTGCTAGACACCAACATAACTGCAAAGCAGTGTGGTTTTCTTTCCATCCTCGGGAATTTAGTTTTCCCAATAAAATCATTTATTCGGCAATAATTTCCGCCAATTTTGCCTCGGTGTCGGTTTTAGTCCATCGGGAGGCCCTCGGGGGGGTTTGCAACCCCTCGCCACTCGCTCCGCTCGTGGCTCGGGGTTGCAAACCCCCCCTCGGGCCTCCCTCGGGACTAAAACCGACACCTCGGCAAAATAAACGGAAATTATCTTGCCGAATAAATGCTTATTATTTTTTAGAGTGAATGTTCGCGCCGTGAGAGTGCAGGCGAGGGCAGGGCTCGCGAACGAGAAGAAGGGCACCGTCCTGCAAGAGGTTGCCACAGACGGTGCGCTGCGACGGTGAAGGTGGCAGTGAAAGCGTAAGCTAATATTGCAACAAGGTCTTTGGATTCTAGCACGGAAGATCTGGCAAGCTACGCGATTAACGGCTTTCACAAATTTCTCGAAACTTCAGCGTCGGCGACTAAAACAGGGACATAGTGCTCAAGCCGCAGCAACGCAGCCGAAGCTTCGTCCATGGTGCCGAACGCGTTTGCCAACGTAAAAGTGATGATTGGGCAGTGTATCGCGTTGCAACCAGCTTCAAAGACTACGCACGTTCGCGCGAACAAATCCAAATACGCCCGAACGTCGCAAACGTATACTCATTCGCCAACGACTGCCGCTAGTTTCCGTTCTATTGCAAGGCAATAGCAGCATGCTCAGCAAAGAATGCTGGTATATTCTTTCGCAGGAAAGATACGAAGGATGGTATCCCCGCCAGCACGCACAGACAAAAGAAGCGCCTTTCTTGCCCTACACTGGTCGTTCTGTGACAAAAGGCAAAGTCGGCCTCTTTTGGGGCACGGTTCGTTTGGGCACCTGCAACTTCGGCGGCTGTGAAACTGTAGACGCCGGCTTCACTATAGCTCAGATTGCGCGAACACTAGGTCTACGTTTCCATTTTCCTTTTTGAGGGATGGGCTGTAACAAGTCGGGTGTTGTAGGAAAACTGGGTTATGTGGAACGGGCCAGAGTGCCAAAGGAGGGGGTAGAGGTAGAGCTCGAGACGCTAGGTGCTGAATGGTGAACGGACCGGCTCACAGATATCGGAATCGTACATCAACCCTGTTTTGCTTCAATTGACCGTCAGATTGCACTCAATGGTTCGAAGTACTGGAAATATGGGAAGAACGTTGTTGTGCCTGCTTATCCTCTGTCGTGCTGGCCTGCTTCACAGATTTCGTATTTTCTTTTCTCTCACGAGTAGCTGATGGAATGCGGGAGACAAGGCGAGTGCAAAAAAAGAACAAATGTGGTGCCGAGAGGCTCGCTTTCTGGTTCGCCACATAAAACAGGACACTTCAGGTTTTAAACAAAACAAAAGAAGGACAGGGACGTCGGAGACGCGCATTGGAATTCAATAAAGTGGGTCGTTCCAAATCAGTGTCACCCCCCACGAGACGTCGACGAACATGAGCCTTGTCCGATCCCCTGGCTTGGCAATAAAGCAAAGGCGCACAATGGGTATATGGCGTCAGAGCCGCTTAACGCCTGTTCTGCATTTTGCCTCTTCTTTGCCTCTTCTGATCTACCTTGCTGCTATTGCTATCGGAAGGCGTGCTCGGTTTGCCCTTTTTCTTCTTCTAACCTCCTGCCTGCGGAAACGTATGCCAGACTACCCCATCCAGTGGTGGGTTTCTTCTTCTTGGTTGGCACTCCTTTTATTTTTCTTTTATTATTTCCAGGGTGAAAACAGATTTCTTGTTGTTCACAGCGCTTGTGCTGCGCTGCGCTGGAGTGTGCAGCAATAGTACAATAGTCGTTCGTTTCGTGCTCTTGGTCTTCCATGGACTCTACGTCCGGGTTGTCCCATATAGTCGCTTGGGTGATCCCAATAAGAGTTGCCAGACAATACGCGGGTTCGGTGGCATGCTTATTTTACAGACAGTCTCTGCTGTACCTTTAGGATAAGTTTCGGGTGATTTGATCGGGCGCGTTTTTAGAGTGCAAGTTTTTCTTCGACAGCTTGTGTCGAACGGCTCAGGGGTGTTTTGCACCTTCCTGGCCGTTTTGAGAGTTGTTTGGTTCGGATGGGTTCGGATGTCTGGCAGCCTATGTTGTTGCATCGAATGGCAGGGCAAAGGAAATTCCCGTTTCTTGTCCCGAGGCACATTTGAAATCTGTTCGCACCGTACACAGCACGGTGCAAGAACACAACGTTTCTCTCGGTGAATAATAGCTATTTTTGACTTTGCGTCCCCTAGTTTTTTTTCTTCGCTGGTTTCCAAAAGAAACGTAGGCACGCAGGACAAGAAACGAGAAGAGTACCCTGCCGTTACCTACTTTACTTTTGTGGAACCTTGCTTATGGTTCCCTTCTCTCTTTTTAGAGTGCATGCGTTTTTATAGACAATCTGCGTTGTCGTTGATCACGAAGTGGTATCAATAACAAAAGCTGTGTGGCAATCGTGTCTGCACAGAACGAAGGAAGTACCTGCTCCAGGCCCGTGCAAGAAGAGGTGCCAAAGTCCAGTGTCTGGCACCGGATCTGTCGAGAATGGGACGCGTCGACCGCCAAACCTCTGCTGCCGCGTTGATATCGACGTTGTCGACGTCCTCTTACCCATTTTATTCGTGGGATACCGCAGTACTTGCGGGGCCGCTTTTCGCCACTTACTCCCCTCTTACAACTGGTCTGGCTATCGCTTCTTCGCGTTGCCCGTCACGTGTAGCCCACTTCTTCCATTGTTGCCAGTGCGACTATGGCATTGTGTGGCCTTGGAACTTGGCTCTGCAGGCCTCACTTTTTGCATTTCCGGTGATATTCGCTTCGTCAGTTGCTTGAGACGGCGTTCTTTTGATTAAGGTATTTTGAATTCGGACGACGCTTTACGTCGTTCTGTTTGGCGACTTGTTGTATGGCTGGCTTACTTCTCTTTGCTTTCGTGGATTCTTTTTCTCTCTAGTTCTTGGACAATCCCTTTTGAGACTTTGGTTTGTGGTGCCGTAGATCCCGAGGGACAATCAGTTTGGTGCCTTGCGACCTTGTTTGCTTGGTTAGAAATTATGATGACGCGCTTCAGTTAAAATATAAGGGGGAAAATTGCTTTTTTGCGACGACGGCAAGTGCGAGGAATCACCAGATGATTCGGTGCACTTCCTCTCCCTGGTTTTCCTCGCGGCCGGGGTCTCGATTCCTCTCCGGTCCGTCTTGCCTTCGCCTGCTCGTCTTCGCGGCTCCGCTTCGGTTGGGTTCGCGGGCTGTCCACCTTATGTGTGTGCTCCTCGTTCGGGGGGGCAGACGCTGCGGCTTCGGCTTCGTGCGTGCGCTTCCGCCTGCGTCGTCGCGTCCGCGCTTTCGCGGAGGGGATGCGCCGTCGATCTCTGGATATCTGGAGCACGTTCGGCGGTCCCGCGGTAGACTTGTTTGTCCCGACGCGCGTCCAGTCCGTTCGCTGTTGCCCTGTGGCCGCGGCTTCGGCTCCGACACCCTCGAGGCGCACGCGCTCGCCTTTTGGCCGTGCTTCGTAGTGCCTCGCTTGCAGCACTGCTTGGGCGGTGCCGATTCGAGCGCACACAGCAGCAGTTACGCGTCGGCAGCATATGCACTTTCAGATGGGGCTGCCGCGAGCGTCGACGGCTAGCCACCCGCTGGACCTTCGCAAGACCAGGCGACCAAGAGGAGGGGGACGCGACCCAGAGACCCGGGCTAAGTAGCCTGAAACTAGTGTGATGGACCTTTCTTCGGAGGGGCTCACGCACTCAAAGATCGACTTATACGCTGGACCTTCGCATCCCAAGCTTCCGTCGCCGCCAGGTTGTCCGCGATCCCGGGTTTCCTCGTAGTTGGGCATGCCAAGGTCGTACTGTAGCACGTCGAGATAAGACAGCCGAGGTCGTCCGTGTTTCTTCAAATGCAATGATGCAGCGTTATTTCGGGACATGGGCGCAGCAAGTGTCAGAATATTCAGACTATCCCACCCACGCTCCTTCTTGTATTAAGTGCTGTAAAGTGCATCTTCTTGGCAGGTTCTGTGCCGTTCTGGATGTTGTTTGGTCTTTGTTTTCGGCTTTCGTTTTTCTTTTGTTGACGTTTTTACGTGACTTAACTTATGTCGTTCTGATGTCTGGCGACTTTGCATATTTTTCTTCTTCTCTTGTAGACCTTTATTTAAGGGAAGAGGGGGGATTGCAGAACGTGGCAGTGTTGGTATCTGGCTTTGGCTGTCCCGCAGACCCGTACCCCGTTGGAATCTTGGTTTTTCGACAACTGGTCTTGTCGAGTCTTGCGGATTTCATTGTCACCTGAGCATCCACTGTCGCTTGCTTCCATTCCTGGTTGTTTCAGATGCAACCTCTGTCACCGAGTGCCCGAAAGCCCGATTCATTTTCCTGACATCTAGTTTTGGCAAGAAGGTAAGCATCGCCAGGTCGGATCTTCCAGATGCAGCCTCTGGAATCAAGGTGCCAGCAACACCGAATCATTCTCTCACGCACCTCAACGGCTACAAATGTTCCGGTCCAAATATCTTCACAGGAGGACTTGCAGAATGTCTCGTAAGAATTCTGCAGCACCGTGGAAAAAATAGCAGCAGTTGTTGCGGCGAGGTTGCATCTGTCTTCAGTGCAATCCAGATCAAAGGTGAACGCCCGCTAAGCTGGATTGTCAAACAGGAATGCACTGGGGTCGGGTACCGCGGTCGCGGTACAACAATCTGTATCCGTAGTTGTGGACGTTGTGTCCCGTGAGGTTGTGCCGTGCTTGCACCGCTCAAGGTTTGCGTGTTAAGATCTGTTTCTTCTTCGTCTCTGCCTCGCAGTGGTCACTCTCAGAGGGAGTGCTGCTCCAAGAACTGAAAGCAAGCGACAGCTGCGCCTGGATTATCAGTGACAATGAAATTCGCAGGAGTCGTCTTCCAAGAGACCCGACCGTTCGTGGTAAGCCGTCACCCCCACGGCCAGATTGTGATTGGATCATTCCGCTAGAATGCGGCACGACACGGGGGCCTTTCCTTGTGTTTTCTGTTTGTTGCATCTCGAGCGCTGAGTGCCGCCCGGGGGTTCCATTTTCGTATTCTATGTTCGTTGTCTCCCAAAGATTGTTTCACGACAGAAATCAGCTATTACTGCTGGATTTCCCATTCTTAGGACAATCGCTCCTCGATAGTGTTGCCATTTAATGCTATTTTGTGGATTAGAATTCTTGTTTGGCCCTGACTTGAGCTGAGGTACCTGTGCCGTTCAGTTTTGCGGTAGCGGCTGGTCGGCGCAGCCTAGTTTTTTTTTTTTTTTTTTTTTTCCCCCTTCATTTTCTTACCATCACAACCCTGTGCATGCTCATCGTTCGAAGCATTTGGACAATCAATTGACGAATCCCAGCGGCCGAGGGCGCGGTGGGGCTGTCAGTCCAATTGGTGCGCCAGAGAGCATACAGCTATCTGAGCTTGTCTGAGATGATGCTTGGTGTGTGTTGTATGTTGGCTTGTCTCTGAATGACCTGTCGGGGCGATCGATTGTTGTTTATCAAAAAGAAGTATTTTGCTTTAGGGTTTCCTTTCTTTTTGTATCGGTTGCTCGCTCAATTGCTCGAACCAAACCCATCGAACCGACTTGCTCAGTAGAAGCTATCTTCGTGGCTAAAAGTAATTGTGTACAATGTACAACTGCTTTGACATCTTGTTTGCTATCGGCAGCGCTACCTTTATTAAATCGTGGTATCGGTTGCGCTTGAGAATGTATGAACGGTGTGGAATAGCATGCACGGTCTTGCTGGTGTGTTTAACTTTTCTTGAATTTGGTTTGAGCACAAGCCGCAAAGTAGGGAAAAATTTGTTTGCGCGCACGTGCGCAATCACCTGGAGATAAGTAATTTGTCGCGGTACGCGACCGTTACCTTACATAATGCAGCACTTGCCACCAAAAGGACACAAGAGTTCACCACTCGCACAGTCGTGATGCTGACAAAAAACTGCGGGTGCTTGGAGGCATGTGCCGTGGGCTGCACTTGAAATGCTTCAGTTGGCGGAGGTGGTTGGTGGGCTTGTGAGTGTGTGCTTGGTCCAAAGACATCCTAAAGATACTGCAGAGGCACTGGTCGCGGAGGAGCATTCCTTTCGCGCCGACCCTCCAGATCTGGAAAGGGGCCATGTCCGAGCAGGAAAACATTTTCCCTGGCACCGCCTGCGTATGTACACGCGCTCCTCGGCTGCAAGACTCCGCCAGCAAACGAGCGAGTCGAGGACGGCCGAGAGGCAAGGCCAGCAGGTGCACGCATCACTCCCTCTGCGGGTGAGATCCGGATCGATGAGGGTGTGTACGGAGAACGTTACCGCGACATGGCGGGCGAGTTTCTCTACGACTGCAGGTTTCGGGGAGCATAGGAAAAAGAAGGGAACCACCCCCCTCCAAGAAGAGAAGAAAAAGAACAGTGGAAGACATCGGTTGCTTTTTACCGCAAACTTTCAGAAGAAAACAAATGCAAAAAAGAAAAAAGGGGACAAAAGACGTCGCAAACAGCGAGACCGGTACTATAGAAGATTCTGGTCTCACCGTAGCAGTCAGGTCGAGGATTGACAACGGTTCATATTGATTGCACAGCATCTGCGGCCGGGTCGCAGGAAATACTCGAAGCTCCGCCTGTACTTGATAGGAAGGAAGATGCACGGGCAGTAGTACACTGCAGCAAACAGGCTTGTGATGCATTGGCGATGACTCCCTACTACAGTACGACTAGGTAACGAGAACAAACCCCTTTTACCTAGTTCCATCGGACGGGGGGGGATCCTAAACATTCGACGGGAGCATCTCCTTCTAAGTACTGCGCAAGTGCGGCTTCCTCGAGAATTTCTGGGTAGGATGGTGTGGTATTGTGGAGCTAGAATGGTGCCTGTGACCCAAAACAAGACCATCATTGTTTATATCAGATAGCTGCAGTGGCCTGTTCCCACTGGTTCCGTCGTCGGGACGGGAAACGTAGCATGCCTTGCGCGCAAGATCTCATGATGTGGTAGCAGAGATTGACACCGGTGCATACGTCCACGTATTAACCAGCATGGCAGGTTGCTGGCAGCTGTTCGAAGACCTACAGCGCCTTTAACCCTGTTCCCAGGTGTACAGCCGGCGTGTACTTCCTAACCCCAACGGCGGCTGTCATACAGGACAATCAACCCCGCAGCGGCAAACTCCACCCTGGAAACGAACTTCCTGCACACACACTCACACACAGGTATAAATCTTGGGCGAATCACTACAACGGAACAACAACAAGGAGAAACGCGAAACTGCGCACAGCATAGCACTGGAAACAAAATTATCCTGGACCAGGTCGGCAGTAGATACTTTTTGTTCCTAATGTTCGAGTGAATATTTTTGGGTGATCCTGGAGCAAGCCGTACAGTTCTCGTGTCCTCTGGAGAAACCAAAGACGCTGGTCATGCGCAAGAAAGTCACGTTTGCTTGACCACGAAAGTCGCTACTGTTCATGACAGAGTGACGACTAGGCTCAAAGCATTGTCCATTGTCATGCCCAGTTCTCAGCATCATTTCTCAATCGCGCATGGTAGTGTACAACTCCCTTTGCAGCAGGTCTTGTCCGCGTCTACCCGAGATTGATCTTCACGCACTACCAGGTCACGCTCTGCGTCTTGGCCGCCAGGGTGTGCGTTTCCGGCTGCTCTTGCTGGCAGTAAGGGTCATTGCGCCCCGGCTGGTACTCTGACGCTGATTTGAGCACTTCGGTTTACCGATTCTTCGAAAGAGCTTAATAGTTTATTGTGTAACCGACAAATAATCGGAATTGATGTGTGTTGTTTCCATTTAATAAATCAGTCTAATCGTTGTCATCTACACCCCGGGGGAAATATTGGTTGATGTTGATGCAGGGCACTGCCTCTCATGCATGTTTGACAACATCAAGTCTTCCTCGAAGAAAACGTTAAGTAGAAAAACACAGGTGGGAAAAGGGGGGCAGGGAGTGTAAGACTCCGCAGGTAGGGTATGAACCCTTTGAGGGACTAGTCATCTGTACTATTTCTTCACGCGGTGTTGTGTGCACCTCGATCTTCGTCTCGGGTTTACGCAGAACGATCCAAAGTTAGAGCTTGTCAGACGGGGCGGGTGCCGGGCCATGATGGCAATTAAGTAAACGGAAACGTTTCCCGTTTCCGTTTCCATGTTTTCAAGGAAACGGCGTTTCCTTGGTAAGGAAACGGCTGCTGTAGGGTGCACTGTTACCGGTGACCACACCTCGGATGGGCGGGAGTGGTAGCAACCAAGAAGGGCACGATCGACGACGGCCCCCTTTTCTTCTCCGTCTTCAGAGATTTGGACCTGGGGACCTCCCCGTTTATTTTCTTGACAAGGTTCTTGTAGAAAGGTGAGGAGACCGGAAACTCCTTGAGAGATGGTCCCTGCACTCTAACTCGTCTCTCCCAGGTTCTTGTGCGTGACTGTCTTATCGGTTTTGGGGCTGCAAGTTGACACACCCTGCCAGGGCTGCTGCAGGATATGACGGCTTGTGCAGGCGACGGTAAATGTTTGCTCGCAGAAGTGGCACTTCACCTTGCTTTTCCCTGTGTGGAAACGAGCTCCACCCATCCCACGCACGTCACTGTTCGACCGTTTTGTCATGTTCGTGTCCGATTGGTAGTATTCCCTGGTGGTGTTAGCGTGGTTTGTGGGTAGCCTGCAAAACTAAGAAGCCGTTTCCGTTTCCATGTTTTCGAAAAAATGGATGGAAACGCGTTTACTTTGCCAACATAGCCCTACGGGGGGAGCGTCCGACAACGATTAGACTGGTGTTATTTATTTATACTTCTCTTGGCTGCGGTCCTTCCAGCAACAGAAAGGGGCAGACCGGTCCACCCTGCAGTGGTTGATTCCTTCTGCCCGGTTCTCCATTCTGGTAGGTGTTGTTTGAGCTCTGGATGTTTTTTGTGAAACTTTCTTTTGGGTTACTCTTTCCATTTTTTTTTTTTTTGGGGGGGGGGGGGGGGGGGGGGCAGTGCTGATACTAAGCCTGAGGCCCAAAACGAAGTTGCTAACCCTGGGTGGGGGTGGGTACCCCCCCCCCCCCCCCCTCGGGTGCGCACTAAGGGACGTTGCCCCCGTTGCACGTTGCACCGCCCTTTTGGGGGGGGGGGGGCAAGGGTACCTGTAAATCCAGGGTCTCCGGGGCCCGGGGCCCGGGCCCCGGGCCCCGGGTTAGCGATAGGGTCCAGGCCCACGGTAATCACGCCATCCAAGGATGGAATCTTCAATATTGCAGCTTCCACAACAAGCGGAGAGCAAGACGAGAGAAAATCAAGAAATAAACTTGATAAAATTTGATAAAAAAAGCTCACAGTCGTGCATTTACCATAGGGGCTGAGCGGGCGGAGGCTCTAAGGTGAAATGGTCAAAATGCCCTGGGAAAAATGTGGGACAAAAACTTTCCGAAATGCGGGTTTTTAGGGATTCCGGCCCAAAAAAAAATTTTTTTTTTTCAACGCCCACCTTGCCACCTGTGACCTTGGGTGGCTGAGCCGTGGTACCCTTTAGGCAGCCAGCTAGACCTGCCAGAACCTGAAAACCTCCTTCAGGTTTCGTGGCTGTGTCGAAAAATACATTCCGAGGACGTTTTTGAACGCTTTTGAATCCGTTGAGCTCAAGGACAGTCTGGGGCCCTGGAATGGAATTGTAAACGAATTGCATCTCGTACCAGAGAGTTTTTCCTTTGGTAATCGTTCAGGGCCAAAAACCCTGGATAATTTTCCAGGGCCCGGGCCCCGGATTACAGGTACCCCTGGGGGGGGGGGGGGGGGTCGTTTTGGGGGCTGTTTTTGGGGTGTTTCCCAGACCCCCCGGTGCCGAGTGGGTACTCCGTTTCCTCCAGATGAATCCGTTCTCCTCGTTTTCGAAATCGAAACCCACTTTTGCGAAAAAAAAGGTCATTCCCCACCAAAATGTTTTCCTGCACTTTTTTGGCAGGGAAATGTACTTATCAACTTTTGAGCAAAGTCAGTTTCCCCGAAAACCAAGATTCCTGCAATGCACTCAAAAATCAGCCAAAATCTGGAAAATTGGCCCAAAAAGTGAAAATTCGGGCCGATTGGGCCGATTTACCATGTGCTTTCCCCAAAATGCCAATACCCCCCAAAAACTGTTTTTCAGGCTAATCCGCTGGGAAACGTACTTAGAGAATTTCGAAAAAACGGCACCAAGAAAACCACGAAAGGGCAGATTTTCCCGGTTTCAGCCTGTGTTTTGCACGTCAAATTTCAGGCCTCACAGACGAACTGAGGACGGAGTGGAAAGATCCATGGCGAAAGAGCGCGTTTAAGGGGGTCCCCGGAAAAAAGGGTGGGGGGGTGCCCGGCCACCAGGTGCACCAAACAGGACCCCCCCCCCCCCCTTCCAAATTTAGCAGACGTTGACGTTGCCCGTTGCTCCCCCCAATCCTTAGTGCGCCCCCTGCCCCCCTCCCCTCCTGGTGCAACCCACTGTGGACCTACTGTGGGACCCACCTTAGCTAAATTCTCTAAGGTGAAATGGCGGAAAAAGTGGGTCAAAAATTTTTTTTTTCGAGTGCTTTTTTGGGAGGATTTGGGCCAAAAAAAAATTTTTTTCTTTCTTGGTCGCTGCTGAGGAAACCACCTTAGAGCGGTCACCACCCTGCTGCACACAGGCCCTGCAGGGGAGGGGGTGGGGGGGTGTTTAGGGGGGGGGGGTACCCACCCACCCCTCGTTGCCGTCCGGCTGACAACGATGCCGAGTTTAGGGGCCTTAGCATCAGCACTGGGGGGGGGGGGGGGGGGGGGGGGCTTCTTTATTTGGACGAGAGCGAGTGTACGGAAAAATACTCATAAGTATGCTGATTGCCATGGGGGCGTAAGGATGCTTAGATTGGGCAGGAGGGATTGGGGGCATGTGGAAAAAATGCTGGCTTCTTGGGCTGTGGTGGTGGTCGGCATTAACGGGTTGCTTATTTGACTTGTCACTTCTTTACCCAACGATGTCACTTTTTTTTTTGTTTTTACGTCGATCCTTGGGGGTTTCCTTCTTTTCGGCTGCCGATCGTTACACAGTAATATTACACAACGGAAGAGAGTCGTCCTACCACTTACATACCCTCCACGCAAGCTTCACAGTAGGTTGGCCGGTTTGACCGACTCTTCTTAAGTGAAAACTTGTTTTAACGCGGATGGACTTCTTTGCTCGCCCCGCTCGTGTGCCATTGCTTGGAGCAGATAGTATTGGTACCTGTGCAGTCGTTCGTTTGTGGGATCGGCCATTCCATGGATAGGCCGCGAATTTGTTGAGTAGTGTCGGCTGGACGAAAGCCAACGAGGAACAGCAAACAACCTGGTAGTCAGGGTAAAAGAAAAGGTTACTCCCGAGTTTATTTCTCATTTCGGGTCCCAGCACCTCTCAGAATAGTGCCGGGTGGCGTTTTTGCACAGGTAATAGACCAGGAGCCATCACAATGACTGGTTGCTATGAGAAACCGTCTTTGACTGTCTGAATCGGTTTTTTTGGCTCAGGCCCTACCTTCTTTTTCCAGCGATTCTCAGCAGTACGAACGCAAGACCCGAAAACGAAAAAGCTCGGGGTCTAGTAATTAGGGAGTGATACTCCGGCTGGTGATTCGTTGCAACACTTGAATTTCGTTCGCGTGCCAACAAGATGCGGAGCTTTTAGATCTGGGTGCTGCAAGTAACCTCCTAGAGTAGACGCTGCACAGGAATAATAAATTGAGCCGATGTCGCCAGCTGTGCCCTGCTCCGAGGTACTGTTCCCGCCCCAGAAGCCTGTACACCGAGACAAATTTCATGGGGACCCCCTTGCAAATATGTCCCAGTTGGCAAGCTATCCTAAAGCGTTTGCGCTCATTCGACCCATGTGTAAACTTGTGTGGCTGACCGGCTCCAGCATCGTTGTGCCGGCGACTGCGCTGCCACTGATTCGCGACGAACTCGGCTAGATCAAAAAGAAGCTGCTCCGCTTGTTTTGTTGTTGATCAAAGCGAAGCATTGCGCGTGGGGGCTGGAGGGTCTTGGCAACGGTCACTAGTTCGATGACTCCAAAGAGCAGCATGTCCTTTCGCCTCAAAACCTGACCGAGATTGGAAATCTTTGCCTGACCTTTGTCGTGTGAAGATAAGTCTGTACAGTGCAAAAAGGCCACGTAGATGTGTGTGCGGGTGTGTGTGTGTGTTGTAGACCTGTTTTTAGAGTGAAAGTTTTTACGTGGTGCCTTCCTGTGCGAGAGGCGTCCACGGGTGTGTGTGTGTGTGTGTGTGTGTGTGTGTGTGTGTGTGTGTGTGTGTGTGTGTGTGTGTGTGTGTGTGTGTGTGTGTGTGTGTGTGTGTGTGTGTGTGTGTGTGTGTGTGTGTGTGTGTGTGTGTGTGTGTGTGTGTGTGTGTGTGTGTGTGTGTGTGTGTGTGTGTGTGTGTGTGTGTGTGTGTGTGTGTGTGTGTGTGTGTGTGTGTGTGTGTGTGTGTGTGTGTGTGTGTGTGTGTGTGTGTGTGTGTGTGTGTGTGTGTGTGTGTGTGTGTGTGTGTGTGTGTGTGTGTGTGTGTGTGTGTGTGTGTGTGTGTGTGGAATCCTACATCCTGTCCTGAGGTTACGTTGTCTTTGGTTGTTGCTGTCGTTGCTCAGGTTGCTGCGGCTCAGGCTTCAGTCGCAGAACAGCATAAGAAGGGAAAGACAAACAAAGGAACCCATCGAAACATTTCTTCTTGCGCAAGGAAACAAACAGACGAGCATCTGGCCAGTGCGTGATGGAGGGTGAATAGACCGCGAAAACGGCGCATCACAACAGAAGGGGAAGGGGGAGATACAAACAAGTAGGGGGCGTTCGAGCGGTGAGCCTGCTTGTGTTCGTGTGACTACCCCTTTTCCAACCTCGATTCGAGTGGTGTTAAGAAGGAGGCATCGCTTTCTCTGGACAGGATAGGATTCCACTAGACGCGCCTTCGGCGCTCAAGCAAGCTTGCTAGTATGTGTGTGTGTGTGTGTGTGTGTGTGTGTGTGTGTGTGTGTGTGTGTGTGTGTGTGTGTGTGTGTGTGTGTGTGTGTGTGTGTGTGTGTGTGTGTGTGTGTGTGTGTGTGTGTGTGTGTGTGTGTGTGTGTGTGTGTGTGTGTGTGTGTGTGTGTGTGTGTGTCTTGTCTGTCTTGTCTGTCTGTCTAGTTGGCGTCTTGTTGCAAATGGTGGATGTGCGCCTTGCAAGTCGTCACTGCCGCATGCAATCGCGGGTGGAACCGACACGAAGAATCTGGGGTTCCTCTTTTTTTCTGAGAATGAAGGGAGCATGCTTTTTTCAATTTTTCCTGCATGGGTGGATGTCGGTATGACGTGACTAGTGGACGAAAGTGAAGTGCGCGTTGACTTTCCGCGAGTGGTTGTATTTTTAGAGTGAAAGTTCGCGTCTTCTTGTCGCATGGGATTGAACCACCCTCTCTCAGTTCGGGCTGTAACTTCTTTTCCCTTTTTGTGCTCTTTTTTACTTGACCAACCGGGAGTGATTATACAGTGCAGGTGTGTGACCAAAAGTGGTTTCGTGTCACACGCCTGCACTGTAGAAGAGGCTCTGCGGCTTTTCATAGGTATAGTGAGTCTATGCCAGGGGTCTCCAAGTATTGTTGTTGGGGCGGGAAATCCGGTGTGAGTTTTGACCAAAGCTCCTGCAAAACCGACAATTCCTTTCTGTGCAGTGGGGTTTCGCAACTGGCAGTCTCCTCAAGGATTTCCTACAAAGTAGGTGCTTATACAAAAAAGTCAAGAACGTGTTGTCGATTAAAGGTGTCTGGTGGCATTCCTGCTTGGTCCGCAAAGGTTTACCCCAATACTACTTTTTGGCAACGATTCCGCATGACGGACGTGCAGTTTCTTCTAGCAATCTTTGTGTGCTTCCGACGATTTCTTCTTTTCGAATGCTTTTACGTGGGGGGGTTTTAAACTGGTTCACAAAAAAATACACTGGTGTAACTAGATGATGAAAACAGGGGTTTGACCCAGTTCTTGGAGAGCTCGAATTTCGACTAAAAGCCCAAACGTGAGGACTTAATCGCCAAACAGCAGCAATCAATGGTCCTTCAACAGCAATACATGCTTCCGTCGGTAAGGGGCTCACTGCGCAGTGACATGGCTGTTGGTTGTTGCCAAGCCGGTCGTTATGCTTCACTTCTTCTCACAAAAGGGAGGTCGGTCCTGCTGTAGATACGTTAGAGTTTCCGACTCTCGCAATCGTGAGCAGCACACTTAAGATCTAGTCGACTGTTCCCTGCAGCATTTGCAAACTTTCAAGAAGAAATGCGGCGGAGAGTCACAGGTTGTTTGTTGTTGGTGTGGCTGATGAGACACAATAAGTACAAAAAGAAGTGCGTAGTTTTGTTGAAGGAAAAAAAAAGGCGCTGATACAAAAAAGGGACGGCGAGAGGTGTGAACAAACTCGTGCCGACTTTATTTTTGGTTTGCTTTTTCCTAAAGCTGTTCGTATTTTAAGAAGCCGGGTTTGTCTTCTTCTTCCCCAACGACAACAAGTGTCAGACTAGCTCACGCGAAGGTGTTGGGTTGGGTTGTTTGCCTTTCAGGGTCTTGAGCGACTTTTAAGAAATGTCGCGTTGAGGCACTTGCAATTTTTTTTATATGGGATTGAGGCCTAAGCAGGTAGAGTATTTTGGGGGTTAAATACAGTTGGCAGATAATCACAATTAGTACCTGTTGGGGTAGGTAGTGCGTTCTTTTCGTTATGGCCCGTGCTTGATCGGCCCACCGGATCTTATCTTGCCGCACGCGAGCTTTTAAACTCCCATTCATACGCAAAAATCCTTGTGTCACATGACTTTCTGCACGCTAGGTGTAGCACAGCTCTTGTTGGCTACTTCTTGTCTCGCTGTTGGCCGACTGTAGACGATGTTGATGAATCACGTGCGGAAGCGGGCGACAGTAGGACTCGCGACAGGCAAGGCACTAGCAGTGCGAGACATCTGGGCAGCCCAGCACCAACACCAATCTACCCGATTGCGACGAGTGTTGAAGCTGCCGTCGCTTAGAAGGTGGATCATGCCTGGGCAAACAAGCGACTCCAATCGGCGGCTTGCCCAATCCTTGCGATCGTTTCCCGCAGCAGGGCGACGCTATGAAGTCAACTGCAAACCGCCGCCTAACGTGGGCATCCGATTCAAGACATGCACCGTAGCAGCCCCAAACAGGGGGATTGGGCTCAACCCGGCTTTTTGCGTGGTGAAGACAAAGAACATTGCACGCGGCAGTAGTAGTAGTAGTAGTATGTGTCGTCTGCCGAAGCAGCCTAATTCCAGCACCAATAGCGTATATTAATGCTGCTGCTGTTAAAAAGCTCGTAGTTGGATCCAGAGCTCAGGTTGCAAGGTGGCCGAGACAGCAGGCGCAGGGGGCAGGTCTTGCCTTAGTTTTCTCTTCTTCATAGAGACCCGCCCCCGGCATCCCGACTGTCCAATCACTGTCGAGAAATTTTGCGCCTATTGTGATGAGGTGATGCATCCTTGCTTAAGGGTGCACTCAGCCATCAGGCCATTGGCTGCTAAGCACACCCCGACCGGTCGATTTGCCACTTTTGTGGCCCTCTATTCGCCGGGCGGTGCTGTCAGCACTTGTTCCGCGTCGCATCAAGTACATGATGCTGGCGGTTGGGGGATCGGCGACCGCGACTCAATTAAGGGGCGATCAACAGTGTTGCCACGTGAAGGCCCCCCCATGACACCTGCACGCGGCAAATACAAAAAAAGAACTCCACCTACTACCCATATATTTATTATCATCTGCTAACTGTGTTTGAAGGAAAGACTTTGCGTTTTGTGAGTGTAGATTGCTATATCAATTTGATGTGGATTTTTGTCAATTGCAAATAAAAATAAAAAGATATACACGATATATTGACGGAAAGGACTTGTTTCCCAGAGATGCGGCTTGTGGGAAAATAATTTCGACAAGCACATTGGTGGGTTGGCCTACGGGTAGGACCCGTGGCGTATTCCGCTTTGGTACCTGATAGCGACCGTGGTAGAAACAATGGCTCAAGACACAAATAGCGTCTTGTGTACAGGCACACAAGACACTTGTCGACAAGGTTTTCACGGATTGTTGTCGAGCAGGTGACACGGACTTTGTTCAAGAAAGAGCAGGAAAAGGGTCGTTGGATGTGGTTGGGGAACTCGGCAAAGAAAATGACTCGCGCCTTGTTTGATTTTAGATTGGCATGCTGCTCCGCTACCTGGGAAATGCAAGAACGCGTGGAATGGGATGTGCCCTAGACCGTCCCATCTGCACCGTGGTTCGGTCCTTTAAGCCACGACCACCAATTAGGCGGACCATCATCAGCACGGAACCTGAGTGTCTACAGACAGGGCAGCGATGTGAGACTGGTTTGGCAGGTGGCTGTTCGCAGCCACGACCACCGTACTCCGACTGACCAGAGGGTCTTTTGTGTGCTTTATTTTCTTCCTTTTGTGTTTGACGAGCCCAAAGGCAGTTCATGAGATGCAGCCTAAACAACTCACTGGTCTTTGGGTGGCAAGAGGGCGGTATTTGGTCACCGTTAACCGGGGTGGGGGGAATATCAGTTTAACATTATTCCGACGAGCCGGACGTCCTGTTTAATCGGGGGTTTTCCCTCTGGTGCTTAGGATGTGTGCCGGGAGCACCAAAAGAATATATTACTATGCATTGGAACGATTTGTTACGTTGCCGCTCTCGGAGGCCAAAAAAATCGTCATCTATGACGGTTAGAAAATCGACCCAAGGTATCAGTGGGTATGCCCATGTAGACCCTGTCACAGAAACCCCAGAATGAATCGGTAGGTGCCCCCGTCGGAATAGGGTTAATGTCTAGGCAGAACGAGAGAGGGAGAAAAGGCAAGTAAAGAAGAGATCACCAACCACCAGCCGCAACAATAAGCGCGACGATACAAGAATGTGATCGATGCTGCCGGAGAACGGCCAGCATCGGCAACTCGATGGAGAAGACGCCACTGCAAAAGCCGCGATGAAGAAAGAGACGAGAGAGTTGCGTCTACAAGGCCGGCCCATGGAAAAGGCGAAGGACACAGGAGGTCCATCGACCAGTCGACGAAGAGAGACGACCCGAAGCCAGATGCTTGCAGCGGTTCAACCTCGGTTTTGTTCGGCTATTTCGCGCTGTCGTGTCGCTTGTCGTGTCGCTTGCCTTCCTTCCCTGTCTTTCTCTATTTTTTTCGCGAAGGCTGGAAATTGTGTTCGATTCAAGACGCGAGGGAAGCGCCGCTTGTTGGCGGTGGTGAACAGTGCACGTACTTCCTCCGACACTACGGGTTTGCGTTTGGTATTAATATTCTCCTCCTTGGTGTGCGCTTTGTGCTGCAATGAGCTCTAGTTTCTGTCGCTGCAGGAAAAAAGTAGAAGTGGAAACGAACCAACTGTCAATTATCTTGGTGTGTTTGCCATACTTCCACGGTAGCACTTTTGAGCACGGCACAGGAGCGGAAGTAAGAGCGTGTTGGCGATTGTGTTGTACCGATAATCGGCTAATACGAATCTTCAAAGTCTGACGGATTCTGTGGATCCTCGTTGTAGTGTGCGAGGGCTCTGGTATCTGGAGTCGCTGCAGGAGGGATACGGAAGGACGGGCATTGCTGCACGAAGGGCTGCTGAGAAGGGACACGCTCGTCGTCCCACAAGTCTCCTCGATCACCACTGAAGAAAAAGAAGGTACAACGGACTACTGCCCCCCCTCACATAGAGCATTCCTTTGATCAGCAGTTGAAGAACGTAGTCCTTCGACAGAGTGCCCGGCGGTTCCTCGTCTCACGTTTCAGTTACGGTTGTGACATGGCACTGTGCAGTGCGTGTAGCAGCCGTTGGGTGGTATTGGCGAGGGGCTCACCGCACACTCTGCTATTGTTGCATTGGTGGGGCAACAATCGCAAGACTGTGCCCTGCGCTTCGTCGGGGTTCGTTTGGTGTGTTTCCGACTATCCCGTATGGGTGTACAGATTGGTGTTTTTCGACGACCGTTTTGCGGGGGGGTTATTTTTTTTTTTTTTTCGTATCTTCCTACGTTCCTTTTAGTCATGGTTCTATCGTCGCTATTTTCGATGTATAGGTATCAGAAGAAAGGAAATGCGTAGTTTTGTTTTTTTTTTGAAACCCGAAACTAACGGATGACAACAGTTCGATATATCGTCGTTACCTAAGCCTTTCCCGTGTTGAAGATGGATGAAGCTTTGACGGCATCCATCATGGGCTGACCACTGTGGCAACGAGCTTTGTTGCAGACTGATCGTGGTCTTTCAGGACACGTTGGCAACTCGGAACACGAGCAATCAAACCTATCTTCGCTTCCCGGGGTCTCGTGGCTCCTGAATCTGTCGAGCATGGTCTCGAGTGGCTTTTGGTGCTGATTGCTCTTCCACAAACATCTCGTTGTAGTCCGGACGCGGCCGAGGAACTTCCCTTCAGCTCTTTCTCGGCATCCCTTTCTTAAACCAACGAACCATACAATTGTCGCAGAGCTCCATCATGCACACTGCTGTGCGACCCCGGTAGGATGCGGGCGCGCACAAGGGGGTTGCTGTCCATCTTAAACACGGGGGGTTAAGTAAATAGTTGCTTTGGCTATCGGCTGGCGCCATTTTTTCCAATAACGATAGAACCATACAGTATTTACAGGGGTTGAGTAAGGGGCTTTGGTGTTTCCGGCGATATTTTTGTTGCAAACCAGCAGGTTCTGTTTTGAAGCTAGTCAAGGCAAGGCGGGGGGGGGGGCAAACTCTGTTTTCTTCGCCACTTAGCCTTTTTCTCGCGTTATGGTGAATTCTAGGGCAATCTTTGAAAACCAACTGCATTTCTTCGGTACATGATGACTTTGTGGGGGGTGTTTGGCAGTCTGTGGTGCATAATTGTGCCCTCTTGTGCCTTTTTGAGGCATTTTCAGCCCCTTATAGGCCTCGGTCGCTCGGGGGGTCACAAGTTGTCCTGTGCAGCACCTGTGGTCCTGATCTTGTTGAAAACACCCGAATCTGGATCCATAATCCACAGCAGTACCCTCACCGGTGACTGGTGGGTGCGAAAAGTTGGAAAAACAGGCCAAAACCTCCAGTGTTATGGCCAGATTCACTAAATAGCCCGCCAGATTCACTGAATAGCCGGTCGGATTCACTAAATAGCTGGTCAGATTCACTAAATAGCTGGTCATATTTGCTAAATAGCCGGTCGGATTCACTAAATAGCTGGTCAGAATCACTACATAGATGGTCAGACTTACTGAATTTCCAGGAAAATGACAGAATTTCCGCTTCACCACCCTGAAATGCAGATATACAGATGAAATGCCACTAGAAACAATGAACCGGTGTCTGAAGTGCGGTCATTTGTCCACCAGACAGGTGAAGGGTGCAAGAGCTGGAGTAAACGGGATAGGAGGGATGGACTAGTACACTCGGGTGCGTAAGGCGAACCCGCGACACCTCGCACACCTTCGCAGCCGATTGCGACCGACGACGACACGCCTTTGTCAGCCCATCGAGCTGCCCAACACCGCCACTCCCGACGCAATCAAGTGACTTTGTGCAAACACGAGTGCCCAGCACACACACACACCCAGTCACTCCTGATAGATTCAGAACGTGGTCAGGAGTGCAGAACCGCGGTCAGGAGCGGTGTTCAGGAGCACTGAACCGCGGTCAGAAGCGCAGGAACAAGCGCAGAACTGCAGGAACAAGGTGCTATCTGAGACGAGCAGCTATTTAGTAAGGGGCGAGGTCCAAAACCATGAAAATTGGGTTTCACCTATCTTTTAAGCCTCCTCAGTCGAAAACTAGGCCGGAAAATGAAATTCCTGCAGAGGACCCTTCAGGGCCCCCATGCATGGGTGCATGCTGCCGGCTTAACTCAGTTTCATATTTGTCGAAAAAAAAAAGTTTGCCCCCCCCTAAAGCAGTGATGTTAGCAAACGTTTGCAAACGTACGTTTGACAAGATTTATCAAACGCAAACGTTTGACAAACGTGCAAACGTGACGTTTGCCAATCGATGGACCGGGTCTGTACACAGTACACGACCCTTGATAGCACTTGTCCACGTGGCTGCAGGCGGACACGACGAAAATAAGGGAACAAGACATCCTTCTGGGTCTCCTTGGGCGTGCACAGGGAGATACAGGGAGATACTAGCCTTCAGCAAGTGTTCCCTCCCACTTTCTGGGGCCCCGGGCATGAAGATCTTGCCCTCGTGGCTCGAGTGTTCACAAGCCGACCCCACACTCGGATCCCCACTGCAGGCGCAGCCAGCGCCTCACTCACGTTTGCTACACGTTTGACATGAATTTTGCAAACGCAAACGTTTGTCAAACGTTCAACGTTTGCCATGATCACTGCCCTAAAGGGGGGGGGGGCGAATAGTTGTACTTATTCGACAGACACCTGTATGCCAAACAGATTTTTTTTATTTGACCCCACCAGTGCTCCCGCTTACCTCCGAAATGCCGGAGGAAGTCTGAATCAGGAAAAGTCTTTTTTTTTTTTTTTTGGTGCTGTCGCCAGGGGACTTTAACAGGATGGCTCCCAGCCAAAAAAACCCGGTTCAGACAAAAAACCCGGTTTTGGTGGGGTGGGGGTAAAATACCCCCCAAAACCCCCCCCCCCAATACCACCCCATGGCCTCCCTCAGTTGACCCTGGCCATCACTTCGCTACCTCATTTAGTGACCCTGTTCATCACGTTCTCACCTCACTTAGTGACCCTGCACATCTCTTTTCCCATCACTTGGTACTACGCGACTTTGTGATCGGAACGATTCCTTCAAATGCGACTTTTTCCAAGGGCGGCCTACCAAAAAAAGGGAGTGTCAGCAATCCCAGACTTGCAGACGGTGATGCACATAAATAAATATTTTCGGTAGTGCACATAAATTGTGTAGGCACGAAATAAATATTTTCGGTAGTGTACATAAAGTGCGTGGACACGAAATAAGTCTTTTCGGTAGCGTAGATAAGGTGTCTGGGAACGAAATAAATCTTTTCGGTAGTGTACATAAACTGTCTGGGAGCAAAATAAATCTTTTCGGTAGTGTACATTGGGTGCCTGGTGGCGAGATAAATATTTTCGGTAGTCCATATATATTGCGTAGACACGAAATAAATATTTTAGGTAGTGTACATAAATTGCGCAGACACGAGAAAAGTCTTTTCGGTAGTGGACATAATGTGTCTGGGAACGAAATAAATCTTTTCGGTAGTGTACATAAGCTGTCTGGGAACAAAAGGAATCTTTTCGGTGGTGTACATAGGGTGCCTGGGAACGAAATAAATATTTTCGGTAGTGTACGTAAGGTGCCTGGGAACAGAATAAATATTTTCGGTATCATACATAAAGCGCCTGGTAACAAATAAATATTTTCGGTAGTATACATAGGGTGCCTGGGAACCAAATAAATATTTTTGGTTGTGTACATAAATTGAATGGACACAGAATAAATATTTTTGGTAGTGCACATAAAGTATGGACACGAAATAAATATTTTAGGTGGTGCACAGTAATCGTCTTGGAACGAAATAAATCTTTTCTGTAGTGTACATAGATTATCTTGGAACGAAATAAATGTATTCGGTAGTGTACAGAAAGTGTCTGCACACTAAATATTGTATAGAATATGATGGTTCATACTCGGTAAAAAAAAAAGTCAAAAAAACTCGACTTTTTTTTTTTTAGGCCGATTTTGGGCCAACCGGGTTTTTCCGGTTTTCCGAACCGGAAAACCGGGTTGTTAAAGTCCCCTGGCTGTCGCGGTGTCGCGCTTTTTTTAGCAGTGTCTGTCACCCACGGTGAGCTGGAGTTAGAGAGGGGTTGCTCCACCACAACCAAATTGCGTGTGAATCCGCACCGCACCCGCTTTTTTCACTGCAGCTTTGACTCCAGCTTCTGAGATTGTAGCCCATCGCCAACCTCCGACATGCCGGAGGAAGCAAACGCCAGCAACTTCATGTTGTTCGTGCAGTGCATTAACTAGATAGTAGTAGATGCTACTGCAGTGGCTGAGCACTAGAAATCCTCATAAGCGAGATCTCATGCCGGGATATCACTGCACTCTGCCAGTCTTCAGCACACCTATATATAAATTTGATATGAATCCTTTGCCGGTGGACACTTTGAACAAAACGAGCAAATAATGAGATAGTCCTACATAGTCAAGAATACCTGCGCCGCAGACGCGGAAAAAATTGGAGGCTTTCGTGTGAACATAAGAACTCCTGATAAGCATGAGGATAGCACTGTCCTCCTCTCTTCACAGTTTTGTGTTGGACTCAGTCAGTTTTGACGCCAAATGTGACAAGATGCTCGTACCATCAGCCATCTCTTGTGCCCCAGGCGCGGAAGTTTTTGAGGCCACTAGGCCAGTCCGTGCCGCACATGCCAAAGTCGAGGTAGAAAGATTCTGCAAAGACTTCATGATCAGACTAGTCGCGAGCTACACCCACACGGGTTCACTCCTACGCCCCAGGTACCAGGCCGGAGGAATCAGGGCCCCCCGGAGGAATTCCTCCGGAGGAATTCCTCCGGGGCATTTTTCAGCAACTTTTTTTTTTTGAGGAATTCCTCCGGTTTTTTCCTTAGCGGGAGCACTGGACCCCACCAAGTATTTGCCAGCGAGAGACAACAGTATGCGACGGACACCAGTCAGGTAGCACCCAAAAATTTTCCTCCCGTGTTTCCAGCAGATTTGCGTCATTTCGCAATACGCGATACTGCGCAAAGGCGCGGCATCCACAACTCGATCACCCTCCGCGGAGAGTCGCGATTGGTCCCTTGGATTGGCATTGTGCTAGGCCTTCAACAGCATCCCCAGCTCCGCAGAAGTTCGAGCCACGAAGTCGACCCGGCGACGAACTAGTTGGGTCCTGTTTTCTCGTGAAACAGCACCCAGCGACCTGAGGGCCGTTTGGTCTGTGTCAGGGAAGTCCAGCGTCAAGGCCATTTTCACCTGCCAAAGGCCGTTGCAGGTGCGTTGTCCGTCCCCAAAAAGTTTGATGACTACTACTACGAGGACGTGCGGTGCCGCAGGCCCAGGCAGTGCTGCAAGCGAGGGCACCACGGAGCACGGCCAGCGGTGAAGCGAGGGCCTGTCGGCCAACAGGGGGTGCCGGAGCCAAAGCCGCGGCCACAGGGCCCACAACCAACGGATCGGGCGCGTGTCGGAGCAAGCGGGTCGACCGCGGGACCACCGACGAACGGTTAATGTGCGTTAGGGACGGACGGTGCCTGCCCGCGAACGCGCGGACGCGACGACGTGCAAGCAGGTGGAAGTGCACGCAAGAAGCCGAGGCCGCAGCAGCCGTCAAAGGTGGCGAAGAAGAAATCGAGACCCCAGCCGCGGGGACAACCGGCGAGGGAGAAAAGGAAGTGCGCTGAATCATCTGGTGATTCCTCGAGCTCGTCAAACTGCACAGCGGACGTGAAGCGCACCGGAGACAAACAGTACGGTTTATCCGGCCATCCGGCCAAAGTGGCTGATCCTTAACAAGAGCGCTGCCCCTCCCCCGCCCCTTTATTTCCCAGGAGGTTTTCTTCCAAGGGTGGCTTGAATTGTGGGGCTGCTCTCGCGTTCTTTCTTCCAAAGCCGATTCTACCCCAGCACCGGTTTTGAGAAACTGGCCCTAACTGAATCCCTGGTACTACTTAACCTTGCGGTTGCCCTACCATGTAATGTGAAGGCTACGCAGGCAGGCGCGCCTTGGCGGTTGACCAGGTTTCCTAACCCGCATAAGAAACAGGGTAAAAACAAGTAGAAAGCTGGTCAACCGGCGCACAACGAAGCGCCTGTTCCCCCCCCTGTTCATTATTTTCCACCTGTTTTAAACTGTATTCTTGGGCAAAAACATTTTAGCTTTTTTTCTTTGTGTTGCCGACAGTCAACCGGGCTTTCTCTTTTTTTTTTTTTTGGTGTTTTTTGTACGAAAAAAATCGGTGGCTGAAGACTCATCTCCTTTTTGTGTGGCCGATGCGTCGTTTGTTTTTACCGGTGCTGTGTTTTATTTTTCTTGTGGGAACGTTTTGCTGAATCGTTGACACTGGTACGGACACCTCGCCGTTGGTAGTGTAGAGTTGCGTTCTGATGGTTGTGCTTTGGACGTGTTTTTACATGTTGTCCAGTAGTGCACACACGTTGTCAATGAAATGCAATGCCGCTGAATGCTACTCCCGGTGCAGCGTGTGTGCAGTGTGTGTGTGTGTGTCTTTGTGTGTGGTGTGGGTGTGTGAGCGCGATGTGAGCGTGATGTGTGCGCGCTTCGTGCTGTGATGGTTGTGTCAGCAACAGAATCAGCAACAACTGACCTATGAAGAAGCGCTGGTCGTGGTGTGTATTGCAATAATTTGAGAACTTCTTGCGTTTTTCATTCGTCTCAACTACGGCAAGTGCCAGACTAGCCTACCCTCTAGTGATTGATCCCTTTCGACTGCGCGTGCTATGGTGTGAGTTGCTTGAGTTGGGATGAAGGAGACATACGCAGTGTTGTTGGGGGGCAAAAAAGAAGCCCCTAGGATTTTAAGATGAACAATAAAGACAAGAGCTCGCCACTCGAAAATAAAATCGGTTGCACATAATTCGAATGCAGAAGAACGATAGTTTTCGAATTACGTTGAGTTTGATTGAATCAGGACGCACGTGAAACGCCGCTTGAGAGAGGCAGAGATGAGCTCATATTCTTGTCACGAATTGCGTTTGGTAAACGAAACCTGGCCGCTGAAACGGAACGGTCTTGCAAAAGCTGTGGTGAACCTGCAGCAGGATCGTACCACAAACTTCACGACTTCGACCCCCTCACCGAAAGCAAGTCTGCCACGGACTAAAATGATATTATGAACTATTGGTAATGGTCAGATACACAGAGCCTTTACCGGTTTGAAGCTAGCTGACATCGCCTTTCTGGTATGCCTCGAACACGCCTCTTAACTCCCGTATAATAATAATGGCCTGGATCTGGACTAAAGCACTGCCTTTGTGTGGGGGAACTGGCCCTCGTGAAAGCCAACGTCACACGACGATGCAACGATGCAACGATGGTGCTGGCGCACAATCTTCTGTTCAGCTAATTTCGCGCTCGGAACTACAGATGCATATTGTATTGGGCCGTCTCAGACAGGCCTGCGCGGTTCTTCTTCTTTGTTCGTGTCGGGGTCTGTTGGTTTACAGTCAGTGGGCAGCCTTGAAAACCGGGGTTCCGTGCGAAACAGGAAACGCAAGAAGTCAAAGGAGGGTGGGGGTGCGTGGGGGAAGGACGGAGAAGCTTGTGATTATCTTTGTTATAATCTTTTTCCCGGGCACTTTGTGTTTCCTCTTTTTGTTTGTGCGCACTAGCAGAACTCACCTGCTTTGGTAAGTTTCATTTGGTACGCTGCCAACAACTAATTTTTAGTACCACAGTCCCTCGTTAACTCAAAAAAACCCTGCGGTCGTGTGAGTCAGGGGTTTCGGCTATTGCCCTTTTGCACCAAATTGCGCCATCAGGGGAGGATCTCGTTTCCTGCTTCTGAGAAGCATAGTCGCTCCATCGTGCAGATGATGGAAAGCGCCTTTGGTTCAGTTCCCAAAATGTTGTTGAACAAGAGGCGAAAATGGTGACTTTTGGGGTCTTCCCCTACTGTACCGAATACGTCCCGTACGGGCGTACACATTCGTGTTCTTTGTCAGACTGTTCTTTGACGGCTTCTTGTTCTGGTACATTCCTCTCCCCTCCCCACCCAAAAAGAGTGCTCAAACGGCGTCATCATCCATCTTAGGGCCCGCCTGCAGTGGGCGTCCTGTTGCTGAGCCTTCTTTTCTTGTCGACGGTTTCCCATTCATCGCGGCGAAGGAGTCGTGCAAAGCAAGCCGATGTTGAGTTCTTCACCTAGCGGAAAAGTCTCTCCAGCGGACAATGAGATGCCTTCTGCTTCGAGCCAACGTCACACACGACACAACAAGCCAAGACATTTGTCACTTTTTGACAACAAACTGCTGACCTGTTGTGGTGTGGTGATCGACAACGTGTTTTTCTTGGAGTGAAACCTCACTTGCAATTCGGGCGGCTTTTTTTCTATGTTCTTTCGTTTCGCCGACTTGTCAAGCCTGGATTCGCGCTCAAAAGAAAAACAGCAGAACTTCCTCTGGGGGTCACGCGCGTTTGACGCGGTTTGGTTGTAACTTCGTTTTCGGTGGCTTGCCGTGTTTCTTTTGTGGAAAGTAACAGATTTCTTGTTGGATCGTTCTAAGCACCACCTAGCGTGGTGACTGTCAGGGGGAAAAAAAGGACACCGATAGTTTATCCGTACGGACTAGCGATGTGCAGTTGCACTGTTTGACGTGATACACCCCCCCGCACTGCATGCTCCCTCTGGCATCTGTTGCGGTGGAGCTTCAAGAGAAGCTCGCAAATAAAAACAGAGAGGCGCCGGCGGAGGGTCTTTCTTTCGTTCTGCGGCTTGTTTGTTGCAGGAGGTCGGTGCTTTGCAGTTCGCCGGCCAGGCCGGACGGGAAGGGAAGGAAACGGAAGTATTCGTTCGTTTCAGTCGCTGCTTCTGGAGCCAGGGGTTTTCTGTGTTCTTCACGGCCGCGGGAGATATGGGAAGCTTCAGCGCAATTGCGCCGGAGGCCGCACTCCTCTTTTCTTTCGGGGTGGAAAGGCGGGCTTGAAACTCCGGGGGGAGAGTGCCGACCAATGGGAATGCATTCGGGTTTCTGGGCTTCTGCAGCAACGGGTGCCGCCAGCAGAGCAGGCACCCCCCAGCAACCCATCTCGAATTACAGGGGGCGACACCACAAATGCAATGCTCCAGAGACTCCGGAGCGCCGTTTTTTAGAACCTGTTGTTGAACGTTTGCGCCTGGCACGAAACCCAGATTTACCTGGCTGGTGTGGGCTACTTTTTCGCAACTGGCACCTTCTCGAGTATTTCGTACAGAGTAGGCGCTTATTCAAAAAAAGAAAACTCGTTAAAGAAGAAACAGCTGTTCTTTCGGTGAACGCGAAATCGTTGTTACGTAGGCTAGAAAGTCAGGACACATGGGAAGCGTTGCTTCTTATTTCCTCCAATAAGCTTGGATGGAAAGAAGAGGCCGTAACCTGCGCGAAACACAAAGTCTAGCCAAAGCAGACCACACAAGGACGGGGCAGCTTCGGGGGCAGCTTTGCTGCGCGCGTTCGCAAGCGAGCCACCAAGCGGCTGCCACAGCCTTCAGGGCTCGCGCGACGACGTGTTCTTTTCTTTTATTTCGCATTGTTGTGAGGTTCTGGTCAGCGCGTTTCTGCCCGGGCAGAGGAAAAAAAAAAAAAAGAGCGAAAAGTCTCTTGCTCTTCCAACTTCCTTCCTAAATTCTGAGTGAGCGCTTGAGAAAGATTTTTTTGCAAAGGGACGCAAGAGAGAAACGCTGGTGGTGCTGACAATTCTTTTCTCTCCCCCAACGACGGCAGGTGTCAAAGTAGGTCCCCCCAAAGACTGTCGGTTCCTTTTTGGCAGGGTTTCTCTGCTGGCGGAGGTTGCTTGAGTGAGTTGCTTTTTTTTGCTGATATTATTTTTTCGGTGCAGTAGTGGCAGGGGATAGTACTGAAGGACGAAAGGCTGCGCTGAAAACCAGGGTTTTGCGTCATAGAACAACTGGCGGAAAGCCACTCTACCCCCCCCCCCCCCCCCCCCCGTGGCCCTTGCTTGGCACATTCGGCTGTGCTGACGTGTTGTGGAGGACTTGCCCCGCGTCGCGGGTAAAAGCTTTGTGGAGTGCCGCTGCACAGCGCACCCAGCCACAAAAAGTGTCAAGTAACTTAGTTTATCTTTTTTGTTCTTTGTGCCGCCCTATGGCGCCAAACCCCTCATATTATGTTAGGAGTGGTGCTCTCAGCTCTGGTCAATTTCGACCACCTTCGAATCCGCAGAAATCCCCCTCGCTTTTTTTGCCTTTCTGACGATAACGTCAGTCCGTTGTCAGGACCTCTGATCATGATCAACTGCCCCCTGAAACCACGTCCAGGATTTGAGTTCAGGTAGTGCGGAAAACGAAAAACTCTAGTTTTCCTTTCTTCGTTCTCCTATCCTCGGTGGTTACGATTTCTTTTCGGTCGCTGATTGCTCTGCTGAGTTGGCATCTCTTTTTAATTGTTCGGCACCACGTGCCGCTGATCTCCCTTCCCCGCGGATAACTTATTTTGAATGTCCGGAAAAGATTCCGGGGGGGTTTTGCGGGTTAAGTCTCCGGTTGAGAGTTGAGGCGGTTCTGATTCTGGGATCATAGGGCAACGAAGGTTGCGGTGATCTCGTCCGTTGGATGGTTCTTACTTATACTTTCTTTCGGTATCGTTCAGCGGTGTCTGCAAGGTGGTACGGTTGAAGGTTGCGGGTTTAGCTGGGCCTTGCTGTCTGAAATACTGCTGCCTTGGGGATGCGCGGACGGTTACCGCTGCGGTGGCTTGGAGAGTGCGAGGTTGAAAGTGCGTCTCGTCGAGAGCGAAGGGCAGATTTAGTTTTCTCTCGAAGGGTGCAGGCGAACATCGCAAGGACTGGCGCACCGTTCATTCAGCAGTCTCGCCGGGCAGAGACGCGTCGTCTTTCTGCCAGAGCCCCACCCCCCTGGGGTCGTGCTGTGAGCCATTCAGGTTCACCGGGCTGTTGCGGGCTGTGCCCGCGATGGCGGAGTGATCACTTGAACACCTTAAACCCAGCTTCGTTCATCTCGCGTCACCAATCTTGCGTTACCAAAAGTGACCCACTTCGATCCCAAGATGCCGGCCCAATTGCGATGCCGTCCGGTATTGGACTGTTTCGTGGCGAACACAACAACGACGAACGACGTCGACGTGCTTTTGCCCAACTTGATCGTTTGCTTTAGGCTAACTTCTGCGCTGCGCGGGAGCGGGTGGATGTCAATATCTTGTGTTTTAAACCTGCGGTGGGGCCGTTGTCTTCTTCGCGTGATCGCCACCCCGTCTGGATCTGTTGGTGTTGCCTTGCTTGCCTCTAGTGGCTGCTGCCTTGAGCTGGGTGAGGGGATGCACGGGGGTCTGCAGGGGCGTCTGCAGGGGCACCCGGGGGGGCGTAGCTGCTGAGGTTGCAGGGGGCTCTCCGGCCGGGGAGTCACGCTTGCTGGTCCGCTGTTGCTTCTTCTCAGCTTTCTTGTTACTCTTGTGTCGGAAGATGTGGACGCCATCACAGTCTTCCGAGCACGTGTTGTTCTGGAACGCTTTGCATCGGCTCAGCGCTGCAGACCGTGTCTTCCACTTGGCGGAGCACACCCTGCAACGCAAGGTAATGCAGTCTTTCTTAGCACGCACGTTGTCCCACTCATTGTGGTCACACGGACACTCCGTATAGGTCGGATCAGCCAGCTTTTCTTCTGGATCCACAACACAGTCGCCCGACTGCTTCGCAACAAGCTCTTCGTCGTCTGACGATCCATCCACTGACAGTGTGTCCGACGGGGAATCCCTAAAGGTTTGGTCCCCCTCTCCCACCGAACTACCGGTCGGCGCGCTGCTGTTCTCGTTTAACTCCGAAAGCATCTTGTCCACCTCACTCTCCGAGAGCATATACACGCCCAGGTTGTCGTTGGCGCCGAAAGGTGGTTCCCACATGAGGTCACACATGGCTGACGGCTTTCTGTTTCTTTTTTAGAGTGAAAGACTCCTTTCTTATAGACAAACAGCGAGGAAAAAGGGCGAGGGAGGAAGAGAGAGAGAGAGAGAACCGCAGGAGTAAGACTAAATAGGACTCCAAGACGTTGATGTAGTTACTGTTGTGGTTGCTGTTGGCAATGTTCTGCGTGTGTGTGTGTGTGTGTGTGTGTGCGTGTGTGTTATTCTTGCCTGCTTATTAGAGTCTCTGTAGGGGTTCTCTTACGTTCGTGGTTTGGTGAGAGTTAATTGATGTGTTTTCCTCTTTCGCGTTGTTTTTTTTTTAATTTGGGTTGTCGTTCAGTTGAGAAGTCTTTCTTGTTCCCTCGTTGGTTAAAACTGTTGCTTGCTACTTTGCTTTTCGCGTTTTCCTTTTTACTTCGTGTTTTAGATTGTGTGGCTTTCTTTTTTATCGAATGAGTGTCTTCTCTCAACCCGCTCGGATCACGGTGTTCTCTTGTTTAGGGTACCGAGCCTTTTCTCTAAGGTTTCGTGTGTGCTACCAACAAGGTGGCCAGGCGGCGAATTGGGAAGGCCGCTGTCTTCTTCTTTTCTTTCGGTCTTCTAGATAGTCCGGTGTTTTCTTTTTGTTCCGGGATGTCCTTTTTTGTTGTCGACTGTTTTATCTCCTGTGGAAAGTTGCAGTGGACTAAATATAGTAGGCAGAACACTGTCTGGCAAGCCCTTCTTCTTCGAAAGGAAAGAAAACAGAGCACGTTGAATCCACTGCTTTTTAAGCTTCAAGAAGTCGGCACTTCTGAGCCTACAGTTGAGTGCAGAGGCTTGGGGTGTGGGTGGGGATACTTTCCCTTTGGCTTCCAGTTTGGACAGGAGAGAGACGGGTTAGGAGCATCTCTCCGGGGAGTTTCCGGTCTCCTCGCTTCAACAGGACTCAGCTGGGAAAATTGATCCACGCGACAGTTTTCGTCGGCTTGCACCGAGGAAGTTGCGTGGTATCACTTGATTGACCTGTTTCATCCGCACAGGCTCATCTCTTGTTTCCTGTGATGAATCGTATGTATGAAAGACAGTCCCGAGGTCGTGATTGCGGTATTCTTTCGTTACCGTTTCCGGGTCTGGGTGCTGTGTCAAGTGCGTGTTCTACCGGCCAGGAAACGAAGGAAAGGTGGAGCGGCAGGGAAACAACGGGCAAAGATCCGCATCACCAAACCGAAGACGCGTGACGAGAGTGCAGGTGTGTGCGCGGTGCGTAGTTTTGTTTGGGTCGGCAGCGGTTACCTGTGGGTCAAGACAACCACCGGCAGGTGCCAATGATCCAGGGGTAGCTTTCATGGAAATGCTTGTCTCTACAGTATGACGCACCGACGAACCAACGTGTACACAGGTGAGTGGACATGAAAGCAATGTCCATTTGGTACAGCGTGGTACAGGGTATGCGACGCAAACACCGAATTCGTGGAGATGTCATACGAAATCGTTGTCGACGTTGCGTTCCAATTGAAGCATGCAGGGGTGTCGGTGGCAGTTACTGGCGAGTGCAACAATAGTCAGCTAGGTGCTGGTTTTCGGCGCAGCCGGTCCGAGTTGTTGGAATACTTCGTAAGATGCGAAATCGCTCATCGTGCAATAGCAGTCTCGACTTACCCACTCTGCCCTTCCGGCAGCTGACGACGAAAGGTGTGATGCGCCTTTCAACTTGAGGACGCGCGCACTCAAAACTCGACGGAATCGCACCCACACGACACAGATGCTGCATGGGATGCTGACGATGTGCACCTGAGTCCAACTGTGGAGTCCTTACGCGGCAGAAGCTGCGGCCGCTCGCCTGGCAGCTCGAGCAGCGACGAGGTCCTGTCGTGTCGCGGTCCTCTGTTGCTGCCGTTCGCGCTCTATGCGACGGTTTCGCTCAAGCTCCAGCCAGTACATCGTTTGCTTGCCCGCGTCTGATTCGCCCTGTGTGGCAGATGGGTGGGTATTTGATGTGCACACCTGATCTTTTCTTTTTCTGCTACAGCAGCTTGGCGGTTGTTTGACTAGCTCAATTATACTGTCGGCTCAGTGGTTGTGTGACTCGTCCAATAATATGGTCCTTGCCCGTACTTGACCACACTTTTCCGTGGAAAGAGAGAGGAGATTTCGCAGCAGGGTACAAACCTCACGCGCCGGTGTGAAGGTGTAGTCTGCGTCAATTTCGGTCATGCGGAGGGCTTTCATGGCTTGCCGCAGCGACGTGCGCTCCTTGTCCGGCAACGCGAGGGTGAAGCCAAGCTCCGGCTGGCGTGGCTGAGCGTCGAGAAAGCGTTTCACCTGCTTCGGGACTTGGTGGGCAGGCCGAGTGCGTGCGAACGAGACCCGTGCCACGACCCAGGAGACCAGCTCCGTGGGATGCGTGATCTGCATCCGCTGGTGGTAGGGGGGAACGATGCGGAATGACTGGCAAACCCGTTCGAAGATGCGCTCGCGGAGATCAGGCCGAGACCAGCCCTGCGAAGAGAACACCCACGACGGGATTTTTGAGTAGAGAGGCTCGTTGGTGTCGGGGTGGGGGGCGCGGAGCTCGAGGCCGTCACGCAGGTTTTCTTCGAGGACAATGTCGTGGAGTAGGTCGTACACGAGCATCTCCAGGTCTTGGTCTGAGAGCGACGTCAGAAAAAGTCCAAATCCGTCCTTCTTCCACTGCTCGGGCATGTTGCCCATCGGCTCGTAGCCACCTCGCTCCCAGTACCACTCCGGCGCGACGATGTTCCAGTCGATCGCATCTCCGATTCTGTTCTGAAACCTCTGCCGTTGCACACCACCGTTCGGCATACCATGCTGCCCGAGATACCCCTGTTTACCTCCGTCCACCGGGTATCCGGGCATGTGCATCGGGTTCGCAAGCAGAGGCGCACATCTCTTCATCATCTGCGGCGGCTGAAATGAAAAACAGAAGACTTTCGCGTGGCGGCGGCTGCTGGTGCTAACCCCGTTTCCTCAACTCCTTGTCGACCCCCCTCCCCTCCCGGAGACCCTCCCTCGGGTGGCTGAATTTGGGTGGCTTTCCTTTGCTGCTGCTGCGAGATACGCGATAGTGTAAAATGTACGCCTCGCCCGGTTCTTGAGACACGACCTTTGTGGGGCAGTACTGAAGGCCTCCAGTGCTGCTCCTCCACGACGGTGCGACAACGTCGGTGTGCGAGCGGTGGACACACCCTGTACTGTGTGAGAGCAGTCTGGTGTCGCTGGTTCAAAAACGGCGTCACTGTCGTGTCTGCAGCCAAGCTTTGGAAAGATGCTCTGGCATGTTGCCCTTTGACCGGGAGCATCCACCAGCTTAGGGACCGGGCACGTGCATATTTTGTCAGCACCATCCCTCACCCGGTTCACTCGAAAGAACGAAGAAAGTTGAAGTATGGCTAAACAAGAGAGCATCTCGAATGGAACCCGCTGCACGTGCAGAACGAGGAGACGGGCCACGCAGGGCATCTGCACGTGCTCTGATTCTTCTCTTTTGCATTCAATTTCGTTCATGTTGGTTGCTGAGGGGAGTCACGTTTTCAGAACCTTTTTTCCGTGAGCGTAGCACGCTAAACCAAGGTATCTTGGTGGCGCGATTGACACAACGCCGTACACCAGCTTGTTATAACACCGGCCTCCAGCCGCAAGGAGAACCAGTCTTCGGCGCCAAATTACCTGTCGGCAGAGAATGGGGAAATGGGTGGAGCTGCAGGAGATGGTTGCGCTTCGGACTTGTCGGGCAGCTTTGACTGGCTTTTCGCGTCCAACGCTATGAACACTCCGGCAATGTTTTCCGCAATCAGCGGTTGCTGAGGATGTGCTGACTGTGTCACCGGGCGCCGGCAGCGTTTGCCGTAATTTTGACTCCAGTAGGAGCGCACTGGTACACGTGCACACGGTGGGCCCCGCAATCGAGCCTGAGTATCAGTGGCCAGAACGGCACACACCGCACCAGCCCGCACCAACGCACACGTGTCGCGGCATTAACAAAATGTTACCCCGCACAACTTCTGGTCGCTTAAGCGGCACCATCCAGTTCCAGGAACCTAACCAACGAGCGGGGGGGTTCGACCCAGAAGCAGCTCGTGCGCTTTCATCCCGACAAAGAGATGAAGAGTTGCTTTGTATGATCATAAAGTGATGGTTTGCCCGTGTGTATGGTGAACACCAAGACCGCGTTCAATGCCGATAAAGCGATTTCCACGCACCCCCATTGATAGAGCACGGGTCTCAATGCGAGGGCCAGCTGTCGAACGCAGGAGTTCTGGGCTGCCATAAGACTCGAGCTGCTCTGGCGAAGCCCGTAGCCTCCCCGGAGGTGCCTTGTAAGCAACCTCAGGCGTTTTAACCCGGCTCGGCGTCGGTGCGGATTTCGGTTTCAACGAACGACTTAAAGCGCTGGGACCCCCTGTTAGAGATCTCTGAGAACGGGATGCGGATCAGCTTCTTCGGCGCCGGCGACTGGGAGTCGAACATGTACAACATGATTTCAGCGCGGTGCTGCCGCATGACGTCTTTGCTCAGTTTCCGGAAGTTCATCTCGCAAACACCGCACGGGAACAACGGGTTCGGGTCGTTGCCGGCTTCGGGTGGCATGAAGCCGCGGACGAATACTTCCCTGATGGAAGAAGGCGGGTTCCCGCTGCCGGCGAGGAAGCCGAGCCCATTCTGCTCACTACACCTCGAACCGGACGGTGTGCTCAACGCGTAGTTGACGGAGTACACGATGTGCCGAGGGCACGTGCACCACCCGAAAGCCTTTCGCCCGCGCATAACCTGCGTGTTGTTGTCGGTGTGGCTGAGGTGCGTGACCACCGATTCGCCCAAGTCCAACGCCCGTTTGGGCCCCGCCGGCGGCGGCGGCTCCGGTTTGCAATTCGGCGACAACCCCGAATACGAGATGAAATGCGGCCGCAGCTTGGCGCCCGCGGTGGCCGGGGTGGGCGTGTCGTCGGATCGTTTCCTCTTTTTCCCCGGAGACAGCAGCGCGCTTTCGTTCTCCATCACCACGGCTGCCGGCTTCACGACTTCGCCCAAGACGGGGAGTTCGCTGCAAGTGGAAGGCGAAGACGACTTGATGCAGGTGCAATCGACTGCGTACGTGATTGCCGACGTCACGATTTGCCTGTTGTTGCTCTTCCTCCATCCTTCGTGCGTTCTGTTCTGGAACGCAACCAGCTGCTTCACGACGGAGAGCAAGTAGTCGTTAGTCGGATCGACGTCCTTCTGAGGTTCGCAGAGGACGCAATTTTCCTCGTAATTGAGCTCGATGACCTCGAACGGGTCGTCTCCCATATGCGGCTTCCTCCTTTCGCGGAGGGTCTGCAGGACGTTCTTCACCTTCGCCGGCAGCGCGAGGGCCAGGAACGTTTTGAACTTGACTGTGCGCAGGTCGCGGATGCTGTGGAGACCCTCGTGCCGCAGGACGGCGAGCCACTCTGGCTGCGGGGTTACGCCGAACTTTTTGAAGGCGCCGGACAGCGTCAGCTCGTCTGGGAGCAGCCGGATCTGCTCCAGCAAGCTCCACAGATCGCTTTCATCTGGCCGCATCTCGGCCATGTGGTGGAACAGCTCCGTTGACAGCTGGTTCAGCTGCGCCACTGTGTCGATGGCGTCTTCCTTGTCCAACCGCTTCGTGAACTCCACCAGACGGGCAGACACGTGCGTCAACTTCGCCATTGCGTCCAGGAGGCTGCATTGCCCTGCGCAGAAGGTTGGAAGCAATAATGATCACGACTGTAAAGAACAAAAGGACGGCCTTCGTGCAGGGTCCGGGCCAGAGCGAACCCGTTGATCACAACACGTGCAACAGACCGTTGGCCACAGCGTCAGTCTCCTGTGCCCAACTCTCTCTAGCCATCTTTGCGGACTTGTTCGCGGCGAGAATGTAATGCTTGTGGTTGGGAAGTCGGTAGCCACGTAGTTCGGTCGTGCAGTTCCACCGCACTGCCGGCGCAACTAGTGTGATGGACCTTCTTCGGAGGGGCTCACGCACTCAAAGTTCGACGTATACGCACTGCCGGCGCGAGAAGCCTGCTGCGGTACACGTGCGCTTGCGGGTGATCAAGAAGAAGGAAAAATGTAGAATAAAACTTGGGCACACCCGAAACACGCGGCGGGTACTCGGAGAAGACGCGGGGCCGCAGGTTTTCGAACGACCGGATGTGGATGAACGGGCATTTCTGCCGCCGGGGGCACGTTCGGAACGAGAAGTCCTCGCAGAGGTACAGTCGCGACGAGCTCAAGCGGGCGAGCCTCGGGTGCGTGACGAGCAGGCACGCGACCCTCAGCCCCAGCGTGTCGTCCGCTGCGTCCGAGTCCAGCTCGAAGAGCAACTTCTCGCGCCGGTCGAGCACCAGCAGAGGCGTCTTCGAACGCACCTCCGACACGACGATGTCGCCTTCCCCCGACGCCGCCTTGCGCTCTTCGATGTGGCCGAAGGCGCAGTCCGCGCCCCGGGTGCAGGAGCCGGCTCGGAAATTCTCGCACATGACCAAGGATCGGCCCAGGTTCTGAGGAGCAAGCGCCTTCGTCAGGAGGACCTGCGACTTTTCGCACAGCAGGAAACTGTCGGTCTTCCGCTGCTGCGCGAGCACCCACCGGTGGGTGTCGACGCCGACGGCCTTTATGTACGAGAACCGCTCCCACAAGTCGCGGTTGCAGGTCGTCCCCACGTCGCAGAGGACGGGTGGTTCCACAATGCCGCTGAGCACCTTGCGGCTCTCGATCTGGACCGTCATCTTCCACGTCAGGGTGCGAGGTCTGCGAGGTCTTGCCTCGTATTCCCCACAGTCCTGATTTGGTTTGCGGCACGTCAGTTCACCGTAATATTGTTCGGACCGCAATTTGCGCCGAGACATTGCACAGTGAGGCATGGCACAATGAGACAATGAGGCATGACACAGTAGACAGTGAGGCACGACAGAGCCGTATCTGAAAAGTGAGCGAGTTTGTAGAGTTGTTCAGTATACGGTGGGTGCACATGTTATCAATAGCCGGTGACGGTGCTCTCGGACACTGCTTCTTTCGGCTGGTCTGCTTGCTGACAGCATGTTGCTCTCATGAAACAAAGGGGGAAAGACAGGGCTTCAGTGGTTGGTAGAGAGGGGGGGAAGCCTGAAAATAAAAACGAAGGTGCGAAAGACAAAATGGGCCAAAAGAAACGGGACGAGCCGGAGGGGGGGTGCTTCAATGCGTGAAACAGAAAACAGGGATAGTTGGCTCGGTCAGTTTGTCGAGGTATGTACGACAACTTTTTCCGACTTCCGCAATCGTGGGCAGCGCAAACTCAAGAGGTTTTGTCAACTATTCCCTGCAGTTTGCATACTTTCAAAAAGGTAAAGCAAAACCAAAAAGCAAAAAAAGAAAAGGGGGGAAGAGACCGACGGCACCACACGAGCCTGCTTGAGGTGCATACTGGTGTGACGCGCGAACTGAAGTGTGAAAATACTCGAGGTGGTGTTAGACGGGGCAAAGGCTGCCCTTGCGCTGGGTGGTGAGTCTGTGTGCTGGAAAGAGGGACACGTCACGGAGATGGCCCTGTGATGGCTGATTGCACCACAAAGCAGGGCTGGAGTATGGCTATATTGACGTGAAACGTTTCACAGAGGTCCCGTTGAGCTGTGAGCCTTCACCTCGAGCTGACGCGATTGACGCAAAAAAAGGAGTTTTGTTTTTTTGTTCCTTTACTTGATCGTCGGACTGCTTCCTTGCGAGGAAGGTCACTGGAAGGCATAGGGTTCCTGTGACCCTTAAAACAAGTACCTCAGGTGCACTTGGCTAATTTAGTTCCCGCACGCGGGAGCAGTCGACAAACAAACAAAGAGAGAAAGCACGGCAACATAGACTGGGTGGGGAGAGAGGGGGAGGGGGTATCGAGTTAACGGCGGGTGGGTGCGGAGAGGGGAGAGGGAGAGTTTGAAAAGACGAAAACGAGAGTGTGCCTGTTTCGCGGTTGTCTTCCATTGAGGCGCGGCTCCGTCGTTCACGTGCAAAGCCCTTTGCTTGCCACAGCTTTCGGCGTTCAATCTTGTACTCCGGTTCCGATTCCCTTGCGAGATGGATGGTCGACGACAAGAGTAGCAGTAGTTATGCAGCAACGATCTGTGTCGATGGACTGCACAAGTACAGTAGTAGTAAGTGTCGAACTGCCGAAGCAGCCGGAGGCAGCAGGCGCGGGGGGCAGGTCACTTGCTTTGCCTCTTCCGCTATACTCTCATGAAGAGACCCGCCCCCAAAAATTCTGACTGTTCAATCACGGTCGCGAAAGGGTTGTGCCGATAGTGAAAGAGCGACGACTGTCACGATAAGAGAACCTCCCAAAAGGGTTGGCTGTAGTGAGACGACGACGCGGTGATGTGCTTTGTGCGCCGGAAGAACGGAACCCTAATCCTGCGCGGTCCACTTTCCGCATTTGTGTCGCACAGCGGCCAGTCATGGTCAGCCGCATTGAACAGTCAGTTTCTGACCTCGAGTCGAAGACTCTTGCGGCGAAGATGGCCAAAGAACAACGACAACCTTGCGGCCATAATATATTGTGGTTTCACGGACAACAGCTGCGGCGACTGACTACAGCATTGTCATGAGAACGACCCACGAGATCTTCAACGCGCGGAACGACCGAGGGCAGCCCTTGGCGGACTCCCTTCCCGGCAACAAAGCACCGCCGGACCATACTTGCCTACTGTGGAAAGAAAAAAAGAGATGAATTTTACGTTTGCGGGACAAAAGTCAAGAAGATCGGGTATCGAAAGAAGAAGTGTGAAAACGGGGAAGAAAAAAAAAAGCGGAATTCAGTGCGAAGGGAACACTTTTCTTTCAAGGTCCCCTCCCCTCCCAAGCTCATGGCGAGGGGAGAGGTGTGCTGCTCGCCGCCGCCCGTCGAGCCCTCAAAGTTGGCGCTCACGCTAAGGCGTGGTCCTTTTGAACGGAGACGGGCTGCGGGTGCGGATGCAGCTATTTCTTTGTTGATCGCCAGCGCTCAAGCTATGCTCCGGTCCCGGAGGAAACTCGAAAACCTCCGTTTTCGGCCGGGCCCAATTCCGTCAACACTAATTCCTTACTCGTGTTGCAACAACCATAGTTGCAAAACGGTCGAAACGGTGGATAGACACGAGCACTGGCCATCAGGAAATGGAAGGATGGCCCCCGGCGAGAAACGCCGTGGAGGGGGCAACTAGGAAAGGCCGCCGTGTCTTGATTAGGTTGCAAAATATTGGGGATTAGAATAAGTTGTCGGGAAAAGAACGGCACGAACAGGCGAGGGTGGGAAGGTGGGGGAAGGGCGGGTCGTGGGTAGCAACACTGTGTGCGCGGGAGTGTACAATGCAATGAAAGAGGAGAGAGAGAGAGAGAGAGAGAGAGAGCGAGAGAGGTGTGCGCGTGCGTGTCGGTGTCAGTGTTCGTGTGTGTTTGCGGCTTCCAACGATCGCATTGCCAATATTTACTTTTCTGCACTCGCTGTGTATCTGGCAAATACGACTAAAGCGGTGGAAGACCAGTTCACGAGTGCTGTGAGGCGCCAGTCCTTTTTGGAGCATTCTCCGTTTGCCCGGCGCAGTGCCCCGCACGGGTGTCCAGACGAGGATGGAGAAACACATAGTGTATGATTGAGGGGAGGTGGGTGCATATTCTTGTTTAGCAAAGGAAGAAAGAGAGAGCTGAAGAAGGGGTGCGGGTGGGCTTGAACCCGTGTTCTTGAACGCACAACAAAACTTCAGAAACAAAAGGCCAAGAGCGAAGGGAGAGCCTGCGGCACGTAGTTGAAGGCGTAGGGGGACAATTTCGTGGACTGCAAAGAAGAAAAAAACGAAAGAGAAACGCGTGGTCTTTGTTTTACTTACTGAGAAACAGGAAGAACCCAGGCGGAAGTGGGGGCACCTAGTTTAGCGGTGTCACGTCAACCCCAGAGATTTTCGATGCCTGGGGGGCCGGGTAGTGGGGAAAACGAGCGGGGAGGGTTGAGACAAAATGAAGAAGCTTCTGGCTGAAGAAGAAACTCCTCCCAACGCTGCGGTGTTCGTTGCGAGGATGAAGGAGGACCGCGCGAAGCAAAGCAGGATCAGACGTCGACGATCTCGTCTCTTTCCTCATCGTCGGCGGCGGGCTCCGCTTTGTCTTCAACGACCGTGTCGTCTTTTTCGCTTTCGACAACCGTGTCATCTTTTTCGTCTTCAACAGCCGTGTCATCTTTTTCGTCTTCAACAGCCGTGTCATCCTTTTCGTCTTCGGCAGCAGTGTCGTCTTTGTCGTCCTCGGGGCGGTCTTCGGCGTCGTGGAAGTCGTCGCCGTCCTGCTGCTGCTCCGCATCTTCGTCGAAGGCGGGGTCTGCTTCTGCTTCTTCGATGACTTCGTCGTCGTGCGGCGCGTCTTCAGCGGCGGCGGCGGCGGCGGGCTCGACGACGGCCATCGTCGCGTCGTGGGCTTCTTCTTCCGGCTCCTCAGGCAACGCGTCGGCCGGGAACGGCTTTTCGGCATGCAGCGGCGTCAACTCCGAGGCGTTGACTTCGATCGTGGACCCCGGCGACCGCGGCATGACGGGCTGGTACACGTACGGCGCGGGGCTTTCGATCTGCAGGTTCGGCCGCGCGGCGGGCGGTTCGACGGCGGCTCTTGGCGTGTCTTCTTCGACGGTGGCGCGCGACACCGGCGAGCTGACGACCAGCTTCGCCTTTTCGGCGAAGCTCGAGACGGGGAGGACGCTGGAGATGACCTTCCTTTTGTCGCCGTCGTGGTAGGCCTTCACCTTCACTTCGGCGCCCACCTTCGCGTGCTTTTTGAAGGCGGCTTGGAAGGAAGCAACGTCGGTGATGGGTTCTCCGCCGAATTCGATCAACACGTCGTTGTCCCCGAAGCCTGCGGAATGCGCAGGGCCCTTCGGCACAACGTCTGCCAGGACGACCTGCGAAGGGTTGTCTACTTGGATCATCATTCCGAGCCACGGCTTCTTTGCGGGGCTCTTCGCCTTCTTCGTCGAGTGCTCGGAGGACTTCTTCTTCGTGACCTTCTTCTTCTTCTTCTTGGTTGACTTCTTGGTCCCAGTCTTCTTTTTGGTCGACTTCTTCTTCGAAACCGACTTTTTCTTGAGGCCGGTTGACGTCTTCGTGGACTTCTTCTTCGTCACCTTCTTGACGCCTGTCTTGGCGCTCGACTTCTTCTTCAGGCCGGACTTCTTCGTGGACTTCTTCTTGAGCAGGGACTTCTTGGTGGACTTCTTCTTGGTCGACTTCTTCTTGACGAGGGATGATCCCGTCTTTTTGGAAGACTTCTTCTTCAAACCAGACTTCTTGGACGACTTCTTCTTCGAGACCGACTTCTTCTTTGTGCTGAGACCCGACTTTTTGGTGGACTTCTTCTTCGTCGACTTTTTGCTGCTCTTCTTCTTGAGACGGGAAGCGGCAGTGCCTGCAGTTGCGGCGCGGGGCACCAGGGGCTGCTTCTTCTTCTTGCTGGACTTCTTCTTCAGGCTCGACCTCTTCTTGGTGCTGCCCTTCTTCTTGCTCGACTTCTTGGTAGACTTCTTGACGATTTCCTTCCCGTCCTCGCCGATCTTCTTCTTCTTCTTGTCGGCCGACTTCTTCTTGCTCGACTTTTTCTTTCCTCCTTTGCTTCCACTTCGCGAGCGTCTTCTCTTGCTTCCCTGTGGTTTTCAGAGTTATTAGAGTGGGATCGATTCTCGGACACGTAGTTGTCAGGTGGTGGTGCTCTTGTTGTCTGACTGCCGTGAGTTCTTGGGCCAGCTGCTGCTTCGCGGGTGGTTTGTGTGTATGCGTGGTTCTTCGTCGGGCGAGCAGGACGCGGGGGGGATGTGCCGTTGCGTTTTCCGAGTGCAAGTTCGCTTAGGGACGGGATTTAAAGTCTCCGGGTGACCACTGTCGTAAATTGTTTGTCGTCGCACCGCAGATCCTTTTGGCATTATTGTCCGTCTAGTGAGGCTGTCTAGTGAGGCCGTCTAGTGAGGCCGTCTTAATTAGCGTTGTTCGTGAGGCATAAAGGTTCGGTATTTTAATTTTCCGGTTGGTCGTTGAGGCTGGAGTCATTGCGGCTCTGCTACAGTGAGTGGCGGCACCGGAGTTGGTGCTGCAGCGGGCGCTCTGGCCGGCGGGCGAGCTCGTCTCGCGGGGGATCGCCGCCTTGTAACGCTGCGGGCCCTCTTCTTCCTCGCGACTGCGCGGCCTACGGCGGCGGCTAACACCTTGATGGGAAACTTCAGCTTCCATTGAGCGAAGGCTACGTCCTGAGGGTACACGGGTTTGGCGTCATTCCAGCTGTCTTTGGAGCAAACTGCTACTATGCCGTTTAACATCGCCTCTGTCCTCCGTCCAGCCGCAAAACGTGGACGGTGTGTGAATCCCGGCATTGCCGGCGCACCCAGGCAGCGTAAAGAGCATACACCCTGACGCCACTTCCCGGGGAAGGCTGAGGCCCCCGTGTCAGCAAAGCTTAGGTCGTTGATGGCTCGTGTTAGATATCCTATCTGCAACCCTTTTTCGGCAAACGTTTCCCCAGGCAGCTTGGATCGCGTGTAGGCCTCAAAATCCAAAGCGAGTTCCACGCCGGTCGTAGGGAGAGGGGGGGTGTTGACCCAACGTAGATTCCTTAGCCAGTAGACTAGCGTCGCCGCGAAGCGCGTCCCGATCTGCTTCGTGAGGAGCTCACGGCTGTCCCTTGCCAGCTCAACGTCATATCTCCCTGCCGCGGCGGAGGCAAGCTCCCAGGGGCGCGTCGTCGCGATATTACGCTGCGCTTGCGCCATCTCGATGGAGATGGTCCCGATCAGCTTCTGGACCCTCTCCACGAGTACCGGCGGGGTTCCGATGGGGGGAATCCCCCGTGTGCTCAGGCATAGGGGCATATTCTGTGCCGCCACTCCTGCGACGTCGAGTCGGCAACGTAGATTGACCCACCTGCCCCCCGGTCCCGGGCATTCCCAGAAATAGTGCAGCAGGGTCCCCGGCGTCCCACCGTCGCAGAACTCGCATACGCCGTCATCCGTTCCCCATTTTCTGTTGCACCACTCGCGAGAGTACACCGCTCCTGCGATGCATTTGCGGATTGCAAAGCTGAGCCTGTCCTCCGTCGCGCGGTTCTGCCACAGTCTGTTCAGCAGGCGCACATCCACCCCCCTCTCGATACCCGAGTAGCCTTGCCTTTGTGTCGTCAGGTAGCGCCACGCTCGAAGACGCAGGCCCTCACGGACGAAGTGCAGTGTCTCCTTCCCGGAAAAAGGCACGGTCGCACCTTCGAACGATAGCAACTCGAAACTGTGCCGCTTCGCCGGCAGGAAACGTATCTCTCGAAGGAGATTGGATATCAGCCCGACGGGGCCCTTTAAGGAGGCGTCAGCCCCGGATACAAGAAGGGCATCCATTCGCAGCCGAAACCTCTCCTTCTGGTATTGCTTCGCGGCGGTGCGGAGTGAGCTGTACCCGGAGGCGCATGCCGGATCGCACAAGTGCGCCTTCGCAACAAGGGTAAGTGTCGCGAGGGGGCTCTTCGCCCGATTTGAGCGAGGAATCAAGCAGGCGGAGAGAGCCGTGCGAAGGACGGAGTTGTTCGCAAAGCCACCGGCCGAGTTGGCGCAGTAGGCCGCGCCGTAGTGCGCGGATGCCGCGATCGTCTGCATGACGCGGAACTTGGTGCGCGGCTTCAGTGGCGACGCTTCCAGCCTGGCTGCGGCTTCCACGGTCGCGTCAGACCTACCGTTGTCCACAGGCCCTTCTGTGCCCAGGGGAACGCCCAGAACCTTAACGGTCTTCACCGACTTCACCGCCTTGCCTCCAACCTCGAGACGGGGGCCTTTTTCCGACGTCGAGAAGGAGGCACACTTGCCTTCGTTGAGAGCGAGGCCGGTCAGACTCCCGAATATCGCGGTGACTTCTATTCCTTCCTGGAGCAGCTTCGCGAGTCGCGAGAGGAGGTACAAGTCATCAGCAAAGGACTTCGGACTCACTCGTGCCCGGCTGACCAGGGCTTTCGAGAGCACGGACAGAAGGGCGTTGATCAGGACCACGGAGATAGGGCAGCCTTGGAGGATGCCGTTCGTGACCTTGAATTCATCGCCCACTCCCAGCGGGTACTTAAAACGACGTCTGAGGTACTTATAGACGTGGCGCAGCGGCGCCAGCACACGCTCATGCAGCCCCAGAGCCTCAACTAGGTCGAGTACCAAACCTTGTGGAACGCGGTCAAAACATTTCGCAAAGTCGAGCGCGATCCCATGTAGCGGCGTTCCGTTAATAAGGGATTCCTCTATCGACAGCGCGATGTCCATGACGACGTCGTCGCAGGAGTGGCCTTTCCGGAAGCCATGTTGAGACTCGTGTATCCACTGCTCTTGCCAGACAAGAACCTCCTGCAGACGCACACTAGCCCAAAGACGATAAACGACACTGGAGACGGTGATGGGCCGCAGCTTCAGGGGGTCATCTCCTTCTCCCTTGGGAATCAGGGTGACTAGCGCGTCTAGAACCCCGTCGGGCCATAGGCCCGTCTCCTCGACTTCGTTCAGTACTGCAGCAAACCCTTCCAGGATTGTGTCCGGCAGGGCCGCAACTTCTCGCATGCGCCAGCCGTCCACGCCGCATGACGATTGCACACCTTTCTTCCTCGCTATCGACCGTAGGCGGTCGGCCGTGATGGGGCCCAGTTGGCACGGGTGTTGCGCAATAAAGTCACCATATTCTCGCAGGAAGGGGGCGAACTCGGGTTCCTTTTTCCCGGCATACATGCGTAGCACGGGGTCCCACTTCCTCCTTACCGTCGCGTCAACTTCCACCAAGTTCGCCGTGAGTCGCCCGTCGCGACCGTTCGTAAAATAGAATGTCGGCGGCGCCTCCTTCTTCACCCAAGCAAAAGACTCCTTACCCAGAGGGTTACGGAGCTCGCGCTGACACCTTGCGATTTCCAGGTACCTCGAATTTAACGTAGTCTGGGCCAGGCTCTGGCACACGTCCGAGATAGTGTGTGATAGGCCCCGCGCGGCCTTCGCCGATGGCGGTATCAGTGGCAAAGCACACTTCCCGTCCGTACGCTGGAGGATGAAGCTTTGAAACGACCGTATTTTGTCCCACTGCCCTTTGAGCAGGAGCGACAACGGGCACGGGGCGCTGGACATATCCTCCCATTTGGCTCGTGCGGCCGAGTATTCCCGCATGCGTCCGAGAAGACACCTGGCTCTCTTCAGAGGTGCGGTGTCGGCCCCCGCACCCTCCGGGGACGGCCTCGCGGACACGCGCTGGGTGCTCAGCCTCCGCCGCTCTCCTCGCCCGCGGTAGGCCGCCAGGTTACCCTCAATCTTGGACTTCTGGAGCAGATAATCCTCCGCCGCCCGCGAGATACGCAGCCAGAGAAAATCCACCCTCTGGCTGTCTTCTAGTCCGCGGGGGCACGGGTCGGCGAGTCGGTATTTCGCGACTACAGCTTTGAGAGCTGCGGTGTCGGTACGGTCAGTCAGACCGGATCCAGGGATGGCACGGGGGAAGCGGAACACCGCGTTAAGTTGCTGGAAAGCGGTGAGGTGAAGCTCAGCTCGAATCGCCTTATGTGTCGGGAACCCGGCCTCGAAGGTTTCTACGTTTCCAAGAGCGGAAGAGGCGATTTCGTTGGTAAGCACAAGGTCAATGCGTGACGGCTCCCCGTGGTAGCAGGTGTGCTCCGGAGGCCTGCTCAGGGACTTCGCGTGAAGCTCGGCACAGTCAGTCCACCCGTTTCGCAGTGCGAAGCGTAGGGCAGGAGAGTTCAGAGGGTCTGTGTTCAGGTCACCTGCAACTACAATCGGTACCGCGCCCAGGCGCCGGCGCATGCCCCAGAGAACCCCCTCGACCAACTTCTCACGTTCAATCCGAGCCGAGTGGCCGCAATGTCCGTACAACGAAACCACGTGAAGCGCACCCTTCCCGCTTCCGGTCGCGACACGTACGTGGAGGAAGCGAGCTGCCTCGTAGGCCCGCTCTTCAACGACATCGAACGGGCTAACCACGCATGCCGGCAGGCCTTTCCTCACAAGGATTGCTACACCGGCGCTCCCCCCGGTTATTTGGGATGGAACGTCGTTGCCACATTTACGCCCTTCGCAGCAGGAACCGAAGAAAGGCTGCCAGACGTCGAGAGCAGCACACTCCTTCAGGGCCATCCGGATTTTCTTCTGCCCGGTGCTCGTCAGCTTCGTCTCCTGCAAGCAGATGACGTCCGCCACAATGCCGCAGAGGAGGAGCACGTTCTTTAACAACGAGGTTACGTTGATCGTTACTACACGTAAGGGTGGTAGGCGAGGGCCGGACCCAGAGGATGTAGTGAGGGTAAGGTTGTGTGACGCGTATGACGCGTGGTATAATTGAGGGCTCACCATTTTGAGTCCGCGGGGTCGACGGCGGGCGCCTGCGCAGGCGAGGGCGGTGTTGGGGGGGCGTCTTGCAGTTTAGCCCAGCACGCATGGCAAACCACCGCCTCACAGGGGCCGTGTGCACATTGACGCCTCGCCTGTCCTACTTGCATACTCTTGCAGCAGACTTCGCATAGGAACGCTTTATCGTTTTCGTATGCCTCCTGCCAGTTGGCGTGCCGGCAGTCGGTAGCCATATTGTCAGCGGTGTCGACCCGCGCCACCTTGTCCTGGGTCGTCGTCTCATCGCTGGCGCGGCTCCGCTTCTGTCCAGGAACGGGTTCTGGGCGTTCTTGGAGGCTCGCGAGGAACTCGCGAGGGAGATTAATCTTCACCCGCTGGCACTGTGTGGTGAACCCCTTCTTTTGCCTCGCGTCGATGGATCGGTCGTATTTCCTGATCGAGATTGACGCCCGATCAAGGCGGTAGAGCACTGGTGCCGGAGGTCCCTGGTCGGCAATGACCACGCACACAGTATCCCCTCGCCGTTTGAACGAACCGACCGGCTCCACATTCCATTCGGCTGCTGCGCAGGCGGCGAGGAGGTCGGACGGGTGCTCCGCCGGACACGCCGTGGTGACGATGTACTTGTCACCCCGACGCTGGCGCTTCGACAGCTTCTTCCCGACCGCCGATTCCGTGGCGGCGACGTGCTCCGGGGTCGTTCGTATGCCGAAGACGCCGGTTTTCGCACCGCCGATCACACCGAAAGTGTTCGGTGTCCGGGAAGCTATCTGGCGCGCTTCCTCGAGGGCGCAGTCGCTCACCCACACCGCCGGCAGCGTGTCCGTTCCGTTGACGAACGACATGGCCTTCCAGAAAGTGCCGGCCTTCCCGGAGCTCCGAAGCAACTTCGGCACGTCTTCGACTGGAACGCGGACGCTCACCTCACACACGCCCTGACGTCGGTGCACCTTCGTAAACACCGACGACCAGTCCATGCGCAGACCTTCGGCTTCCGCCGCCTTCTTCGCCATGATCCTGACCGACTGGCCAGCCTTCATCGCCGTCTCCCACGTCGTGGCGTGGACATAAGCCGCACGTACCTGGAATAGGCACACCTGTGTCGTCGGCTGCCCGGGGGCGACCGTTTTGCACGATACCGTCGGCGGGGTGACGTTGTAGTACTTCGCCCACACGTCCTGGTGGTTCCCGTCAGAAAGCACCACCAGGTGCCTCGCCGACTCTGCCCACGGTACGGTGCACACGACGGCTACTTTTGCGCCCGGACAGACCCCGATGAGGTCCAGGGCAGCCCCCCATGCGTACTCCGCATCCTCGGTGTTCGCGGCAACAAGGACGCCGCCTTTCTTGCTCCCCATCTCGACACCGGACTCGACCTTTGGCACTCCCCAGCCATCGAGTACCATGACGGCCTTCGGTCGTGTGCGTCGGGTCTTTTCGGCCCACGTGCTCCCTTTGGGCGTGTTCGGTTGCGCCGCCGCTGCATCGCGCACTTTCTGCGCCCAGGTGTTGTTCGTCGGTGGGTTCGGTTGCTCTGCAGACGCAGAGGACCGAGTCTTCTCCGGCCGGGTCCGGTCCGGCAGCGGGGGTGCGCAGGTCCGGTCCGGCGGCGGAGGCTGTGCGCTGGCGACCGCCGGCCGGGTCCGGTCCGGCGGCGGGGGCTGTGCGTTTGTGACTGTCAGGCCACGTTTCCCTGCTTCGGATGCGGGCGGCGCCCCGGAGTGCGCGGCTTCCATCAGGGTGAGAACGAGATTCATCATTCTCACCAGCTGCTGCCTCACCTTCACGTCGACGCCTTTCTCAGCCAAGCATGATGCCCGGTCAAGCAGTGCGTCGACGTCTCCCATCGTCGAAGATGAACGAGGCAAGCCCGCCACCCTACAGACGGTTTTGCTCTCTCTCCCTTGCGTTCTTTCTTACTCTCTGATGTGATCAAACTCCCTCCCGCTTCTTTCCACCCAAGGTGTTTCCGGGCAGAACCCGGAGCCGCTTTCCTTCAAGGGTAGCCACGGCAAGCCACCAATAAAGTACAGTTGTGAGGGTGTAGGTGCACACTTCACTTTTTAGACGCGGCCAGCCGCGGTTGTGACTAACGCAACCGACACCAGGAGAGGTGGGGCCCAGAAACATTAGCTTGTGAATTTTGCTATTTCACAAAACGCTCGACAAAAATGAGCACAGGGGACAGAAAACTTTATCGAAGCTGGTTTCCTCCGTGCTTTCCCACGGGCAAGAATCGAAAAAAGAAGCTACGCCGCGTTGAGCAAATGAATTGGAGGCATTGGATACGCAGAAAGGTGATGTGCAGACACGGAATACATACCCTCTCGCTGTCGTCTTTACCCTTCCTGCGCAGCTTGTGCACGTGGTCGACGACTTCGAGCATGAGTCCCGCGTTTGTGATGACCTGGTTGTTGTGCTCAAGCTTGGCGAGGGCCTGCGGGTTGACCGTCATCATGTCGTAGGCAATGATCATGTCACGGACAGCAATCGCCGCCTGGCGGATCGACTTCCTCGGCCACGTCTCGATGCCGTCCAGCATCACCCACTCGCCTGCCTCGGTGCACGTCTCGTCTTTGCCAATGTCGATACCAAGCTCCTGTCGAAGGGGAATGTGGACAAATTAAGGGGCGTTCCATTTGTGTAAAGCCTCAAGCGGATGGACAATTGCCATCCGGAAGTCGGTCCAAGTTATGCCTATAGAACTCAATGGTGCTGGTGGTGAGGCTTCGTGGCATCACAACCAAAATAAAACAGATTGGAAAAGGGCAGTAGCGCAGTTGCGGTATTGAGAGCGTTAGACTCAAAAACGTACCTTGGCGCGCTTGACAGTCTCGCTGGCGGTGACCTTCTTGATCCTCTTGACGGCGTCGGAGTACATCTTTGACGGTCCCATCTTCTTTCCCTCCTCGCGTGCCTCGCACAAGTGCTCGAAGTCGTGATCGCAGTTGATCGACTTCGCCTTGAGCAGATTCATGACCTCCCTGATCTGCTCCTGCATAGTGCTGTCAGGACTGATGTTCATTGTGGTGCGGAATATCTGCCTGCGCTTCTCACCCTTCTTCGTCAGAACCGCCTGCGTTGCCACCTTTTCATCTTTCTCGGCCTGGACGATCTCCTTCAGCTGTTGCTCCAGCTGCAAAAGCTCTTCGTCGATCTGCGCGTCTGTGTAGTTACCCTGCATCGACATCAAGTGCTTCATCTGGTCGTTAGCTGTGACCGCTTCCTTGTGGCGCTTGTTCAGCGATTCCCAGCCGCCTTTGTCTGCGAACTTGGCTAACGCCTCGTAGTACCTGCAGAAGTGGTGGTGGACCTAACGTTAGAACCGTACGTGAGCCGGTCCACCCCCTGAACGGAAACTGGACCGCCCAAAGAGGACCTTCTGATCACGGTCATTTGCCAATTTGCTACCTGAAACCACGCCCAGGATTTGGGTGCGGTCAATGAAAACTCTAGCTATCCTCGCTCTTCACCTGAAAACCTTGAGTTAAAAAAGGTTTGGCTCCAAAAAAGACCCACTTGGTAGCTGTAGGATTTCTCTTCCTCCTAGCTTCCGTCGAAATACGCGCACAAAGCAGCCCACTGAGTATTCTGGCAGGGAGGCCTTGGCCCTCAGATGCAACGACGGAGTGCTCCTCGCTTTTCGGGTGTGACCACGTCCCGATCCCCGCTGAAAGCGGGTGTCGTCCGGTTTTTGGTATTCTTTCTTTTTTTTTTTCCGAAAGTCTCTCTCCAGGGGTTTATATGGAAAGCTGGGTCCTCTGTATTCCTCCACATGCCTGTGGGGGTGGTTATTTTTTTACCAAGAAGTGTTTTCTCAGTGTGGTTGCGGAGCTGCACCCAAGGACCCAGTGTAGCCCAGCGCAGCAAAGCGCAGCCCAGCACAGCCAAATTGTGTCTCGTTCGTGTCTCGATCATAAAGGAAAAGGTCTGTCAAGTGTACGGCAGGGAACTTCAAGTCAAAACAACGTAACGGGGTACTACGGGCCAACAATACTAGCCTCAAAAAGGGGCACTGGATGTGCAACAAGCAGGGTTCTTTTTGTAAGAACTGCTGCTGCATCAAAGTATAACGAAGCCCTTGCAAACTTGAGCTGCGTAGGGCGCACATTTGCTTAGGTCACTTCGCTTCTTTTGCCTTCCCTCAGCAGAGTCTGCGACAATGGACCTACTGGTAATTAGTTGCCCGGCTGCGCCCACCCCAACCCCCCGCCCCCCCCACCCCAGGCTGGCTCCCCAGGCCCGGCCCCCTTCAGTGGCTGGTCCCCCAGTGCTGGCCACTCACAGCGGCCCTTTCTTTTTTTTTGGAGCGTGGGGGTTACCCCCCCTTATAAATCACTGTCTCTCTCACTTGTTCTGTGCCTGGAGTTCGCCATAATCATCATTATATCATTCTGGCGGTTTTCTGACCTGTTGTGGACGGAGCAGAGAAGCGGATGAATTTTTAAAAAGCTCATCGCCTCTTCCCATGAAATGTCATGGGCAGCAAGCAAGCGCAACAAGTGTCTCGACTCAAAATCTTCAGAAACCGAGTTGCTCTTTCGTTGCTGGTTTGTCTTTCGCTGCGCGTTTACGAAAAAGTAAGCAGTCGGGCCGCAAGGTGAGCCAGAGAAGGCAAATAAACGAAGGGCTTGCCTTCTGTTCAACAACTCCACCACACCTGCGCAGGAGCTCCGATTGGGACGTCGTTGCCAGAATTTTGGTAGTGATGAAGCGGCCGCGCCTGGCCCTCTTGTACTCGCGGAAGTTGGCAAGCTGCTTGTAGTAAACTGCGACGGTGCCTTTCTTTGTCTGCTGCAGCAGGAGAGCTGCAGCGTCCTTTTTCTGCGAGCGCTCCTTCTCTCTCTTGGCGTAGTCGCAGAGCTTCGACCAGTAGATGCCCGTCTGGGAAGCCTGTGTCGACCGCAGGAACGCAGAAGCGATGTCGGTTCTCTTTTTGAGCAAGTGCCTCTTCTGCTCCCACCTGCGCCAGCGGAGCCAGTAGACGTCGAGTACGTTGCTGCGAGCCTGCAGGGCCAATGCTGCGGCCGCGGTTCCCTTGTGGGCGCGCATGCGTTTCATGCGGTAGTGCTGCAGCAGGTTGCGCCAGTAGGCTCTCTGGATCTCGTGCGCGGTGTGCTGCGCCATGAGTCTCGACGTGTTGATGCGGCGGCGTGCCTCCTTCTGTTCCCAGCCATAGTGGACGAGTTTGCTGTAGGCGACTGAGAGGAGACCTTTCTTCGAGTTCTGGAAAAGGTGGCGGGCGATGTGTCTCGACTTCGCCTCGATGCGCTTCTTCATGAGCCAGCGGATGACGTAGTTGTAGTACTTGGCCGAGGTCGCGTTCTGCGACTTGCGGTCGAATGCGACTGCGAGCCCCGTCTTCCTGCGTTCGTCGATGTCCTCCAATCGCTTCACCTTCTTCTTCAGCTCTTGGATCTGTCGGTAGTTGTCAATCACTTGGAACCGCTTGTCCTCCACCACTTCCTGCAGCTGCGCGTCGCGGTCCGCGTACACACTGTACTCGTTGTCCTCATCTGCGTACCACATCTTCACAATCCCGTCTTCGTCAACACTCCACACCTGGTGTTTTGATTGTTATTCGTGTAAGCTATCGAAACGCAAGCGCTGAGCGCAGGAGTGTGCATCTATCCGGATCCGGTGCGGGTACTAGCGAATGCTGAGCTAGATCTAGAGCAAGAGCTAATGAGCTAGAGCTGATGCCGGACACGTTTGTCCGTCTTGTTTCGAAAACTATAAAGAAGAAAGTGAAACCTTGAGGGCGCTGAGGCGAACGCAGAGACCCAGGTGCTTTACGTAAGTGCCCGTGTGATCCTTCATGCGAGTGACGAGCTTCAGAGAGAACGCGTCGTAGACGGAGATGATACCGTCGGTACCACCGGCCCAGATTCGCTGCGAAGAAGGATCCTTGAGCAGGCACGTGATCGGTCCGTCTCTGCGGTCCAGGAACTTGACCATGTCGCCTGTCTGTGTGTTCCACACTTTGATTGTTCCGTCACGCGACGCGGAGAACAGGAACACTTCTTGAATCACCAGCGCCGTGACACCGTCGTAGTGCTGGCGGGCGGGCCAACCCCCTCCCACCTTCTCAACTCCCTTTTCGAGATCCCAGCAACGGATGGTAAAATCCTCACTTCCCGAGAACAACACATCACCACCATCATGCGCCAGGCAGAGCACCGAGCACTGGTGACCCGAGAACTGACGAACCGGCTCAAACGTCTTTGCTTCCCACCTGTAAATCTGCCAGTCATCAGATCCGGTGTACACATCAGCACCAACGGAGATCATGCAAGTGATCCTACCAGAGTGCTGCTTTCTTTCGAAGCAGAGCTCGTAAGTCTTCATGTCGAAGATCCGCAAGTACCCATCGCTCAATCCTGCCCACATGTACGGGCCGTGCGACAGCAGCGAACTGACGTGGACCTCCTTCTTCTTTTCGATGGAGAACACCGCGTCTCCTTTGACGGTACGGATGCTGATTGTGCCTTCCTGATCAGCAGTCCATATGCCGACACCGTGCTGCTCGTCGGGGCCCCTGGTGGCTACCTCCATGGCCCTCACGAATGAAACCCATTCCGTGCTTGGCGGCTGCTTGCTCCAAGTGCTCTCATTCTCCTGCAGAGGAGGCCGCTGGTCTAACTTGATGTGCGTTACCTCCGAGAGGTAGTGCGCCATGGTTTGGAAAAAACAAAACTCTTCTCTGACTTCACTTTATTCCCTGGAAAGTTTGTTACTTTAAACAGCGGGGCATCACATTCTGGCTCACTTTTGGCATTCAATAACGCATCCCACACATACGTCACAACACGCACCGCACATTACCGCACATTCCACACTTCACACAACACAGCATATGCAACGGGCTCAGTTGAGGGTCATCGACAGGCCTCTGGGCCCCACTGCCAGCGTTTCGCTACGGACAGCAGACAAGATGATTTGTACAACTCGCGTCGGATACACGTTACTGCCGGATCCATCGGTCAAGCGGTTAGCCGAGACGCTTGCAGAAAACAACACAAACACAAGATCTTCGCATCGATTCGGTCGACAAGAGGGTGGTTCCGCGAGCATCGAAACGGGTACTACATTGAGAAGATGCAGAAAAAGCAGCGCACTCGTGCGTCGAGCAAACAGGTGCGCTAGCTGTAGGAAAAAGGAAAAAAAGGGCAGAACATAGAAGGAAGCATGGATGCGCAGGGTCGAAGCGGGAGATGTCAATGGTAGTACCAAGAGACTGGGACCATGGTTGCCGTCTTCTGGAAGGGTCGCCGCTGGGGTTCACAATGCAAAAGGATCACGTTTTCTGCGAGCTTTCTCACTTGTTCTGTGCCTGCACGAGAAAGTTTCTTGATGCATGAACCTTGCAAACCCCACCAAATACGTTTCCCTGCGAGACACGATGAGAGAGAGGGGTGGGTAGGCAGTGACGAGATGCAAGGGGATATGATTCCCGAAGCAAGATGCCCGCTGAAAATTCAAAAGAAAAAAAAAAGAGAAAGAAAAAAAAGGAAAAGATCGTGGGAGGGAAAAGAGCAAAGGGATGCATAGTTTGTTAGGAAGACGCCCTGTGCGGTCTCCGGCGCCTGCGTGGGTTCCGGTTGGCCGCGGTTCTCCCGTCCTTTGCTTTTCTTGCAGAACAGTACATGGGATCGGCAGTGCAGACGCTTTGGCCAGGGAGAGGGGCACAGGAAGTGGCTTGTATCGGTGGCTCTCTGTTGTCCCCTTGGGTTCATTTTTTTTTTTTTTTCAGTTTCTGTCTTTCTTTCAGGCTGAGTCATCTGGTAGGTCGGAATGAGGATCCGAGCAAACAGATGCGCACGGAAGGGTTTCAGACTGGTTCCACAATTTCTTTCTCCCTGAAGCAAAAAAAAAGAAGCCGGGTGGGGAGGGAAGGTGGGCAAATCCGTACGCCGCGAAGAGTGGGAGAAAAGAAGAAAGAGTGAAGGAAACCCAAGAATCCTTTTTTTTTCGCACGGTCGTTTTTTATTTTTCCCGTTGATCCAGGGGTGAAGTTAGGATTTTCTTCAAGCTCTATTCCAGAATTGCAGCATGGTTCCAAAACCTGTTTTAGGGCCAAAACAGGTTTTGGAACCGAAACCGTCCCTAACTCAAACCCTGGTTGACCGCACTACCCTGAGCCCAAACCGTAGACGTGACAAACGGTCCTACTCGGGCGGCTCAGTTTCCTTCCCTAACGCTTCGGTGAACGCTGGGAAGTTTTCCACCACAGGGTCCGCCAAAGTATTGTCGTAATGCAGTGCCGAGATGGTAAAGGCAGCTAGCAAATGCGTCGTATCGTTGCCCCGCCCACGCTGGGTAGATTAAAAGCAAAAGGTTTTTCGGAACTTGAAGACCTCCATATTTTGGAGTCGGGGCAAACGATGTGACGACGACTGGCATCATCTGGTCGCTGGTGGAAAGGAGGCACACGTAAAAGGCTCACGTGTACAAGGTACAGGCTGAATTTTGTTCGTGTGACATCGTTTAGGCTTTCCTGTGCAAACGTCGTTCCGGAAAACGTTTTTTCAGTCGAGCTGCACTGGCTGAATTCAAAAAAAATGGGGGGAGGGTGGATTGGAGACACGTGCACACCCAAACGCGTACATTCTGCCCTGGAGTGATCTTCGCTAGTCAGCGGTGCCAACAATGAATGTAGTGACCGTTGCCGCGTTGAGCAAGCTCGCGAGGGTACGACGGAGAAAAGAATTGATCGGTAAAAAAAGGGGGGGCGGAGGATCTGGGTCGTACGGACGATTTCGCAACAAAAACTGGAATGGGAAGGAAGGGGGGGTGGAAGAAGGAGAAAAAAGAAGGAAAGAAGGAAACGGATACACGCGGAGGAGACAGAAAAACGCCTTTCTCCTCCCGAACTGTTGTGAAGAGTGAACAGGCTCCAAGAAAAGAGGAGAAAAAGATATCGCGTCTTGGGGTAATCGCCCGGTAACATTTGTGGGTGGCTCAACCCCCGGTTTGTTTGTGCGCACGTGTGTAATCCCTATTTGATAGGTATAGCACGATACGCTATTAACCGTCAATGACAAACGCGTTACTAACCTTAAGTAGTAGCTGTGGAGCAGCCAAAGCAGCCAGAAACAGCAGGTGCGAGATGCTCCATAGTTTTCCTTTTCTTTTACTCTCGGGAAGGGGTGGGGCATCCCTCGCAATTTCGACTGTCCGGTCTCTCGGTAGCGAACAGGAGTATGCCTTGAAGTAATGAAGGGCTCAATAAGGTCCAGCTGCAAGACACGGCTACATCACGAGGATGCAGCCCTGCTTTGGTGGATTAGCGCAAAAGGAAACTTCCAAGCACGGACCCGTGAACAAGGCTTGTGGGGCCTGATGATCAGGTGGGGGTATTCAGGCTCACTGTTTCCTACCTGATTATCTCGGAACTCGGAATTACGATCACGAATCGCAAACAAAAACAAAAGGCATTGCGGCTCTTTCAGAGTCGTAGTCAAGTTTTTTGGGTGTTAGGGGGAGGTGGCACATTTGCCTTTTTTTTCTTTTCTTTTTTTTTTGGAGTGATGATCCGGGTGACCGTTGGCAAACGGATTATTTCCTATTCGCAAGGCGCGGTCGGTGAGCGCCGTCGTCGTTCATTTGTAAAGTGCATTGAGGTGTGGCGCGAGCACCCAGTTTCGAGGACGCTCAGACGTCTACAACGTCAGCGGACTCGGAGGTGGCCTCCTCGGGCTGCTCTTCGTCACCTTCGGCGTCTTCGAGGTCGTCGGCGGCTTCGTCCGCGTTTTCGTCCGCGGGTTCTTCTTCGTGTTCGGCTTCGACGGGTTCTTCGTTCTCGTCAGCCTCCGCCTCGTCCTCTTCAACGGCAGGTTCCTCCACAGGCTCCTCAACAGCAGGCTCCTTGACGACAGGCTGCCTGGTGCTGTCGGTGACAGGACGCAGGTCGTCGCTGTTCACCGAAATTTCGGGCGACGTCGGGTTGGAGAAGGGTCGGTAGTCGTAGTTGCCGAAGACCGGCAGCACGGTCTCGACCGGTGCAGCCGGCGCTTCGGTGTTGACGACAGGCGCGGCGGGTTCGTCCTGCACCGTAGATCGGGACACCGGCGAGCTGACGACCAGTTTGGCCTTTTCGGCGAAGCTCGAGACGGGGAGGACGCTGGAGACGACCTTCGTTTTGTCGCCGTCGTGGTAGGCCTTCACCTTCACTTCGGCGCCTACCTTCGCGTGCTTTTTGAAGGCGGCTTGGAAGGAAGCAACGTCGGTGATGGGTTCTCCGCCGAATTCGATCAACACGTCGTTGTCCCCGAAACCTGCGGAGTCTGCAGGGCCCTTCGGCACAACGTCTGCCAGGACGACCTGCGCAGGGTTGTCTACTTGGATCATCATTCCGAGCCACGGCTTCTTTGCGGGGCTCTTCACCTTCTTCGTCGAGTGCTCGGAGGACTTCTTCTTCGTGACCTTCTTCTTCTTCTTGGTTGACTTCTTGGTCCCAGTCTTCTTCGTGGATTTCTTCGAAAGCGTCTTCTTCTTCTTGAGGCCGGTCGATGTTTTGGTGGACTTCTTTTTCAAGCCAGTCTTGACGCTCGACTTCTTCTTCAGCACAGACTTCTTCTTGGTGATGGACTTCTTCGAGACCGACTTCTTCTTCAGGAGCGACTTCTTCGTCGACTTCTTCTTCGTCGACTTCTTCTTCGTCGAGCCGACCGACTTTTTGGAGACCTTCGCTGTGGACTTCTTCTTGGTGGACTTCTTCTTGGTGCTGGTCTTGCGCACGACGCCGAGGGAAGTTTTGGTGGACTTCTTTTTGGTGGACTTCTTCTTCGTCGACTTCTTGCTGCTCTTCTTCTTGCCGCGGGAAGCTGCGGTGCCGGTTCCGGCGGCGCGGGGCACCAGCGGCACCTTCCGCTTCTTGCTCGACTTCTTCTTCGTGCTTGACTTCTTCGTGCTCGACTTCTTCTTGCTCACCTTCTTCTTGACCAGCTCTCCGTCGCCCAGCTTCTTCTTCTTGTCTGCCGACTTCTTCTTGCTCGACTTCTTCCTTCCTCCCTTGCTCTTGCTTCTCGAACGCTTGCTTCCCTGTGTTTTTTTTTGTATAAGCACCTGCTTTGTAGGAAATACTTGAGGAGGCTGCCAGTTGCAAAGATCAAAGGAGGTAAATGTGCTGTAGCCCACACAAAACACAGGTGAATCTGGGTTTAGTGGCGGGCGTAAGCGTTCAACAAAAAATGCCGAAGCAACTCGACAGGTCGGGCGCGGTGAGTTGGGTAAAGAGGGTGGTCGGGACTGATGTCCCGTCCCTTCTTTCATTCACCGCAAACAACCGCCGACTCGCGGCGGTGCTCAAGGTCGCACGCGACGTCGAGGGGACCGCGGAGGCGGGGCTGAGGCGCCTTCTGGGCGCTTTGGGGTACACGGACGAGGAGGCGCCCCCCGAAGGCGTGGCCCAGTGGGTCCTCGCGTGGCTGGCGGTCGCGTCGGCTCCGTCCGCCACCGCGGACGAGTTCGCGGACCTGCTCCGCTCGTCTCCGAAGGCCACGCCCCCGCCGCAGACGCCGGGGCACATGCCGCTCCCCGCGACCGTTTCTCCCGCTGACGACTCGACCACCGCTGCATTGTTCGACCCATCTCCCCCAGCCGCGCGACGCGTCTCCTTCGCCGAGAGCGACGATCCCCTCAGCCCAGATGACAACGATCTGAGGGAATGCAACTCCGCCGGTGGCAGCCGGGACGACCACGCGTCGGACATAGGCCGGCTGCAGCGTCAGATCGACCGCCTCACCGAGTTGGTGATGGCGGCCCTCCCAACGCGCACCTCGCCACCCGTCCGGCCTTCTCCCGCCCCTGAGGCGGCACCCGCGGGCTCCCGTCCCGTCGTCTCGCCCACGTCGGTGGGCGCATGCCCCTGTCCAGTACTGCATCAGCTTCCGGCGTTCACGAGACCGCTCCCGCCGCCTCCGCCCCTCGTTGACGTTTCTCGCCTTCCGCGGGCTATCCTGCTGCCGGACAATCCTCGCAGCCTGCCGCAGGCCGTCGTGGGCGGCCCTCTGCCAGTGGACTCTCGCTGCCCGCCACCCGCATCCTGCCACCAGCCGTACGCCGAGCCCCGCCAGCCCTACGTCAGCCATCCTCTTCCGGATTTTCCGGAGGACCCGTCTTCGCTGGGGGGAGGCGGGTCGGTCCAGGGCTCCCACACGCTTCTCTCTCCCGGACCAGAGCTACTCGACCCCGAGCTCTGGGTGAGCCTCTCTCCCATCGAGAGGTCTCTCGCGCTCGTCCACATCCGCGGCTTCTTCGCGGATATACTCGACGCCGTCCCGAGCATCGCCAACGACGCAGGACACCTGCTCAGCCACGCAACGTCCATCATGCGTCTGATGGACGACTCCTCCGACCCCGACGCCCTGGTAGAGCTGGGGAGGGACACCATCCACCGCATGATGGTCCTGAAGACGGCCTTGAAGGCCGGCTGGTCGTTGGCCGCCGGCCTCCAACACCGCCACCAGCACGAGGCCGGTTTCCCTCCGTATCTTCGGAACGTTTTTCAGGCCCTGCAGAAAGCCGAGGAACAGCCCGCCCCCAAGCCGTCCAGGAAGCGCAGCCCGAAGTCCCGCACCCAACACTCGGGCGAAGCTCACCCCGACTCCCAGCACCCTCAGCGGGCAACCTCAACCAAGGGGAGGGCCAGGCAGTAGGTGCCTTGGACCGTTTCCCACCTCCTGTGGCGGGGCGACGCGGACGTCCTCTCCTGTCGGAACCCCCGCTCTCCCCCAGCGAGCGGGAACGTCTTGTCCGGACCGCGAACGCGTACATAGGGGATGCCCTGGCTCTGTCCACGCGTCGCGGAATCCACTCCGTGTACCGCCGGTTTCTGGAGTTCCGGCGCCACTGGGAAGCGGTATCCGACGATCCCCTCGACGTCCCGACGGCGCTGGTCCTGTTTGTGACTCGGCTGCTTGCCCGCGGGGATATCTGCGCAGCTTCCGCGGTGCAGTACGTCGTGAACGTTCAGTCGGCCGAGAAGCGTTTGGGGCGACCTGTCGACAGCCAGCTCGTCAGGGATTTTGTCAGGTCTCTGAAACGGGCGGGCGCGATGAAGCCATCGAAGCAGGCCGTCCCGGTGACGAAGGACGAACTGCATCATGCTGTTCGTTTGGAGTCGGATCCCAGCGTGCGGGTTGCGTTGGCCTTGGCATGGCAGGGGGCTGCGCGCGTGGACGACGTTCTGACGAGGAAAGCCGAACACATCACCGAGGGTGCCGGTTTCTGGGCGGTAAACTGGGTGGGCTCGAAGTCGGATCCTTTCCGCCTAGGTCAGGTCACGGGCGTGATTCTTCCACCAGCTCAGGACCAGGAGCTTCGCTCGCTGCTGTCTCAGACGCCGCCCGGCCGCCTCCTGTTTCCAAACATCCCTTTTCGGCGGGTTGTGTCCGCGCTGAAGCGCGCCAACCTCTCCCTCACCGGCCATTCTCTCCGGCGGGGCGCCCTGTTCCACCTGTTGAGAAGCGGGGTCGACCTGCGAGTGATTCAGAGCGTGTCGCGTCACACGACGCTGAGTGCTCTGATGCGGTACCTTCCGGAAGCGGAGGTTCCGCTCGTCCGGAACACCGCGGAGGCGTCAGCGAGTCTCCTATAGCCTTCCGCCTCGAACCCCCCTTCCCGTTCAAGCTACCGAAGAGGAAAGTCCCCGACCCGCTGGCGGCGATTTATCCAGGGCCGGGGAGGATCCCCGACGTGGAGCTACCGCCCTCTACGTTCACCCCGTTTGTTGGTGTCGCGTACGGAGGCGATCTCCTTGTCAACAACTCTACGCCCCCCCCGTCGCAACGCAGAAGAGGAGAGGACCTCGCGCCCATCTCGGCGTCATTCATGAACCTTGACAGGTTGTCAGCTTTGGACAGCCAGGGTTTGCTGCGTGGCGTGCTGGATGTGATTCGCTCTTGGGAGTCCTTCCGTTCCGCCCTGCTCCCGGGAGCGGAGGAAGCGCTGACGGAAAGAGGGTTCACGCGGACGACGTCAAGGCGCATGCTTCGTCATCTCCCGGATCTGGTTAGGTATGGAGTGACGGAGCTCGCTTCGAGCCCGTCAAAGGTCGTCCTCCCTGCCTTCACAGTCGACAAGAAGAGCGGGGGGCAACGATTCGTATGTGACGGGCGGAAGCTCAATGCGATCATGGCGCGTCCGCCTCCGATGCTGCTTCCTTCCGTGCACGAAGTCATCGACCGCGTTCTGGCCTCGTCGGTGGTGTTTCTCGCAGACGCCAGGAGCTATTTCTATCAGTTCCGGCTGGACGCGATAATCCGCCCATTTTTTGGCATGCACTTGGCCGGACCGCGGGGTCATTTCGTGAAGGCTCAACTCGTGGCCATGTGCATGGGCTGGAGCTGGGCTCCGGCGATAGCGCAGAGGGCCTCTCGAGTACTCCTGCCGGAGTCTGACGGTCTGCCCTGGGTCGACAACTTCGTCGTCGTTGGGGATTCGTTGAGCGAAGCAACTTCGCGGTTTGACTCTTTTTTGCAGCGCTGCAAGAGCGTCAACTGCGAGCTCAACGAAAACGACGAGCAGTTTGGAATACCGCTCAGGGAGTTCGACCTTCTGGGCCTCCACTTTGACCTCTCCCATTCGAGCCGCCCCGCTCGATACAGAATGGCGGACGCATGGGTGGCGAAGTTACTTGGCTCTGCCGAGCTCGCCAGAGTTAAACGCGGAGGGGCGTCACCCCGCGAGTTTTACCGGGTGTTTGGGGCTTTGGTCTGGTTTGCCTACACGACGCATTTCCAGCTGGCCTACGCCCGGTGTTCATTGTCCTTCCTGCAGAGGCTGGCCTCATCCCTGGTGGAGCCAGCTGACTGGGACATCTCCAGGACGGTTCCGCCCTCGACCGTGCGTGAGGTGGAGCACCTCACCTCCCTCGTCGAAGACAACCGCTGGGTCAGTCGTTCGAAGTCGGTCTCCTCATCAGTGACTCTCTGGACGGACGCCTCATCATCATGGTGGGCCGCAGTCCTGGAGGGCGAACCTGAGCGGATATCGCAGGGCCCGTTCTTGAAGTTGAGGCACACTCACATCTTTTTGAAGGAGTTGTTTGCGGTGCTGAGGGGCATAAACCTGACCGCAAGGTTTCACACGAATACGCGCGTGAGACTCATGGTTGACAACCTTCCGGCTGTCCAGTGTCTCATCAAGGGGCACTCGAAGAACTTTGCAGCAAATGTCCTTTTGGCGAGGATTTTTGATGCTGCGCGGGCGGCCGGCCTTGTCATCAGTGCCGAGTGGGTACCGACTGATAAACAGAGAGCCGACCCGTACACCCGCGGGGTGCTAGCCAGAGAGGACGACACGCCAGAGGGCGTCTGGTCGCCTCAAGCGGAGGACCTTGCTCCGCCTTCAGATTTGGTGTAGCCACTGCGTGGTCCCTGGGGGTCCTGATGCGTAAGCGTTCAACAAAAAAGACCCATTTTGTAGTTGTATTGTTTCTCCCCCTCTAGCCTCCTTCGAAGTAAGCACAAGGCAGCCCCTCGAGTATTTTTGTATAAGCACCTGCTTTGTAGGAAATACTTGAGGAGGCTGCCAGTTGCAAAGATCAAAGGAGGTAAATGTGCTGTAGCCCACACGAAACACAGGTGAATCTGGGTTTAGTGGCGGGCGTAAGCGTTCAACAAAAAAGACCCATTTTGTAGTTGTATTGTTTCTCCCCCTCTAGCCTCCTTCGAAGTAAGCACAAGGCAGCCCCTCGAGTATTTTTTGTTCAAAGTCAATGCTCAAGTGAATACGTTGCTGCGCTGCCACTACGCGCTACGGCTGGCGGGAGTACTTCAAAATGTCACAATTATTCTCGAGCGAGACTTGCATGGCGCGTTACTTGAAAACAAGCATGATGGTATGACTCCTGGCAGGTTGCCGGGTGTACCGACGAGAAATACATACCTTCTCGCTGTCGTCCTTGCCCTTCCTGCGCAGCTTGTGCACGTGGTCGACGACTTCGAGCATGAGTCCCGCGTTTGTGATGACCTGGTTGTTGTGCTCAAGCTTGGCGAGGGCCTGCGGGTTGACCGTCATCATGTCGTAGGCAATGATCATGTCACGGACAGCAATCGCCGCCTGGCGGATCGACTTCCTCGGCCACGTCTCGATGCCGTCCAGCATCACCCACTCGCCTGCCTCGGTGCACGTCTCGTCTTTGCCAATGTCGATACCAAGCTCCTGTCGAAGGGGAATGTGGACAAATTAAGGGGGAGACCCAATTCTTCGGGCGGTTTTCCTTCCTTTTAAGTGGCAGACAGCCATGCCCAGGCCTCCTGTTTGTGGAGTCACAACTCATGAGCTTGACCAACCAGTTTAACAAAAGAGCCTTCTGGGCGGGGACTACCCTTTCTTCTTTCCTTACACAGCTGCAGCGGACCTTCGCAGTGAAGGAGATCAAGTCTGGCCCTTGCTGGATGATGCGTGGAGAGAACCGATCAAGACGTAGCAGTTACACGACTCGGCACTGACATCATGACTCAGTCACACTTTACCTCACACTTTACCGGGTACTCAACTTGAAGAATCACGGTGAGGTACTGAAGAACGTGAAGTAAGTTGGGTTTCACTCGAGGTTGACCATGAGAAAGGTGTACCCATGGGGGGACGGGGTTGTGTTTTGGTCGTGAGATATTTCTTCTCTAATAATTAGCAAACCAGCGAACCGGCGAGATTTCAAAAGTGTCTCGCGATATCACCCTGCCTCCAACTTTGGATGGTTGAAAAAGGAGACGAAAGAAAAGCGTACCTTGGCGCGCTTGACGGTCTCGGTGGCGGTGACCTTCTTGATCCTCTTGACGGCGTCGGAGTACATCTTTGACGGTCCCATCTTCTTTCCCTCCTCGCGTGCCTCGCACAAGTGCTCGAAGTCGTGTTCGCAGTTGATCGACTTCGCCTTGAGCAGATTCATGACCTCCCTGATCTGCTCCTGCAAGGTGCTGTCTGCGCTGACGTCTACGGTCGCCCGGAAAAGTTCGCGCCTCTTCTCGCCCTTCTTGTTGAGCGTGTCCTGAGTTGACACCTTCTCGTCCTTCGTGGCCTGAATGATGTCCTTCAGCTGCTGCTCCAGACTGACTAGCTCAGCGTCGATCTGTTCATCAGTGTAGTCGCCCTGCATCGACATCAAGTGCTTCATCTGGTTGTTCGCTTCGAGTGCCTTTCCGTGCTTGGTGTTCAGCTGTTCCCACTCGCTCTTGTCTGAGAACTTGGCCAGGGCTTCGTAGTACTTGCGCATAACCTCCACGCTTGTGCGTGTCTGCATGAGCTTCGACGCCAGGAACCTGCAAAACGACAAAGTGTTGTTGATAAGCGAGGAAATACCCTGAACGGAAATACTCTGGACCGGAAAACAAGAAACTCGGAACGGCCTCTCTGTTCTGCGAACTAATTGGGGCCAGTTCTGCGGTTGGCAACTTTATTTTTTGCGACCATGCCTTTTTACTACAGTTTTTTTTTTTTGTGATTGTCCTTGGCGGCGCGTTTGCTTCGGGCAGCCCTGGATACGCAGTCGCAGCTGCTTCACGTGGACGTAACGTGACTGTAGCCAAGACAGTCAATAAGTGCGCCACCGCACGGCGGTGTACTCCGGGGTGAAGGCAACCCTGCGGACTTGCCATCACGCGTACCGCTGACCATGATTGGCGCTGATGCGCTCGATTCAATTGTACTTGCGGTGAGGCAGTTTCTCACTGGCGTTGTGGTGGATGGAAGGTGACCTCGCCCAAGCTCGTTTCCCCGGGTTAAGGCAGTCACTCAACATTCCCTTGCGCTAGTGATATCAGTTCCAAAGACGTGATCTTACTTCTCCCTTTCTTCTAGGCAGTTCTCGTCAGACAATACGAAGAGCAGAAACTCTCACAGTTTCACTGAGGGAGTTGATGCACCACGAAAGTCGATTAGAGAACTCTACACAGCCTTCAGGGTGTGGTTGGTTCAAAGAAACAGTCAAGTTTTCCTTGAGCTAGCTTCGTAGTGTATCCCTTGCCCGACTACTTGCTCTCGCCAAGTTCTGGACTTTTGACTTTCTGCGTTGCTGGCATAGACCGGGATTGACATGCAGGCTGTTGTGTCTTGGCTACCGTTGGGAAGCGTGCGTTTTCTTCTCTTTTGAAGAAGGAGAGGAGAGAAGAGAAGGCAAACCTGTTCTTTCGTGCCTCCCTGTACTTGTGGAAATTGGTCAGGTGCTTCCAGTATGAACGCATCGTGCCGCGCTTGGTCTGCGTCAAAAGCAGGTCGGCTGTTCGTACGCAATGGGCGGCCGACTTTTCGCGCTTGACATAGTCACAGAGCTTCGACCAGTACACGCCGACGCGGTAAGATTCAGTCGTGCGCAGCAGAGCGGCTGCGATGTCCGTGCGCTTGCGCAAAGTGTGCATGCGAGCGTTCCATCTGTGCCAGCGGAGGTAGTAGACTGACATGGTGGTGCTGTTGGAGGTCAGGCACAGCGAGTTGGCGGCATGCTTCTTCTGCGCGACGGCGCGCTTCATGCGGTAATGCTGCTGCAGGTTGCGCCAGTAGGCTCTCTGGATCTCGTGCGCGGTGTGCTGCGCCATGAGTCTCGACATGTTGATGCGGCGGCGTGCCTCTATCTGTTCCCAGCCATAGTGGACGAGTTTGCTGTAGGCGACTGAGAGGAGACCGTTCTTTGAGTTCTGGAAAAGGTGGCGGGCGATGTCTCTCGACTTCGCCTCGATGCGCTTCTTCATGAGCCAGCGGATGACGTAGTTGTAGTACTTGGCCGAGGTCGCGTTCTGCGACTTGCGGTCGAATGCGACTGCGAGCCCCGTCTTCCTGCGTTCGTCGATGTCCTCCAATCGCTTCACCTTCTTCTTCAGCTCTTGGATCTGTCGGTAGTTGTCAATCACTTGGAACCGCTTGTCCTCCACCACTTCCTGCAGCTGCGCGTCGCGGTCCGCGTACACACTGTACTCGTTGTCCTCATCTGCGTACCACATCTTCACAATCCCGTCTTCGTCAACACTCCACACCTGGTGTTTTAATTGTTGTTCATGTAAGCCATAAGCGCTGAGCACCTATCCGGATCCGGTGCGGGTACTAGCGTTGTTCCTGGTCGTGTCAACGCTGAGCTAGATCTAGAGCAGGAGCTAATGAGCTAGAGCTGATGCCGGACAAACTTGTCCTTCTTGTTTTGAAAGCTATGAAGAAGAAAGTGAAACCTTGAGGGCGCTGAGGCGAACGCAGAGACCCAGGTGCTTTACGTAAGTGCCTGTGTGATCCTTCATGCGAGTGACGAGCTTCAGAGAAAACGCGTCGTAGACGGAAATGACACCGTCGGTACCACCGGCCCAGATTTTCTGCGAAGAAGGATCCTTGAGCAGGCACGTGATCGGTCCGTCTCTGCGGTCCAGGAACTTGACCATGTCGCCTGTCTGTGTGTTCCACACTTTGATTGTTCCGTCACGCGACGCGGAGAACAGGAACACTTCTTGAATCACCAGCGCCGTGACACCGTCGTAGTGCTGGCGGGCGGGCCAACCCCCTCCCACCTTCTCAACTCCCTTTTCGAGATCCCAGCAACGGATGGTAAAATCCTCACTTCCCGAGAACAACACATCACCACCATCATGCGCCAGGCAGAGCACCGAGCACTGGTGACCCGAGAACTGACGAACCGGCTCAAACGTCTTTGCTTCCCACCTGTAAATCTGCCAGTCATCAGATCCGGTGTACACATCAGCACCAACGGAGATCATGCACGTGATCCTACCAGAGTGCTGCTTCCTTTCGAAGCAGAGCTCGTAAGTCTTCATGTCGAAGATCCGCAAGTACCCATCGCTCAATCCTGCCCACATGTACGGGCCGTGCGACAGCAGCGAACTGACATGGACCTCCTTCTTCTTTTCGATGGAGAACAAAGGATCGCCTTTAATGTTCCGGATGCAGATTGTCCCCTCGTGGTCAGCAGTCCAAACGCTGACTCCCTCGATGTCGTCAGGGCCACGCGTTGCGACCTCCATCACTCTGATGTACGACTCGAACTCATAACTCGGCGGAGGCTTCGTCCAGCCATTCTCATTCTCCTGCAGAGGAGGCCTCTGGTCCAACTTTATGTGCGTTACCTCCGAGAGGTAGTGCGCCATGATTCACTTCCTCTTTCGCTAGTGTTCTCTGCAGTGTTGGTTTGTACTTAGGGCATAACTAAACGAGCACGCCTCTTTCATCGAGGTAGGAAAAGTACGTGCGCTCGGCTAAAGACCGGCGCGGGACGAGACTGGAGGCACCAGTTAAAGTTCGAAAAACAGTAAAGTTCGGGCGAAGCAAAGGTCGGGTGCAGCTGAGTTCGGGCGAAGCTAAGTTCTGGTGAAGCAAAGTTCGGGCGATGCTAAGTTCTGGTGGAGCAAAGTTCGGGGCGAAGCAACGTTCAGGCGCAGCTGAGTTCGGACGAAGTCGGGCGAGCTAAGTTCTGGTGAAACAAAGTTCGGGCGCAGCTGAGTTCGGACGAAGTCGGGCGAGCTAAGTTCTGGTGAAACAAAGTTCGGGCGCAGCTGAGTTCGGACGAAGTCGGGCGAGCTAAGTTCTGGTGAAACAAAGTTCGGGCGCAGCTGAGTTCGGACGAAGTCGGGCGAGCTAAGTTCTGGTGAAACAAAGTTCGGGCGCAGCTGAGTTCGGACGAAGTCGGGCGAGCTAAGTTCTGGTGAAACAAAGTTCGGGCGCAGCTGAGTTCGGACGAAGTCGGGCGAGCTAAGTTCTGGTGAAACAAAGTTCGGGCGCAGCTGAGTTCGGACGAAGTCGGGCGAGCTAAGTTCTGGTGAAACAAAGTTCGGGCGCAGCTGAGTTCGGACGAAGTCGGGCGAGCTAAGTTCTGGTGAAACAAAGTTCGGGCGCAGCTGAGTTCGGACGAAGTCGGGCGAGCTAAGTTCTGGTGAAACAAAGTTCGGGCGCAGCTGAGTTCGGACGAAGTCGGGCGAGCTAAGTTCTGGTGAAACAAAGTTCGGGCGCAGCTGAGTTCGGACGAAGTCGGGCGAGCTAAGTTCTGGTGAAACAAAGTTCGGGCGCAGCTGAGTTCGGACGAAGTCGGGCGAGCTAAGTTCTGGTGAAACAAAGTTCGGGCGCAGCTGAGCTCGGGCGAAGCAAAGTTCGCGCGAAGCTAAGTTCTGGTGAAGCAAAGTTGGGGCAATGCTAAGTTCTGGTGGAGCAAAGTTCGGGCGAAGCAACGTTCGGGCGCAGCTGAGTTCGGGCGAAGCAAAGTTCGGGCGGCATCAGTGGTTTACCACTCGCTTTACAGTGGTCTGACTCGTCACTCACGAATTCCCCACGTCTTTCTTCTAACTCCCCGGTAAACCCTCCCTCTGCATTCCTGTAAGGTACAAGCTGAATAATAGTTGAGCTACTGCAGAAGAGGCCCCTGTCGAACGCATGTGCATGACCTTCGTGTCAAGAGTTGGCACTGCAGCTAAGGGAAAGGCGAAAGGTCCATAGAAGTAACCACGGGAAAACACGGGACGAGATGGGAAACACCATCATAGCAGGAGGGAATGGGGAATGGGTTCGAAATGGGGAGCAGCAACTGACAACCCGCAGCTGCCAGTTGTTGGTTTCTTCGCTTCGGCGAGTGAATGAGAGTAGTTTGTCGGGAGCAACTCGACACGTCGAAGGCGCTCAAGCCAAAACTTCTGCGCTAGCTGTCACTCTTTGAGGTGAAACATCTTAGTTTCATGCTCAAGCAGAATATGTAGCACGGTCGTGCTAGCACCAAGTGTTTAAAAAGGGAACAAAGCAGGGAGTACAGGGCTGTGGGAGGGAATGGCTGCGCCACTTCTAGGGTGCGCAGGCTGGTGCTTTGGTCGTTCTTCGTGATGACAAAGAAGACTGGCACGGTTCGACACGTTGTGGGAGGGGATCGAACTGATCCCGGCAATTCTTTGTGTATAATCCGACGTTTTTTGCGTTTCCGGCGATTATCGCACAGTCAGTTGCCTGTGACGGCGTTTTTTTTTTTTTTTTTTTCAAGTTTTGCTTTTCGCTTGCCATGCATACGGATACCTGCCTAACCCGAAGCTTTGAATGCCGATATTTTCCCTTTCTCTCCGGCCGACTTCGACTTCGCGGCTCAACGACTACTGTTCGGCATGTTAAAAAAAAACTGGTGCACTTAAAACAATAATGTGCACCAGAGATCTGTCTTGCCCTGTCAGCTCAGTGACAACAACGGCCTCGTAGCAAGGACTACTTGGGCTGCAATTGCAAGCATTCGGGCCCTGTACCGATGGCTTTTTTCCAAAAAGTGGCGTGTCGAAAGAGGGCGGGGGTACATTTTTTTCCCTCGTCCACTCTTCGGTCCCTGTTAGGCAGCTTACTGCTTTGGGTGCGCGAAGCGAGTAATAAGAAGTGTAGCAATTGTGAAAGCTTGAGTCGTCAGGGAAGGTGTAGAGATCCGTCCTGCAGTGCATCTCGGGCCGGACCTACCTGCTGACCACCTTTCGCACAGGAAATACTCGACGTAGCTGCTTCGACTCCGAATGGAAGGGGGGAAATATAGAGGTAAGGGGCAAATACAATACAAACACAATCTGATTTGTTCTTCGCTTACACCACCGTGTGTTGTTTTCTCACTCAGGATTTTTTGACCTGTTGTGTTTGTGTGATTTGTCGTGTAGGGGTAGACCCGCATGACCTCACGTCCGTTCAACACGTGGGTCGGTAGTTACAGCACTTGGGATCCCTTCTGTTCTTTGTCGGGCAGCATCGTCGAGCATTTCCTTTCAAGCTGGCGCTTATGTAAAAAAAGTGAAACTGACTTTCCAGCTACACTCGTCCTTCGCGACACAACAGGCTTACGGGGCAGGTCTCGCTTCTTTCGTTGTGTGTCTCAGAACCCGTCTTCCGCACAGTATGGCTACGACACGAGGATGCAGCCCCGCCTTAATTTGTACTCAGCCACACCTGGTCCCAGATATCGCCGATAAATCTATACCGGGAGCTATACCGGGGAGCACGTGTGAGAAATTGCGGGGAATAGAGCAAAAGAGGGGCGGCTCACGTGGAACAAAATGGATTCGAAAGGGGAGAAGCGAAAACTGACCAGACGCAGGCATCAGTGTCAGTTTCTTACTTGACCCCTCCCACCCCGCTTTGGCGAGTGGATGTGAGAAGCCTGCTCAAAAAACGTAGGGATTGCAACGTGACGCGCAGCAGGCGCTCAAGCAAATTGAACTTTTCCGTTTCTTCGGTGGGGCCGCTCTGACTCTCTGGGTGAGGGGATGGGTGCCAAATGACGCGGCTGGTGCTTTGGTCGTTCTTTCTGTGCCCACAAAGAAGACTGGCACGTTGCGACACATTGTGGCTGGGGAGGGGATAAGTGGGGGTCTTGCCCCAGGCAAAGCAAAAGGGGAGGGATGCGACGGCCTGAGTTGATGCCGACGCTTTATCGTTCTCTATCTTTTTTTTGATTGCAGACGAACCCTGTTGGCTGTCTTAGCCCGAGCTTCGCCATCCGATAGGTTACCTTTTCCTACTTCAGCAGCTTAGTGACCGCTCTTCCGTCAGGCCAAAACGAGGAACCTGTGGACTCCTGTTCCAAAAAGACTTCAAATAAGCTCTTGAAACCTGGATTGTCCAACTCCGCTCATAGCCTTGACAAACGTTTCTCACGGACCACTGCTTCTGAAGAAGTACTTTGGATCAATGTTTCGTTAGTGTTTCGCGTGAGGAAAATCGCAGTTTGTGTCTGCATTCCATGCAGAGTAGTTGTAGTAGTAGTAGTAGTAGTAGTTGTAGTATGTGTCATCCTAATCCGGGAACAACTCAGGGAAGAACGGAGCAATTTTTACGAACAAACGAGTGACTTAAGATGGCCACTTGAGCGGCGCCAATCCGAGCGCACACAGCAGCAGTGACGCGTCGGCACTCTTTTTGCACTTCAGGATGGGGCGCCGTCATGAGCGTCGACGGCTCGGGAGTGTCGGCAGAGGGTACAGTGGTCGGAGCGAGCTTGAACGTGGCAGGTCGGTGCCGCGCATAATTTTGTCGGTGCTATGTTCGTCGCAAACCCGAAAGCAACAAACAGCTTGTAACGGGCAACTTGCCAACAGCTTCGACAAAAAGTTCCCCACGCATCTTTCAGCTTATGTGCTCTTTGTTACTTCAGTTGGATACCGGACTACTACTGCTTTCTGAGGAAAGCACTGTTCTCGAAAATGTTGGATCCGGTAGGGAACTCGCTGACAATGTTCGGGTAGTTGTTTTCGAAGAGGCGCTTGAAGTTGCTGCTGAGGGCGTAGCTGAGACCCCACTCAGTGTAGGTCTCTGCGTTGCGAGACGTCGTGAGGAAGCGGTCCATACGCGTGCGCCTCCGGGTCTGTTTCAAGAAGAGCGTGTAGGTTGTCTCCGCGATGGCAAACCCGCTAGGACGGGTTTCCTCAGCCATCAGTCCGACCTGAAGGTCAACATCGTCAACACATTTGTAGACCCTGCGGAGCTTGCGGAGCACGCGGGCATCAGTTGTGATGTCTTCGAACTTCTCGATTGCGGTCAGCCCCAGCTTCTGGCGGAACTCGTTGTACCTCGGCATGCCACGCTCACGGTCACGGAAGATGTCGATGGCACCCATGTCAAGGACATCGTCCCCCATCACAAGGTTCGACAGCGACTTCGGGTAGTTGTTCGTCGTGAGCTTGCACGTCGGCGCCTTCGCAAACCCAGTGATCATGTTTTCGATTCCGTACCCCTCAACCAGCGATCTTCCGGACGCGAACGAGTGCTTGAGGAGGGACTTGGTCTCGCCGTCCACGGTGATGTCGTCAGGCAGCAACGCGTGCATCTTGTACACAGCCACGAAGTCCTCCGTGTGCGAGAACCTGGGACCCGCCACCGCCGGATCTGTGTCCGGCTCCGGCTCAGAGAGCGTGTCCTGGTACATCCTCCACATCGCAAGTGCATCGGAGTTGTTGGCTCTGCCACCGCCCCTCAGAGTACTGTGCTGCAGCAAGATCTGCGTCCACTCCCGCGTGTGAATTTGCGAGTTCTGCAACGTGTTCACGAGGCGGGCTGTCTGGAAGAGGGCCTCGTCGTCGAAGTCCGGGTTGCGCGTCTTCAGCTGGTCGCAGATGTAGTTGTGTTCCTTCACGTACAACGTGTGCATCAGCTCAAGACCACTCCACAGGTTGTCTGTGAATCCACCGTCCAGCTGCCCCGTGCTGTTCGACTTCGGCAGGAACTCTCCGTCCATCGCCATCTTCCCGTCCACGAGCGACCGCAACCGAAGCTGCGTCTGCAAGTCCGAGCCGTAAACCTGCGACAGGTCCCACCAGTGGGTCGTCTCCGATCGCATGTACCCGTCAGCATCTCTCTTCGTCGGGTACAACGGAAACTTCCTCCCACGCTGGGTTCTCAAGTAGTACGGCGTCGCGTCGGTGTCCTTAGAGTGGGCGAACCAGTCGTGCGTCTGGAACTGGATCCACGCCGAAAAAAACAGGTTCAGCCCCGGAATCTCTACCCGCCGCCCCCAGCTCGATGTCAGGAACGCTGACGACGCTACTTCGGGTCGTGGTTCCCACAGGTAGCTCGACGGCGGTGTCTCCGTCTCCCACGTGGCCCGGACGTTCCTTCCGAACCGCATTCCGGCCGCCCCCATCTTCGGCAGATCTTTGTTGTTGCACGTCCCGTCTGCCGTCCTGTACCTGAAGTCGTTCTCCGTGCATGTCACGCTCGTCAGCTCCTCTTCCGTTGAGAAGTCGAACTCGAGAGACAACTGGGAGAAGAAGAAGGTGAACATCGAGAAGTAGATGATTGCCTTCGGCCCATCCACCAGGTACGCTTGCCGGGACGGCAGGACGTCTGCGAGGAGGTTCGCGATCTTTTGATCGATGGAAACCATTTTTGTGTCCCTCCCTTGGCTTTTCTTCTGCAAACCTGCGATGTGACGAAAAGCGAATTTGCGCGCACTAGCTGAGCTGGCAAGTTTCACTGTCAACTCTTGACCCTTAGTACCAACAATGCAATGTTAACAAAAGAAAACAGAAGAGAGTTGTAGACCATGTCCACAGGCCCCATGATGCAGTCGCCTCTTTTTGGAGGAAGGGTTGACTTGAAACGCTTATAGAAGCATAGAGGGGTGACGGTGGATGATATTCAGAATTGCAACCCTCTTGCAAGGGTTCTGCACGGGCATCCTGATGATGAAAGCCACAGTATTGCCTGACCTGCACCTTGACTCGCTGCAATGGAAGCACGCTCTCTAGCGATACTCATCAGCAACCATGGGTGGGCTGTACACAGAATACAAATGCAAAGCAAACACGACCACAACCATCTGCAAAAGACGAGTGTCTGTGGGCTGACGTGACCTCGTTCCGGCATCTATACCACAAGCAACAATGCCATGATTTGCGTTCTCAAAAGATGCTGGGAATCAGCAAGACATGGCTGCTGAACACAGCATCAACATCTAGCTGCTGAACTCTCTCACAGAACAAGACTCTTGCCGACCTAAGTTGTTGCAGATCCACGCACAACATCTGAGCTTAGATTACTCAGTTCAGTAGTAGAAACTCGGGGCTACCGTCTTCCATGTTCCGCTTGCTAGCATCTGGTTCACAGTGTTGGCAACGCGGCAATAGGAGAAGCGAGACATCTGTCGGAGTAGTCGCAAGGGGAACCAGGTGAGGAGAAATAAATGGGGAGAATCATAGAACAAAAGAGGGCCGGCTCACGGTGGAACGAATGGAGTCGAAAGGGGGAGAAGCGAAAACTGACCAGACGCAGGCATCAGTGTCAGTTTCTTACTTGACCCCTCCAACCTCGCTTTGGCGAGTGGATGTGAGAAGTTCCGGCGAGACCGCTTTGATTCTCTGGGTGGTGCATAAAATGGCCGCGTCCCTCTGAGGGTACGCAGCTGGTGCTGTGGTCGTTCTTTGTGTGCCCACAAAGAAGACTGGCACGTTACGATACGTTGTGGCTGGGGAGGGGGCCAGCGGGGGTCTTGCCGCCCTCCCAGGCGAAACAATAGGGGAGTAATACGACGGCCTGTAATACCGACGTTTTATCTGTCTTTTATCTTTGTTGAATGCGGACGAGACCTGAACGGTTGTCTAAGCCCTTGAGTTTTGACCTCCGATGTCTTGTCTTTTCTTACTTCTGCAGCCAGTGACCGCTCTTCAACATGCCAAAACGAGGAAACCGTGGACTCCTGCTTCCAAAAGGATGTAACCAGCCTTTTGAAACCCGGATTTGTCCACTTCGCTCATATGCTTGCCGAAGGGCCCGAAACGGTGGCCTCTCAGACTGCTTCGGAATAAGTACTAGTTGGGATGAGCTTCGAGGAAACGTGCCTGCTTTGGTGTCACCTGCCACATCGCTTAAATGGACCTCTGCAGGAGCTAGCTGCTGGCCCAACTTTTTCGCACGAGAAGAGAAAAAAAGGGAAATGGTTGCAGTAGCAGATGTCGGCCTACGAAGCAGCCGGCAGCGCAGGGGACAGGTTGTGCTTCGTTCGCGTAGATTGCTTCTGGGAAATGAAGAAGCAGAAATGTGCTGGGGCGCGATCAGACAACCGGAATCGGTCTCTCTGATCCCGGCGGGGAACTATTTTCCGACCCCGTCGGTTCCACACGTGTTGTGTGTCGTATTCTTCAATTTTGGCGCCGTAATTTAGTCGGTGCTATGTTCGTCGCAAACCCGAAAACAACAAACAGTGTGTAACGGGCAACTTGCCAACAGCTTCGACAAAAAGTTCCCCACGCATCTTTCAGCTTATGTGCTCTTCGGTACTTTAGTTGGATTCCGGACTACTGCTTTCTGAGGAAAGCGCTGTTCTCGAAAATGTTGGATCCGGTAGGGAACTCGCTGACAATGTTCGGGTAGTTGTTTTCGAAGAGGCGCTTGAAGTTGCTGCTGAGGGCGTAGCTGAGACCCCACTCAGTGTAGGTCTCTGCGTTGCGAGACGTCGTGAGGAAGCGGTCCATACGCGTGCGCCTCCGGGTCTGTTTCAAGAAGAGCGTGTAGGTTGTCTCCGCGATGGCAAACCCGCTAGGACGGGTTTCCTCAGCCATCAGTCCGACCTGAAGGTCAACATCGTCAACACATTTGTAGACCCTGCGGAGCTTGCGGAGCACGCGGGCATCAGTTGTGATGTCTTCGAACTTCTCGATTGCGGTCAGCCCCAGCTTCTGGCGGAACTCGTTGTACCTCGGCATGCCACGCTCACGGTCACGGAAGATGTCGATGGCACCCATGTCAAGGACATCGTCCCCCATCACAAGGTTCGACAGCGACTTCGGGTAGTTGTTCGTCGTGAGCTTGCACGTCGGCGCCTTCGCAAACCCAGTGATCATGTTTTCGATTCCGTACCCCTCAACCAGCGATCTTCCGGACGCGAACGAGTGCTTGAGGAGGGACTTGGTCTCGCCGTCCACGGTGATGTCGTCAGGCAGCAACGCGTGCATCTTGTACACAGCCACGAAGTCCTCCGTGTGCGAGAACCTGGGACCCGCCACCGCCGGATCTGTGTCCGGCTCCGGCTCAGAGAGCGTGTCCTGGTACATCCTCCACATCGCAAGTGCATCGGAGTTGTTGGCTCTGCCACCGCCCCTCAGAGTACTGTGCTGCAGCAAGATCTGCGTCCACTCCCGCGTGTGAATTTGCGAGTTCTGCAACGTGTTCACGAGGCGGGCTGTCTGGAAGAGGGCCTCGTCGTCGAAGTCCGGGTTGCGCGTCTTCAGCTGGTCGCAGATGTAGTTGTGTTCCTTCACGTACAACGTGTGCATCAGCTCAAGACCACTCCACAGGTTGTCTGTGAATCCACCGTCCAGCTGCCCCGTGCTGTTCGACTTCGGCAGGAACTCTCCGTCCATCGCCATCTTCCCGTCCACGAGCGACCGCAACCGAAGCTGCGTCTGCAAGTCCGAGCCGTAAACCTGCGACAGGTCCCACCAGTGGGTCGTCTCCGATCGCATGTACCCGTCAGCATCTCTCTTCGTCGGGTACAACGGAAACTTCCTCCCACGCTGGGTTCTCAAGTAGTACGGCGTCGCGTCGGTGTCCTTAGAGTGGGCGAACCAGTCGTGCGTCTGGAACTGGATCCACGCCGAAAAAAACAGGTTCAGCCCCGGAATCTCTACCCGCCGCCCCCAGCTCGATGTCAGGAACGCTGACGACGCTACTTCGGGTCGTGGTTCCCACAGGTAGCTCGACGGCGGTGTCTCCGTCTCCCACGTGGCCCGGACGTTCCTTCCGAACCGCATTCCGGCCGCCCCCATCTTCGGCAGATCTTTGTTGTTGCACGTCCCGTCTGCCGTCCTGTACCTGAAGTCGTTCTCCGTGCATGTCACGCTCGTCAGCTCCTCTTCCGTTGAGAAGTCGAACTCGAGAGACAACTGGGAGAAGAAGAAGGTGAACATCGAGAAGTAGATGATTGCCTTCGGCCCATCCACCAGGTACGCTTGCCGGGACGGCAGGACGTCTGCGAGGAGGTTCGCGATCTTTTGATCGATGGAAACCATTTTTGTGTCCCTCCCTTGGCTTTTCTTCTGCAAACCTGCGATGTGACGAAAAGCGAATTTGCGCGCACTAGCTGAGCTGGCAAGTTTCACTGTCAACTCTTGACCCTTAGTACCAACAATGCAATGTTAACAAAAGAAAACAGAAGAGAGTTGTAGACCATGTCCACAGGCCCCATGATGCAGTCGCCTCTTTTTGGAGGAAGGGTTGACTTGAAACGCTTATAGAAGCATAGAGGGGTGACGGTGGATGATATTCAGAATTGCAACCCTCTTGCAAGGGTTCTGCACGGGCATCCTGATGATGAAAGCCACAGTATTGCCTGACCTGCACCTTGACTCGCTGCAATGGAAGCACGCTCTCTAGCGATACTCATCAGCAACCATGGGTGGGCTGTACACAGAATACAAATGCAAAGCAAACACGACCACAACCATCTGCAAAAGACGAGTGTCTGTGGGCTGACGTGACCTCGTTCCGGCATCTATACCACAAGCAACAATGCCATGATTTGCGTTCTCAAAAGATGCTGGGAATCAGCAAGACATGGCTGCTGAACACAGCATCAACATCTAGCTGCTGAACTCTCTCACAGAACAAGACTCTTGCCGACCTAAGTTGTTGCAGATCCACGCACAACATCTGAGCTTAGATTACTCAGTTCAGTAGTAGAAACTCGGGGCTACCGTCTTCCATGTTCCGCTTGCTAGCATCTGGTTCACAGTGTTGGCAACGCGGCAATAGGAGAAGCGAGACATCTGTCGGAGTAGTCGCAAGGGGAACCAGGTGAGGAGAAATAAATGGGGAGAATCATAGAACAAAAGAGGGGCGGCTCACGGTGGAACGAATGGAGTCGAAAGGGGGAGAAGCGAAAACTGACCAGACGCAGGCATCAGTGTCAGTTTCTTACTTGACCCCTCCAACCTCGCTTTGGCGAGTGGATGTGAGAAGTTCCGGCGAGACCGCTTTGATTCTCTGGGTGGTGCATAAAATGGCCGCGTCCCTCTGAGGGTACGCAGCTGGTGCTGTGGTCGTTCTTTGTGTGCCCACAAAGAAGACTGGCACGTTACGATACGTTGTGGCTGGGGAGGGGGCCAGCGGGGGTCTTGCCGCCCTCCCAGGCGAAACAATAGGGGAGGGATACGACGGCCTGTAATACCGACGTTTTATCTGTCTTTATCTTTGTTGAATGCGGACGAGACCTGAACGGTTGTCTAAGCCCTTGAGTTTTGACCTCCGATGTCTTGTCTTTTCTTACTTCTGCAGCCAGTGACCGCTCTTCAACATGCCAAAACGAGGAAACCGTGGACTCCTGCTTCCAAAAGGATGTAACCAGCCTTTTGAAACCCGGATTTGTCCACTTCGCTCATATGCTTGCCGAAGGGCCCGAAACGGTGGCCTCTCAGACTGCTTCGGAATAAGTACTAGTTGGGATGAGCTTCGAGGAAACGTGCCTGCTTTGGTGTCACCTGCCACATCGCTTAAATGGACCTCTGCAGGAGCTAGCTGCTGGCCCAACTTTTTCGCACGAGAAGAGAAAAAAAGGGAAATGGTTGCAGTAGCAGATGTCGGCCTACGAAGCAGCCGGCAGCGCAGGGGACAGGTTGTGCTTCGTTCGCGTAGATTGCTTCTGGGAAATGAAGAAGCAGAAATGTGCTGGGGCGCGATCAGACAACCGGAATCGGTCTCTCTGATCCCGGCGGGGAACTATTTTCCGACCCCGTCGGTTCCACACGTGTTGTGTGTCGTATTCTTCAATTTTGGCGCCGTAATTTAGTCGGTGCTATGTTCGTCGCAAACCCGAAAACAACAAACAGCGTGTAACGGGCAACTTGCCAACAGCTTCGACAAAAAGTTCCCCACGCATCTTTCAGCTTATGTGCTCTTTGTTACTTCAGTTGGATACCGGACTACTACTGCTTTCTGAGGAAAGCACTGTTCTCGAAAATGTTGGATCCGGTAGGGAACTCGCTGACAATGTTCGGGTAGTTGTTTTCGAAGAGGCGCTTGAAGTTGCTGCTGAGGGCGTAGCTGAGACCCCACTCAGTGTAGGTCTCTGCGTTGCGAGACGTCGTGAGGAAGCGGTCCATACGCGTGCGCCTCCGGGTCTGTTTCAAGAAGAGCGTGTAGGTTGTCTCCGCGATGGCAAACCCGCTAGGACGGGTTTCCTCAGCCATCAGTCCGACCTGAAGGTCAACATCGTCAACACATTTGTAGACCCTGCGGAGCTTGCGGAGCACGCGGGCATCAGTTGTGATGTCTTCGAACTTCTCGATTGCGGTCAGCCCCAGCTTCTGGCGGAACTCGTTGTACCTCGGCATGCCACGCTCACGGTCACGGAAGATGTCGATGGCACCCATGTCAAGGACATCGTCCCCCATCACAAGGTTCGACAGCGACTTCGGGTAGTTGTTCGTCGTGAGCTTGCACGTCGGCGCCTTCGCAAACCCAGTGATCATGTTTTCGATTCCGTACCCCTCAACCAGCGATCTTCCGGACGCGAACGAGTGCTTGAGGAGGGACTTGGTCTCGCCGTCCACGGTGATGTCGTCAGGCAGCAACGCGTGCATCTTGTACACAGCCACGAAGTCCTCCGTGTGCGAGAACCTGGGACCCGCCACCGCCGGATCTGTGTCCGGCTCCGGCTCAGAGAGCGTGTCCTGGTACATCCTCCACATCGCAAGTGCATCGGAGTTGTTGGCTCTGCCACCGCCCCTCAGAGTACTGTGCTGCAGCAAGATCTGCGTCCACTCCCGCGTGTGAATTTGCGAGTTCTGCAACGTGTTCACGAGGCGGGCTGTCTGGAAGAGGGCCTCGTCGTCGAAGTCCGGGTTGCGCGTCTTCAGCTGGTCGCAGATGTAGTTGTGTTCCTTCACGTACAACGTGTGCATCAGCTCAAGACCACTCCACAGGTTGTCTGTGAATCCACCGTCCAGCTGCCCCGTGCTGTTCGACTTCGGCAGGAACTCTCCGTCCATCGCCATCTTCCCGTCCACGAGCGACCGCAACCGAAGCTGCGTCTGCAAGTCCGAGCCGTAAACCTGCGACAGGTCCCACCAGTGGGTCGTCTCCGATCGCATGTACCCGTCAGCATCTCTCTTCGTCGGGTACAACGGAAACTTCCTCCCACGCTGGGTTCTCAAGTAGTACGGCGTCGCGTCGGTGTCCTTAGAGTGGGCGAACCAGTCGTGCGTCTGGAACTGGATCCACGCCGAAAAAAACAGGTTCAGCCCCGGAATCTCTACCCGCCGCCCCCAGCTCGATGTCAGGAACGCTGACGACGCTACTTCGGGTCGTGGTTCCCACAGGTAGCTCGACGGCGGTGTCTCCGTCTCCCACGTGGCCCGGACGTTCCTTCCGAACCGCATTCCGGCCGCCCCCATCTTCGGCAGATCTTTGTTGTTGCACGTCCCGTCTGCCGTCCTGTACCTGAAGTCGTTCTCCGTGCATGTCACGCTCGTCAGCTCCTCTTCCGTTGAGAAGTCGAACTCGAGAGACAACTGGGAGAAGAAGAAGGTGAACATCGAGAAGTAGATGATTGCCTTCGGCCCATCCACCAGGTACGCTTGCCGGGACGGCAGGACGTCTGCGAGGAGGTTCGCGATCTTTTGATCGATGGAAACCATTTTTGTGTCCCTCCCTTGGCTTTTCTTCTGCAAACCTGCGATGTGACGAAAAGCGAATTTGCGCGCACTAGCTGAGCTGGCAAGTTTCACTGTCAACTCTTGACCCTTAGTACCAACAATGCAATGTTAACAAAAGAAAACAGAAGAGAGTTGTAGACCATGTCCACAGGCCCCATGATGCAGTCGCCTCTTTTTGGAGGAAGGGTTGACTTGAAACGCTTATAGAAGCATAGAGGGGTGACGGTGGATGATATTCAGAATTGCAACCCTCTTGCAAGGGTTCTGCACGGGCATCCTGATGATGAAAGCCACAGTATTGCCTGACCTGCACCTTGACTCGCTGCAATGGAAGCACGCTCTCTAGCGATACTCATCAGCAACCATGGGTGGGCTGTACACAGAATACAAATGCAAAGCAAACACGACCACAACCATCTGCAAAAGACGAGTGTCTGTGGGCTGACGTGACCTCGTTCCGGCATCTATACCACAAGCAACAATGCCATGATTTGCGTTCTCAAAAGATGCTGGGAATCAGCAAGACATGGCTGCTGAACACAGCATCAACATCTAGCTGCTGAACTCTCTCACAGAACAAGACTCTTGCCGACCTAAGTTGTTGCAGATCCACGCACAACATCTGAGCTTAGATTACTCAGTTCAGTAGTAGAAACTCGGGGCTACCGTCTTCCATGTTCCGCTTGCTAGCATCTGGTTCACAGTGTTGGCAACGCGGCAATAGGAGAAGCGAGACATCTGTCGGAGTAGTCGCAAGGGGAACCAGGTGAGGAGAAATAAATGGGGAGAATCATAGAACAAAAGAGGGGCGGCTCACGGTGGAACGAATGGAGTCGAAAGGGGGAGAAGCGAAAACTGACCAGACGCAGGCATCAGTGTCAGTTTCTTACTTGACCCCTCCAACCTCGCTTTGGCGAGTGGATGTGAGAAGTTCCGGCGAGACCGCTTTGATTCTCTGGGTGGTGCATAAAATGGCCGCGTCCCTCTGAGGGTACGCAGCTGGTGCTGTGGTCGTTCTTTGTGTGCCCACAAAGAAGACTGGCACGTTACGATACGTTGTGGCTGGGGAGGGGGCCAGCGGGGGTCTTGCCGCCCTCCCAGGCGAAACAATAGGGGAGGGATACGACGGCCTGTAATACCGACGTTTTATCTGTCTTTATCTTTGTTGAATGCGGACGAGACCTGAACGGTTGTCTAAGCCCTTGAGTTTTGACCTCCGATGTCTTGTCTTTTCTTACTTCTGCAGCCAGTGACCGCTCTTCAACATGCCAAAACGAGGAAACCGTGGACTCCTGCTTCCAAAAGGATGTAACCAGCCTTTTGAAACCCGGATTTGTCCACTTCGCTCATATGCTTGCCGAAGGGCCCGAAACGGTGGCCTCTCAGACTGCTTCGGAATAAGTACTAGTTGGGATGAGCTTCGAGGAAACGTGCCTGCTTTGGTGTCACCTGCCACATCGCTTAAATGGACCTCTGCAGGAGCTAGCTGCTGGCCCAACTTTTTCGCACGAGAAGAGAAAAAAAGGGAAATGGTTGCAGTAGCAGATGTCGGCCTACGAAGCAGCCGGCAGCGCAGGGGACAGGTTGTGCTTCGTTCGCGTAGATTGCTTCTGGGAAATGAAGAAGCAGAAATGTGCTGGGGCGCGATCAGACAACCGGAATCGGTCTCTCTGATCCCGGCGGGGAACTATTTTCCGACCCCGTCGGTTCCACACGTGTTGTGTGTCGTATTCTTCAATTTTGGCGCCGTAATTTAGTCGGTGCTATGTTCGTCGCAAACCCGAAAACAACAAACAGCGTGTAACGGGCAACTTGCCAACAGCTTCGACAAAAAGTTCCCCACGCATCTTTCAGCTTATGTGCTCTTTGTTACTTCAGTTGGATACCGGACTACTACTGCTTTCTGAGGAAAGCACTGTTCTCGAAAATGTTGGATCCGGTAGGGAACTCGCTGACAATGTTCGGGTAGTTGTTTTCGAAGAGGCGCTTGAAGTTGCTGCTGAGGGCGTAGCTGAGACCCCACTCAGTGTAGGTCTCTGCGTTGCGAGACGTCGTGAGGAAGCGGTCCATACGCGTGCGCCTCCGGGTCTGTTTCAAGAAGAGCGTGTAGGTTGTCTCCGCGATGGCAAACCCGCTAGGACGGGTTTCCTCAGCCATCAGTCCGACCTGAAGGTCAACATCGTCAACACATTTGTAGACCCTGCGGAGCTTGCGGAGCACGCGGGCATCAGTTGTGATGTCTTCGAACTTCTCGATTGCGGTCAGCCCCAGCTTCTGGCGGAACTCGTTGTACCTCGGCATGCCACGCTCACGGTCACGGAAGATGTCGATGGCACCCATGTCAAGGACATCGTCCCCCATCACAAGGTTCGACAGCGACTTCGGGTAGTTGTTCGTCGTGAGCTTGCACGTCGGCGCCTTCGCAAACCCAGTGATCATGTTTTCGATTCCGTACCCCTCAACCAGCGATCTTCCGGACGCGAACGAGTGCTTGAGGAGGGACTTGGTCTCGCCGTCCACGGTGATGTCGTCAGGCAGCAACGCGTGCATCTTGTACACAGCCACGAAGTCCTCCGTGTGCGAGAACCTGGGACCCGCCACCGCCGGATCTGTGTCCGGCTCCGGCTCAGAGAGCGTGTCCTGGTACATCCTCCACATCGCAAGTGCATCGGAGTTGTTGGCTCTGCCACCGCCCCTCAGAGTACTGTGCTGCAGCAAGATCTGCGTCCACTCCCGCGTGTGAATTTGCGAGTTCTGCAACGTGTTCACGAGGCGGGCTGTCTGGAAGAGGGCCTCGTCGTCGAAGTCCGGGTTGCGCGTCTTCAGCTGGTCGCAGATGTAGTTGTGTTCCTTCACGTACAACGTGTGCATCAGCTCAAGACCACTCCACAGGTTGTCTGTGAATCCACCGTCCAGCTGCCCCGTGCTGTTCGACTTCGGCAGGAACTCTCCGTCCATCGCCATCTTCCCGTCCACGAGCGACCGCAACCGAAGCTGCGTCTGCAAGTCCGAGCCGTAAACCTGCGACAGGTCCCACCAGTGGGTCGTCTCCGATCGCATGTACCCGTCAGCATCTCTCTTCGTCGGGTACAACGGAAACTTCCTCCCACGCTGGGTTCTCAAGTAGTACGGCGTCGCGTCGGTGTCCTTAGAGTGGGCGAACCAGTCGTGCGTCTGGAACTGGATCCACGCCGAAAAAAACAGGTTCAGCCCCGGAATCTCTACCCGCCGCCCCCAGCTCGATGTCAGGAACGCTGACGACGCTACTTCGGGTCGTGGTTCCCACAGGTAGCTCGACGGCGGTGTCTCCGTCTCCCACGTGGCCCGGACGTTCCTTCCGAACCGCATTCCGGCCGCCCCCATCTTCGGCAGATCTTTGTATTGCCTGACCTGCACCTTGACTCGCTGCAATGGAAGCACGCTCTCTAGCGATACTCATCAGCAACCATGGGTGGGCTGTACACAGAATACAAATGCAAAGCAAACACGACCACAACCATCTGCAAAAGACGAGTGTCTGTGGGCTGACGTGACCTCGTTCCGGCATCTATACCACAAGCAACAATGCCATGATTTGCGTTCTCAAAAGATGCTGGGAATCAGCAAGACATGGCTGCTGAACACAGCATCAACATCTAGCTGCTGAACTCTCTCACAGAACAAGACTCTTGCCGACCTAAGTTGTTGCAGATCCACGCACAACATCTGAGCTTAGATTACTCAGTTCAGTAGTAGAAACTCGGGGCTACCGTCTTCCATGTTCCGCTTGCTAGCATCTGGTTCACAGTGTTGGCAACGCGGCAATAGGAGAAGCGAGACATCTGTCGGAGTAGTCGCAAGGGGAACCAGGTGAGGAGAAATAAATGGGGAGAATCATAGAACAAAAGAGGGGCGGCTCACGGTGGAACGAATGGAGTCGAAAGGGGGAGAAGCGAAAACTGACCAGACGCAGGCATCAGTGTCAGTTTCTTACTTGACCCCTCCAACCTCGCTTTGGCGAGTGGATGTGAGAAGTTCCGGCGAGACCGCTTTGATTCTCTGGGTGGTGCATAAAATGGCCGCGTCCCTCTGAGGGTACGCAGCTGGTGCTGTGGTCGTTCTTTGTGTGCCCACAAAGAAGACTGGCACGTTACGATACGTTGTGGCTGGGGAGGGGGCCAGCGGGGGTCTTGCCGCCCTCCCAGGCGAAACAATAGGGGAGGGATACGACGGCCTGTAATACCGACGTTTTATCTGTCTTTATCTTTGTTGAATGCGGACGAGACCTGAACGGTTGTCTAAGCCCTTGAGTTTTGACCTCCGATGTCTTGTCTTTTCTTACTTCTGCAGCCAGTGACCGCTCTTCAACATGCCAAAACGAGGAAACCGTGGACTCCTGCTTCCAAAAGGATGTAACCAGCCTTTTGAAACCCGGATTTGTCCACTTCGCTCATATGCTTGCCGAAGGGCCCGAAACGGTGGCCTCTCAGACTGCTTCGGAATAAGTACTAGTTGGGATGAGCTTCGAGGAAACGTGCCTGCTTTGGTGTCACCTGCCACATCGCTTAAATGGACCTCTGCAGGAGCTAGCTGCTGGCCCAACTTTTTCGCACGAGAAGAGAAAAAAAGGGAAATGGTTGCAGTAGCAGATGTCGGCCTACGAAGCAGCCGGCAGCGCAGGGGACAGGTTGTGCTTCGTTCGCGTAGATTGCTTCTGGGAAATGAAGAAGCAGAAATGTGCTGGGGCGCGATCAGACAACCGGAATCGGTCTCTCTGATCCCGGCGGGGAACTATTTTCCGACCCCGTCGGTTCCACACGTGTTGTGTGTCGTATTCTTCAATTTTGGCGCCGTAATTTAGTCGGTGCTATGTTCGTCGCAAACCCGAAAACAACAAACAGCGTGTAACGGGCAACTTGCCAACAGCTTCGACAAAAAGTTCCCCACGCATCTTTCAGCTTATGTGCTCTTTGTTACTTCAGTTGGATACCGGACTACTACTGCTTTCTGAGGAAAGCACTGTTCTCGAAAATGTTGGATCCGGTAGGGAACTCGCTGACAATGTTCGGGTAGTTGTTTTCGAAGAGGCGCTTGAAGTTGCTGCTGAGGGCGTAGCTGAGACCCCACTCAGTGTAGGTCTCTGCGTTGCGAGACGTCGTGAGGAAGCGGTCCATACGCGTGCGCCTCCGGGTCTGTTTCAAGAAGAGCGTGTAGGTTGTCTCCGCGATGGCAAACCCGCTAGGACGGGTTTCCTCAGCCATCAGTCCGACCTGAAGGTCAACATCGTCAACACATTTGTAGACCCTGCGGAGCTTGCGGAGCACGCGGGCATCAGTTGTGATGTCTTCGAACTTCTCGATTGCGGTCAGCCCCAGCTTCTGGCGGAACTCGTTGTACCTCGGCATGCCACGCTCACGGTCACGGAAGATGTCGATGGCACCCATGTCAAGGACATCGTCCCCCATCACAAGGTTCGACAGCGACTTCGGGTAGTTGTTCGTCGTGAGCTTGCACGTCGGCGCCTTCGCAAACCCAGTGATCATGTTTTCGATTCCGTACCCCTCAACCAGCGATCTTCCGGACGCGAACGAGTGCTTGAGGAGGGACTTGGTCTCGCCGTCCACGGTGATGTCGTCAGGCAGCAACGCGTGCATCTTGTACACAGCCACGAAGTCCTCCGTGTGCGAGAACCTGGGACCCGCCACCGCCGGATCTGTGTCCGGCTCCGGCTCAGAGAGCGTGTCCTGGTACATCCTCCACATCGCAAGTGCATCGGAGTTGTTGGCTCTGCCACCGCCCCTCAGAGTACTGTGCTGCAGCAAGATCTGCGTCCACTCCCGCGTGTGAATTTGCGAGTTCTGCAACGTGTTCACGAGGCGGGCTGTCTGGAAGAGGGCCTCGTCGTCGAAGTCCGGGTTGCGCGTCTTCAGCTGGTCGCAGATGTAGTTGTGTTCCTTCACGTACAACGTGTGCATCAGCTCAAGACCACTCCACAGGTTGTCTGTGAATCCACCGTCCAGCTGCCCCGTGCTGTTCGACTTCGGCAGGAACTCTCCGTCCATCGCCATCTTCCCGTCCACGAGCGACCGCAACCGAAGCTGCGTCTGCAAGTCCGAGCCGTAAACCTGCGACAGGTCCCACCAGTGGGTCGTCTCCGATCGCATGTACCCGTCAGCATCTCTCTTCGTCGGGTACAACGGAAACTTCCTCCCACGCTGGGTTCTCAAGTAGTACGGCGTCGCGTCGGTGTCCTTAGAGTGGGCGAACCAGTCGTGCGTCTGGAACTGGATCCACGCCGAAAAAAACAGGTTCAGCCCCGGAATCTCTACCCGCCGCCCCCAGCTCGATGTCAGGAACGCTGACGACGCTACTTCGGGTCGTGGTTCCCACAGGTAGCTCGACGGCGGTGTCTCCGTCTCCCACGTGGCCCGGACGTTCCTTCCGAACCGCATTCCGGCCGCCCCCATCTTCGGCAGATCTTTGTTGTTGCACGTCCCGTCTGCCGTCCTGTACCTGAAGTCGTTCTCCGTGCATGTCACGCTCGTCAGCTCCTCTTCCGTTGAGAAGTCGAACTCGAGAGACAACTGGGAGAAGAAGAAGGTGAACATCGAGAAGTAGATGATTGCCTTCGGCCCATCCACCAGGTACGCTTGCCGGGACGGCAGGACGTCTGCGAGGAGGTTCGCGATCTTTTGATCGATGGAAACCATTTTTGTGTCCCTCCCTTGGCTTTTCTTCTGCAAACCTGCGATGTGACGAAAAGCGAATTTGCGCGCACTAGCTGAGCTGGCAAGTTTCACTGTCAACTCTTGACCCTTAGTACCAACAATGCAATGTTAACAAAAGAAAACAGAAGAGAGTTGTAGACCATGTCCACAGGCCCCATGATGCAGTCGCCTCTTTTTGGAGGAAGGGTTGACTTGAAACGCTTATAGAAGCATAGAGGGGTGACGGTGGATGATATTCAGAATTGCAACCCTCTTGCAAGGGTTCTGCACGGGCATCCTGATGATGAAAGCCACAGTATTGCCTGACCTGCACCTTGACTCGCTGCAATGGAAGCACGCTCTCTAGCGATACTCATCAGCAACCATGGGTGGGCTGTACACAGAATACAAATGCAAAGCAAACACGACCACAACCATCTGCAAAAGACGAGTGTCTGTGGGCTGACATGACCTCGTTCCGGCATCTATACCACAAGCAACAATGCCATGATTTGCGTTCTCAAAAGATGCTGGGAATCAGCAAGACATGGCTGCTGAACACAGCATCAACATCTAGCTGCTGAACTCTCTCACAGAACAAGACTCTTGCCGACCTAAGTTGTTGCAGATCCACGCACAACATCTGAGCTTAGATTACTCAGTTCAGTAGTAGAAACTCGGGGCTACCGTCTTCCATGTTCCGCTTGCTAGCATCTGGTTCACAGTGTTGGCAACGCGGCAATAGGAGAAGCGAGACATCTGTCGGAGTAGTCGCAAGGGGAACCAGGTGAGGAGAAATAAATGGGGAGAATCATAGAACAAAAGAGGGGCGGCTCACGGTGGAACGAATGGAGTCGAAAGGGGGAGAAGCGAAAACTGACCAGACGCAGGCATCAGTGTCAGTTTCTTACTTGACCCCTCCAACCTCGCTTTGGCGAGTGGATGTGAGAAGTTCCGGCGAGACCGCTTTGATTCTCTGGGTGGTGCATAAAATGGCCGCGTCCCTCTGAGGGTACGCAGCTGGTGCTGTGGTCGTTCTTTGTGTGCCCACAAAGAAGACTGGCACGTTACGATACGTTGTGGCTGGGGAGGGGGCCAGCGGGGGTCTTGCCGCCCTCCCAGGCGAAACAATAGGGGAGGGATACGACGGCCTGTAATACCGACGTTTTATCTGTCTTTATCTTTGTTGAATGCGGACGAGACCTGAACGGTTGTCTAAGCCCTTGAGTTTTGACCTCCGATGTCTTGTCTTTTCTTACTTCTGCAGCCAGTGACCGCTCTTCAACATGCCAAAACGAGGAAACCGTGGACTCCTGCTTCCAAAAGGATGTAACCAGCCTTTTGAAACCCGGATTTGTCCACTTCGCTCATATGCTTGCCGAAGGGCCCGAAACGGTGGCCTCTCAGACTGCTTCGGAATAAGTACTAGTTGGGATGAGCTTCGAGGAAACGTGCCTGCTTTGGTGTCACCTGCCACATCGCTTAAATGGACCTCTGCAGGAGCTAGCTGCTGGCCCAACTTTTTCGCACGAGAAGAGAAAAAAAGGGAAATGGTTGCAGTAGCAGATGTCGGCCTACGAAGCAGCCGGCAGCGCAGGGGACAGGTTGTGCTTCGTTCGCGTAGATTGCTTCTGGGAAATGAAGAAGCAGAAATGTGCTGGGGCGCGATCAGACAACCGGAATCGGTCTCTCTGATCCCGGCGGGGAACTATTTTCCGACCCCGTCGGTTCCACACGTGTTGTGTGTCGTATTCTTCAATTTTGGCGCCGTAATTTAGTCGGTGCTATGTTCGTCGCAAACCCGAAAACAACAAACAGCGTGTAACGGGCAACTTGCCAACAGCTTCGACAAAAAGTTCCCCACGCATCTTTCAGCTTATGTGCTCTTTGTTACTTCAGTTGGATACCGGACTACTACTGCTTTCTGAGGAAAGCACTGTTCTCGAAAATGTTGGATCCGGTAGGGAACTCGCTGACAATGTTCGGGTAGTTGTTTTCGAAGAGGCGCTTGAAGTTGCTGCTGAGGGCGTAGCTGAGACCCCACTCAGTGTAGGTCTCTGCGTTGCGAGACGTCGTGAGGAAGCGGTCCATACGCGTGCGCCTCCGGGTCTGTTTCAAGAAGAGCGTGTAGGTTGTCTCCGCGATGGCAAACCCGCTAGGACGGGTTTCCTCAGCCATCAGTCCGACCTGAAGGTCAACATCGTCAACACATTTGTAGACCCTGCGGAGCTTGCGGAGCACGCGGGCATCAGTTGTGATGTCTTCGAACTTCTCGATTGCGGTCAGCCCCAGCTTCTGGCGGAACTCGTTGTACCTCGGCATGCCACGCTCACGGTCACGGAAGATGTCGATGGCACCCATGTCAAGGACATCGTCCCCCATCACAAGGTTCGACAGCGACTTCGGGTAGTTGTTCGTCGTGAGCTTGCACGTCGGCGCCTTCGCAAACCCTGTGATCATGTTTTCGATTCCGTACCCCTCAACCAGCGATCTTCCGGACGCGAACGAGTGCTTGAGGAGGGACTTGGTCTCGCCGTCCACGGTGATGTCGTCAGGCAGCAACGCGTGCATCTTGTACACAGCCACGAAGTCCTCCGTGTGCGAGAACCTGGGACCCGCCACCGCCGGATCTGTGTCCGGCTCCGGCTCAGAGAGCGTGTCCTGGTACATCCTCCACATCGCAAGTGCATCGGAGTTGTTGGCTCTGCCACCGCCCCTCAGAGTACTGTGCTGCAGCAAGATCTGCGTCCACTCCCGCGTGTGAATTTGCGAGTTCTGCAACGTGTTCACGAGGCGGGCTGTCTGGAAGAGGGCCTCGTCGTCGAAGTCCGGGTTGCGCGTCTTCAGCTGGTCGCAGATGTAGTTGTGTTCCTTCACGTACAACGTGTGCATCAGCTCAAGACCACTCCACAGGTTGTCTGTGAATCCACCGTCCAGTTGCCCCGTGCTGTTCGACTTCGGCAGGAACTCTCCGTCCATCGCCATCTTCCCGTCCACGAGCGACCGCAACCGAAGCTGCGTCTGCAAGTCCGAGCCGTAAACCTGCGACAGGTCCCACCAGTGGGTCGTCTCCGATCGCATGTACCCGTCAGCATCTCTCTTCGTCGGGTACAACGGAAACTTCCTCCCACGCTGGGTTCTCAAGTAGTACGGCGTCGCGTCGGTGTCCTTAGAGTGGGCGAACCAGTCGTGCGTCTGGAACTGGATCCACGCCGAAAAAAACAGGTTCAGCCCCGGAATCTCTACCCGCCGCCCCCAGCTCGATGTCAGGAACGCTGACGACGCTACTTCGGGTCGTGGTTCCCACAGGTAGCTCGACGGCGGTGTCTCCGTCTCCCACGTGGCCCGGACGTTCCTTCCGAACCGCATTCCGGCCGCCCCCATCTTCGGCAGATCTTTGTTGTTGCACGTCCCGTCTGCCGTCCTGTACCTGAAGTCGTTCTCCGTGCATGTCACGCTCGTCAGCTCCTCTTCCGTTGAGAAGTCGAACTCGAGAGACAACTGGGAGAAGAAGAAGGTGAACATCGAGAAGTAGATGATTGCCTTCGGCCCATCCACCAGGTACGCTTGCCGGGACGGCAGGACGTCTGCGAGGAGGTTCGCGATCTTTTGATCGATGGAAACCATTTTTGTGTCCCTCCCTTGGCTTTTCTTCTGCAAACCTGCGATGTGACGAAAAGCGAATTTGCGCGCACTAGCTGAGCTGGCAAGTTTCACTGTCAACTCTTGACCCTTAGTACCAACAATGCAATGTTAACAAAAGAAAACAGAAGAGAGTTGTAGACCATGTCCACAGGCCCCATGATGCAGTCGCCTCTTTTTGGAGGAAGGGTTGACTTGAAACGCTTATAGAAGCATAGGGTGACGGTGGATGATATTCAGAAGTGCAACCCTCTTGCAAGGGTTCTGCACGGGCATCCTGATGATGAAAGCCACAGTATTGCCTGACCTGCCATGCAGAAGTTTTGCGATCCATCGACGGTACGTCGACGAGGGGAAGAATGCGGGCAGCTTCGGTAACAGACGAGTGCACTGATGCGTACCGGGGAGGCGATGACGCCCGTGTGAACAGTTGAAGCAAGGCGCAGCGGAGGTGTGCAGCAGACCAGCGTAGTCTGATACGGGCAGTTTCGTGGAGCAGCTCCAGCGTCACTCCAGGCTGCGGATGTTGAAGACGGTCCATGTTCAAAACTGAAGAAGAGAAGGCGACGCAACTGCGTGTCAACTCGGTCCTGCCTATGGACGACGAAGTGCGACGGCCGGCGGATGTGCGTTCAAGGTTCGGAGACCGAGACCTGGTTCGCATGTGCGCAGAAGGGGGAATGCACCTTCTATCTACTGCAGTTAGGGGACCCTGCTCGACAACACGCGTTTCACCTCGGCGCACGTACCCGCTGGCCTCGTATAGGATAGTGCAGAACATCGAACGTGGATGAAACTCTATCGCGGGTGGTTTGTGTTTCTTTTTGAAGGCAAGCGAGGCAGGTAGCTAGAGAGGCGGCTGGCGTGTGCTGGCTGCGCGCAATGAGTCCGCGCGGCAGGCGGCACTCCCGCCACCTACGGGTACGGCCGTCCCCGGGGGAGGGGAATACTTACTCGACCGAACGCAGCGAATACCCGCTTCTATCTTGCTACTGAAACATAAGAAAAGCTTAGGAGGCCAATTGTAGGGCCCGTCACTCGTCAGGAGACTGCTGTTGGAGCGCATCTAGAGCGCGCAGCAGCGGGTCGTCGGACCCAATGCTACCTGCAGTGTAAGAAGGTGCCCGTCCGACCACAGAAGCCGGGCGTTCCTTGAAGCGATTGGTTGGTTTGACTGGAGCGCGTTTCTTCACTACGTGTTGCTCCGGCATCGCCTCCCAGTCACCCGCGGCTGTCCACGTGCTGGCACTTTGCACTTTGCCTATGATACTCGCCTGCGCTTTATCCGGGCGGTGCGGACTCCTGGCCCTGGGCAGCAGCACCTTGCGTGCAGCTGCTTGGCTGCTGGCCGGGGCTTCGGGCGGAGAAGGCTCGCTCCGCGGCGGGATGGCGCCCATGACTTCTTCCCACAGGGGGTGCATCTCTATTTTGTTCCGTTTGCGCAGCGCGTCGAGGGCCTGCGCCTTCTCGTGTGCATCAGCATCGCCGGAAGCTGTGTTGGTCGGCGTGTGGTGTCGGCGCGTAAAAGACTTAGGTATCAAGCTAGGTTGGCACCTTCTAGTTTGCTCACATTCCGTGTATTGGCGCTGAATCCGGCCTCAGGGGTGTTCCAGCGTCAAATACAGGTAAGGTGCCTCTCGCTGACACATTCGGAGCCGGGTAAGATTATCTCGCTGATTCACAGCACGCAAACCGATCTAGTAGCAGAAGTGTCGAACTGCTGAAGCAGTCGTGAAGCAGCTGGAGGCACCAGGCTGCAGGGAGCAGGTCTTTGCGTTCCGTGGTTTCTTTCTTTTACTTGCACGCGGGCCTGTCCCTGGCAATCCGACGGTCCAAACAAGGTCGCGTAAGGTGTGCCCCGTGATGAAGACGTTGACCAGGTGCCAGATATATGCACAACACGGCTGCATCCTGCGTAGATGTACTCATCACAATGCCCCAGGTCTCGCCACTTAACCGGACACGACTGCCCACCAATGATCGACTATCTTCCACTTCATTCGCAGATGCGTGCGCCAGCAATTCGTAGGGTGGCACCCTGCAAAAGAAAGTACGCACCTTCGAGGCAGGTGAGCAGAGCGTGCAGCGTCGCCTGTGTGGGCGGGCACGACTCGAACACAGCGTACGCAGCGGCGAGGGGGCCTTCACACTCGGCGAGTAGGGCTAGCCGTTCGGTGACGGTGCCGTCGTCTGGCCGAACCTGCGCTCGTTCCCACAGCTTCTGCGCATCATCGTACTTCTGCGCCCGACGCATGGCCCGCGAAAGCTCTGTAGTTTTCTTGCGAAAGTTCTTGCAGCACCGGGGATTGTTTGTTGCTGTGATGTACTACCCCACCATACGTACGATGGTGCAAGATCTTGAGGTCCCCCAACGATGCTTTGAAGATGCAGCTGCTGTGACGAAGCTTAAGCACTGCGGCAGACCAAAAACGCCTGCTACAAACATCTCCAGAATGCCAGGTCAAAGGTACTGGCAGCTACTAACAAAACAGCCGAGGAAAAGAGTGCGAGATGAGGACAGCACGTCGCATCCGCAGAGTACCCTCCTGGGGGATTGTAAGAACGTGCTTGAAACGGTTATGTACTCAACACCGCTGGTCTCGTGTTGCGGTCCATTTAGTCACGGACTGTGAGGTGACGCAAGGTTTGGTTCCTTTAAGCAAACCTTGGTAGTGCCCCGCACGAGGTAGCTCGCCTGCAACGTCACGGACGTCGTTGAAGTATCGTTCTGCAGCCTCGACGTTGTTTGCATTCGCCGCCACTTTGATGGCGCTCTGGAACACGTGCTGTTGTTGGTGTAGTAATTGTGCCTGGGCGGCAGCCTGGTGCACGAGGAAACAGGTCCCCTCTTCGACAGAACCCTTGGTCAAGGCGCGGCCAAGATCTCAGCGGGACCCCCAGAACCTAGACCTAGGCTACTAAAGACCGCGGGGGGAACGGTACATCCACTGGTTCGGCTCAAAAGGAGAGGCTCAGAGCGACTTGCTGCCTGAGTTTCTACTGCAAATTGCGGAGAGTGCCGTGGCGAACAGCCTCTTTTTGCTAGACGTTTTGTCGCGGCTTCGATCCCAGCGCGCAAAGGTCAGAGACTGCAAGGAAACCCGTACCGAATTAGGCGTCCAGCCAGTTTGCTTAATCTTCGCGAGCCACTCCTGCACTTGATCGACGGTGTTGCAGCACGCGATTATCTTCGCGTAGTGGAACAAGTCCAGCTGAACTTCAGCATCGACCGCGGCGTCACAGCTGTTGTTTGGAATTGGCTTCACAGTACGCGGATTTGAGGGATCCATGTGTACAGCGTCGCTTTCGTGACCGAATAATAACGTGCAAACAATGCTACTTAGCGGACAACGTCACTGATCCAAAAATCGCGTGCACTCTGGGCAGAAGACTTCGGCGGGCCTTCGTTGGGTTTGAACGGTGGCTAAAATGTTTCCCTCCGCTGCAATGTTTGGCAGAACGGAAGCCTTTTGAGTACGCGCCCTAAAAACTCTCTGTGTGGGAAGGACCCGTTGGGAACGCTTCCTTCGCGCGCAGAGAGTCTTCCCCCGCCGCCGCCCGCAGCGCTCCGGAGTGGCGCGCGCGACCATCCCCTTCCAACCTTGCCACGGACGCAACAAGCATCGCATCGCGATGCTTGAACTCGAAGTGCAAACACGCGGCACCAGAAACTGCAGAGCTCCGTCCGCGGTCTCATGGCCAGTCTCCAGGGTTGTCCCGCCCTTCTCTCGGTGCGCCAAAGAAGCCACTTCGAACCCGGTACAAAACACGGAAGCAGGATGATGCCAGGGATACCATTTCACGGCGGCTTCGTGCACATCGTCGCCGCGATTGGCCTTCCGGTGGGCGAGCGCGGCCAGCCGGGCGTCAATCTCGCGAGGGGAGACGAGCAGCTTCGAGGCTCGTTTTCGGGCAGCGACAGACTCCTGCTGGTCCAGCGAGCCACGTGCGCAGGCCAGCAGCAGCGTGTCGTAGCAGACGGCGTCGGGCTCGATGCGGTGCTGGTCCATGTGCCCGAGCAGCTCGACGGCGGCCGCAGGGTCCACCCTCCCGACGACGCTGATTGCGGCGGTGAACGCCCGCGCCGCCACCGGCACGCGCGCGTTGAGCAGCTGGCGCAGGATCCAACGAACCTGCGGTTGTTTTTTTTTTAGAGTCGCAGTTCGCTTGAAAACCCCCGGGCTTTTTTTGAGTCTCCTTTTTAGTAGGCACCTGCTTAAGCAGTAGCCATGAAGGTGAGACTGCCGCGGTTTTCAGTGAAATCGTTCGGTGACTCAAAGTGCCGTGAACTTGAAAGGTACCTTTCCGACATGGACGGGTCGGAGGGGTTGGTACATAGGACGCTTTGGGTTGATTTGAAGGCGTGAGTATCTGCTTTCCTTCGCCCTGTGTTCTTCGTGTGGGCATTCCATGTTGCTGATGCTGCTGGAGGTGTTGTTGTTTTGATCGCTGCCATGCCAACCTCCAACTCAGGCGGCTCTCGTCCGTTGTGTTTAATCCAGTTCTGTGCAATTGTCTGGTGGTAGCTGGCAGCAACGTGCGTGGCATAAACACGAGAGAATCATTGCTTGGGGGTTTCTATGGTTTGCACTATCAGTTTGAAATCACACAGTAGCGAGAACGAAGCAGCGCATGCGTGCGAGGAGGGTTTGAAAATTGGCTGGCTTTGAGTATCTGGTTGGGTAGGCGAGCCACTGCACTACAGTAGCACCTACTGCCCCCTCAGCCAATAATGAGGTTCCTTTCGGGATTACGGTTCGCCTGAGACTTCATTTAGCTTCGTGACTGGTTTTCTAGCAGGAAAACATCCCCCGGTCGATGCTCGTGTTCAATAATGGAAAGCCCAAGTTTCTCAAATGGAGAGTAAAGACGAACATGTGGCGATACCTCTTTCTTCGTCGTTTGTGGCGAATGGCCTGTCGCGTACGTCTTAGCTATCAGCCTAGCTGCCAGGCCATCTGCGCGGTTCAGAATATGCGCCATACGTGTTACGTGGCTCCCTTATACACGCCGTTTCTTTCTCTGTACCCATCCCCTCTTTCCCTGCTAGTGAGTCTATCGATTGCGCGAGGAGAAAAGAGACCGCAAGGTAGCGCCACTCCTACTTGCACTTGCACTGCTAGTGAGAACAATGCTCCTGCTCGCACGAGAGAGGACAGGCACCGCATGTAGTAGCCAGCATGAGGCTGCCTGACCGCCGTTGTCCTTCCAAGACACCGGTGCCGTTTCTTTTGGACTAAACGCTGAACGGACTCGTGCGCCGAGCCAACATGAAGGCTCTCGATCTGACTTGAACGCCGGGCTTAGGTGGTAGTCTTATCGGCCATATCCTATCTGCTAACAGAAGTAGATGCGGAAGCCAGCAAACCCTTTTGCGTGCGCTGTCTAGAAGACTGTGAACCCAATACGCACGGCTTTCCCGGATGGGTTTGCTTTCAAAAAACGTTCGCTTGGCATATGCGCTGGTTTCGAGCGAAAGGGAAAGCTTCCGACAAGTGTGTACAGGAACATTTCGAATCTACGTTCTAACAAAAAAAAAATAAAAGTGAACTCAAGAATTCAACAAACTAGACTCTTTGTTGATGTAGACAAACAAAGAAAGTAAAGCGACTACACGGATTGGCTGTACCTCTGACGAAGGGATAAACATCTTCGAGACGTCGAGGCGAACACAGCCTGAGGCGAACTTGCTGCCTCCGGGGGAGACCATGTGGGTCATGGTCATGAGCAAAGCGCAGCAACAAGTGATTGCTGTCGGTTGTTCTCGAGGCGCCTCAAGCGCGGCCGAGTGTATAACCGTGTTCATTTCCGTCTGCCTCCCACGTTGTGGTTGACAAATGCAGCTGCACGCGGTTCGTCGGCACGGCCACGGAAATGCGGAATGAGGATGCAACAACGCACCCGCAATGTGGGAACGTTTAGTGGAGGCTGCCTTCGACACTAAGCGAAATCGCACTCTCAGGCTAAACCCCCGACCACCACTCGCAAAGTAAGGGGATGACATCCGACTTGGCAGACTCATCGACCAGCAGTATAGGATAGGCCCGTCTTCATCACCACCAGGACCGTTCCGTTGCAGTACGAACGTGACAAGCGGAGAAAGAGCCCTCCAACGGTGCTCCTGAGTGTTTGTCTCCAGAACGACCACGCCACCCAACCCCCTCCATCGAAAGATGGGTTTTTTCACCAATCGGTGACTCTCCGTTGCACGGTGGCTGGTGTGGCAAGCGGGTGCTTTTCATTCCTACGATGGAATTACGTTGCGAGGCACCGTCGCCGCTTTTCAGCGTAGGCCTTGAGCGGCAAGGGCTGCGGGCTCGAAGTAGCAGGGGTTGAGAAAGAGTGCCGGACACTGCCGCAGGCACTCCGTCCTGCTAGAGAAGGTGGGCCGCTGCCCCACACGTGTCAGCGTGCCGCTTTCGAAGCTTCTCGACCTGCCGGGGGGTGAAAAAGCTTGGGTGTGGTTGTTCGGGTAGAACATAACTTTCTCGCACCTGATAATGTATCCAGGCAGAACGCTGCCTTTCGGGCCTTTTTAGGGTGAGGCGCAACGCACAACACGGGCGGCCCGTAGGCCCGGGGCAAGAAGCTCCGAGTTTTCATCTTCTGAAAACGGCGACAAGTAACCCGGCTGCTGAAGGCGCGATGCACCGCGAAAGCACGGCCGCCTATGCAACAGGCTTCGGGTGCAGGTGTGCCTGTTTGTGCATTTTCGGATTCGGGCCGGTGGTGACCACCTCCTGTAGTTTTGGACGTTTGGTCTCGAGGTTCCCCGTGTGAGTGTCGCCCCCCTCCCCGCATCTTGGCCCAGAGGTGATACTCGCACGGGGCTGGAGAGGGGTGGATTGCAAGAATGCTTGGAATGGATATGTGCCCAACACCGCACTGGTCCCGTCTGCGCCGTGTTTCGGTCCTTTAAGTCACGGACACATAAGGCGTACCATCGCACGGGGCCGGAGCGGGTGGAGGGACAAACAAAGGAGCACTGCGATGGACACTTACGCCCGGACACTGCATCCAGATCTCCCCTGCGAGGTTTTCGCAAGTTCGCTCGTTCAGAAAATTACTACGGCGCTTTCTTTTGTTTGTGCCTGCACTAGCGGAACTCGCCTGCTTTGGTAAGTTTCATGTAGTACGCTGCCAACTACTAATGTAGTGTTGCTAACACAAAAACTCCGTTCGCAACCCCAACCACAACACCGAGTAGCCAACGTAGCAGCAACCATCACTTTGGCAGCAGCCATTGCAGCCGCCGGAGCGAGGACCATGTCTAAACTCACGAGATACACCACCACAAATTCCTGTTTCCTGCAAGCTGCCCTCAACCTGATCGCCGCCACAGCATGGCACAACAAGTCGTCACATACCACGACTGCCCGACCCACACGAAAGGCGAATGCACGGCAGCCGTACACGCTTGGGTGACAGGAAAACGGACGCAAGCAACCGCGAACATAAACGGACCACCTTATATTAAGGCGGAAACAACCGCAAGTGCCGCAAGTGTCACGAAACCCAAGCACTACTCTACGAGAAAATACATAAAAACGCGGACAACAGACCAGTACAGGGCTACAAGGCAACCCCTGCTCAACTGTGCTCGCCTGCCTTGATGGCACTTGCACCTTAAAGAACTCAATGCTCAACTTATAAAACGTGGGGGGCCCAAGACTACACTCCACGAAGGAATGTACTTGTCGGTCACGAACAGTCCCAGACATGGCTAGCCATAACCCATAACGAAAGCGTACACCAAATATACAACCCGTAATGGGAGGTCACATTTTTACCTTACCGGGAAAATTTCCCACTGGAACCAGGGGGGGGGTGGGCTACCACCTTTTATAATTTTGAGGGCGCGGGCAATTATTTCCCCCCTGCCTGTACGTACACCCAGGTTCGATTCCCTTCCAAGCACTTTTCCGCAGGCAAAACTACAGCATCGTTCTCCGAAAGTTTGATCAAAAATCCTCAAAAATCTTCTTTAAAAGATGGGGGGGTTCGGGGGGCGCAGCCCCCCGCCCAAACGGTACGGTCCTAACAACCTAACAGGGCTTGTCTGGTCTTATACGTCTTGTAGAGTAGCCGGCGGAGAAACCCCCATCAATGAGAAGGTGTTTCCACCGCATTTTGAGGTGTCCCCATCAATGGTAAAGTGTTTCCACCGCATTTTGAGGTGTCCCCATCAAGGGTAAGGTGTTTCCACCGCATTTTGAGGTGTCCCCATCAAGGGTAAAGTGTTTCCACCGCGTTTTGAGGTGTCCCCATCAATGGTAAGGTGTTTCCACCACGTTTTGAGGTGTCCCCATCAAGGGTAAAGTGTTTCCACCGCATTTTGAGGTGTCCCCATCAATGGTAGTGTCCCCAGGTGTTCCCACCGCATTTTGAGGTGTCCCCATCAAGGGTAAAGTGTTTCCACCGCATTTTGAGGTGTCCCCATCAAGGGTAAAGTGTTTCCACCGCGTTTTGAGGTGTCCCCATCAATGGTAAGGTGTTTCCACCGCATTTTGAGGTGTCCCCATCAAGGGTAAAGTGTTTCCACCGCATTTTGAGGTGTCCCCATCAAGGGTAAGGTGTTTCCACCGCGTTTTGAGGTGTCCCCATCAAGGGTAAGGTGTTTCCACCGCATTTTGAGGTGTCCCCATCAATGGTAAGGTGTTTCCACCGCGTTTTGAGGTGTCCCCATCAAGGGTAAAGTGTTTCCACCGCATTTTGAGGTGTCCCCATCAATGGTAAGGTGTTTCCACCGCATTTTGAGGTGTCCCCATCAATGGTAAAGTGTTTCCACCGCATTTTGAGGTGTCCCCATCAAGGGTAAAGTGTTTCCACCGCATTTTGAGGTGTCCCCATCAAGGGTAAAGTGTTTCCACCGCATTTTGAGGTGTCCCCATCAAGGGTAAGGTGTTTCCACCGCATTTTGAGGTGTCCCCATCAATGGTAAGGTGTTTCCACCGCGTTTTGAGGTGTCCCCATCAAGGGTAAAGTGTTTCCACCGCATTTTGAGGTGTCCCCATCAATGGTAAAGTGTTTCCACCGCGTTTTGAGGTGTCCCCATCAATGGTAAGGTGTTTCCACTACGTTTTGAGGTGTCCCCATCAAGGGTAAGGTGTTTCCACCGCATTTTGAGGTGTCCCCATCAATGGTAAGGTGTTTCCACCGCATTTTGAGGTGTCCCCATCAAGGGTAAGGTGTTTCCACCGCATTTTGAGGTGTCCCCATCAATGGTAAGGTGTTTCCACTACGTTTTGAGGTGTCCCCATCAAGGGTACAGTGTTTCCACCGCATTTTGAGGTGTCCCCATCAAGGGTAAAGTGTTTCCACCGCATTTTGAGGTGTCCCCATCAATGGTAAGGTGTTTCCACTACGTTTTAAGGTGTCCCCATCAAGGGTAAAGTGTTTCCACCGCATTTTGAGGTGTCCCCATCAATGGTAAGGAGTTTCTGCTCTTCGTATTGTCTGACGAGAACTGCCTAGAAGAAAGGGAGAAGTAAGAACACGTCTTTGTAACTGATATCACTAGCGCAAGGGAATGTTGAGTGACTGCCTTAACCCGGGGAAACGAGCTTGGGCGAGGTCACCGGGGGGTTAGGGAGGGTGGGAAAACTTGACTGTTTCTTTGAACCAACCACACCCTGAAGGCTGTGTAGAGTTCTCTAATCGACTTTCGTGGTGCATCAACTCCCTCAGTGAAACTGTGAGAGTTTCTGCTCTTCGTATTGTCTGACGAGAACTGCCTAGAAGAAAGGGAGAAGTAAGAACACGTCTTTGTAACTGATATCACTAGCGCAAGGGAATGTTGAGTGACTGCCTTAACCCGGGGAAACGAGCTTGGGCGAGGTCACCTTCCATCCACCACAACGCCAGTGAGAAACTGCCTCACCGCAAGTACAATTGAATCGAGCGCATCAGCGCCAATCATGGTCAGCGGTACGCGTGATGGCAAGTCCGCAGGGTTGCCTTCACTCCTGACCCATCGCACGGAAAGAGCACAGTTTAAGGAACGCACGCGTTCCAATCCTCTGACTACCGCGTTGTTCAACACGGCACTCTTCAAACAGGCACCCTTTCGGGCAACCCCTTTCACCGTGGTATTATCAACTACGACATCCACTCTTCCCCCTTTGATTGAGACTGGAAGAGCAAGGATAACCAGGTTAAATGCAATGGCCTCCAGCTCGTTGATATGCAGCGAGCTCTCCGCAGCATTCCACGACCCTCCTAAGACGGTCACTTCCATCGTCCGCGAATCCACAAGGACACCGCCCCAGCCTTTCTTGCTCGCGTCCACGAAGGCCGTGATGCGCGGGGACTGTTGCAGAACGGGGATGGCCCTCGGCTTTAACACCGAGTCAATCCACTCTTGAAGGGACAATCGCACACAGGGAGACACCTCCACCGTATCAGAGGGGAGTCGTGCACCCCGGTTCAACGAATTCGTAACGCGCCGAAAGAATTTAAGCGCAAACCAAAAAGAGCCTGGAAAGATTCCAGCGACTGCAGAGGCATGCAGCAAACGACCACCAAGAGTTTCGAGCTCGGAGGCCCGCATTGTTGGCGACGACTTCAGCGTGTAACGCGCTTCCATAAGCTTCCGGCGTAGCTTCCGCGAGACTGCAACACGGTGAGCAACATGGTCCCAATCGACCCCGATGAACTCATACCGCGTGGCCGCCGTCTGCGAGTCGGAGGGCTTCCACGTCAGATCGCAATCAGCGGCGGTCTGGTCCAGCCTTCGGGTCGCGAGCTGCACCGCCGACCTTTTCCCGGCATATCGGATGTTGTCGACCCATATATCGACGGTGACATCCCGCTCGGCAAACTGCGGTAGCACGTAATCCGCGTGCCCGCCCGCCACGGCTGCCAGCGTGTGCATTATCTCAGGTGCACACGAATGTCCCATGGGAAGCCGCAGAAGTTCCCACCAACCGCCACCGGAATCAGCGAAGCGGAAGAGGTGACGCGACTCCGGTGGAATCTCGATCGCGTAAAAGCCGGTCTTGAAATCGCGGGTCGAACCACACTCTTCACGGCTTGCCCCCAGATACGCCGAAACGTGTCCGAGAGGCACATGCGCCTCGTACCCCCGCTCGTGAGCGGCCCGGTTGCCGTCCACTGTCCACAATATGAAGCGCTGTCGCAGCGCCCCGTCCTTCTCTTCCAAGACGGTAAAAGGAACCGAAGCGAACGGGCCGGGACCGGTCGAACTGCGGGCAATCCCGTTGTCGGCAAGCAAAGACGCATGTTCAGGACGAAGGGTTGAGGGTGAACCGATTACCGTCTCGGTTTCAACACGAGGGAAGAACGTTGTTTGCCACGTATCGTCAAAGCGGCGGAGAGCCGCTTCGTTCATCCGCGCGCGCAGCTTGTCGACCGACATCGGCTTGATCGGCGCGACGTGCAACGGCGAGGCACGCTCCTCCTTGCTACGCGGCAGACGCGTCGAACCGCCTCGTCGGGTGACGGAGTGGAAATGACCACTGCGGAGGTATCCCGTCACAAGTGCCTCGTCACCTTGCCGGTCTCGAGTGCCCTGGCAAGGTCCACGTCGCCCCCGGCGTACCGGAGTGTGGTCCTCGAAAGCGTCCCGGGACCTCCCTCCTCCTCGTGCTTCGTCAGCCGATCGACGAGGTGCGGCGACAGCTTGCCGCTGGTCAGCAACGGCAAGAGGTGCTTCACTGCGCCGCGTTTGATCGAGTGCGCGGTGTACCCCTGCATCTGCACCGACTGACCCCACAGAGAGTCCAACGCCGACGTCGTCAGCCTTGTCAGGGGTGCGAAGGGTGCGCACTTCCTGAACAACATGGCGATCTCCGTCGTCAACGGCCCCTGGATCACCGCGAACCGCGACGCCTTGAAAGGATCGTGCGTCCGCCCCTTCGGCGTCTGGAACCAGTCCACGATCACCTCCTTCTGCGTCACCAAGAGGAACTGGGCGGACGAAAGATCCGCCACCTCCGCCCAACGGGATGCCGTCTTCCACGCGACGAGGAGGGCAAGATGAACGGACGGCTGCTGCAGCCTGGCGTGAGACACGAGCTTCTGCTTCTCGAACGGCGTCGCTTGGCTGTCCGGGATAGCCGCACCGCCACCGCGCAGGGCCTTGGCCAAAACTCTCAGGGGGTGATTCTCGAACCCCATCGCCCCAAACGAGGCCGAGAGGGCCTTGGTGTAGGCCAGCTGTCCCTGGGGCCGAATACCGGTCGCCGCCACAAAAAGACACGCCGAGTCCGCAGTCATGCCCAGCCCGCGTGCCGATGTCCATGCAAGCATCCGCCGCCACAAGTTCCGGCGCTCTTGCGTTGTCGATCGAGCCCACATATCCGCCACATGTGGAAACACTTTACCTTGATGGGGACACCTCAAAATGCGGTGGAAACAATTTACCCTTGATGGGGACACCTCAAAATGCGGTGGAAACACTTTACCCTTGATGGGGACACCTCAAAATGCGGTGGAAAAAGTTTACCCTTGATGGGGACACCTCAAAATGCGGTGGAAACACTTTACCCTTGATGGGGACACCTCAAAATGCGGTGGAAACACTTTACCCTTGATGGGGACACCTCAAAATGCGGTGGAAACACTTTACCATTGATGGGGACACCTCAAAATGCTGTGGAAACACTTTACCCTTGATGGAGACACCTCAAAATGCGGTGGAAACAATTTACCCTTGATGGGGACACCTCAAAATGCGGTGGAAACACTTTACCATTGATGGGGACACCTCAAAACGTGGTGGAAACACCTTACCATTGAGGGGAACATAGTGGAAACACCTTACCATTGATGGGGACACCTCAAAATGCGGTGGAAACACTTTAGAATGCCTTGGCGCTTCACTTGCTGAGTTCATCATGAACTGCGCTACTGCGCTTCGCGTGCGCTTCACTTGATCGTTGCATTTCTCAGAATGCTTCTGAAATCCACTCATTGCAACAAAGAAAGGGGAAGAAGAAACAGGGTTTCACGTACGATGGGGTAACCCCCTGAGGTAGCCACTGATTTTGTGAGTGAACAGGCTAGCCCAGGAAGTCACGGGGGACGGAGGGTGGGAACCCAGCTCCCCTGGACCTCGCGGATACCGCGGACTGATAGGATAGCAAGCAGCGAATACCAGGATGTGGGTGGGTGGGAATTTTAGACTTTGTGTTGCTAAAACCCCAATGACCTGCTGTTTGGTCGTTACGCTGAAACATTCCCACGATGAATCGTAAGAATGCCTTGGCGCTTCACTTGCTGAGTTCATCATGAACTGCGCTACTGCGCTTCGCGTGCGCTTCACTTGATCGTTGCATTTCTCAGAATGCTTCTGAAATCCACTCATTGCAACAAAGAAAGGGGAAGAAGAAACAGGGTTTCACGTACGATGGGGTAACCCCCTGAGGTAGCCACTGATTTTGTGAGTGAACAGGCTAGCCCAGGAAGTCACACCACCAGACCCATATCGCCAGTAAGAAAACTCCTTACCGCAAGTGCCATGTCGGCCAAATTCGCATCGGTCAAAGCCGACACCGGGACCCGCGACGGCAGGTCGGCGGGATTCCCCGCACTCTTTACCCAGCGAACAGAGACTGAGATGTTCAGCCCGCGCAGATGCGCGAGCCCCTTCACGACTGCGTCATTTAAGACTTGCGACCGCAGACATGAACCCTTACGGGCAACACCTTGTACCGTCGTGTTGTCCACGACCACCGTCACTGCACCGCCCTCGTGCGCCGACGTCACCGACGCCACGCAACGCTCGAACGCCAGGGCCTCCAACTCGTTGATATGGAGCCTCTTTTCCTTCCGCGACCATCTCGAACCCAACACTTCGATCGCGTTCGTAGCGACGTTTACGACGACGCCGCCCCATCCATCTAGACTCGCGTCAACGAAAACGGTCAACGCTGGCACTCTAGCCTCCACCGGCATGCTACGGCTCCCGAGAACGGCTCGAATCCACATTTCAAGCAACCGCTGCACACCGCCGGAAAGACGAATCGTCTGATCGACCGCCTTCTCCCCCCGATTGAGGGCGTTCGTCAAGCGCCGAAGGAACTTCAGAGCGAAGTAATACTCGCCCACAAAAACGCCGACGATCGCTGACGCATGCAGCAACCGCCCTCCGAGCGTCTCCAATCCCGAAGCAGACATCGCGCCCGTGCGCACTTCTTCCACGTCCCGTGCGAGCTTCTTGGCCAGCTTCGCCGATATGCCCACCTTGTTCTTCGAGTGGTCCCAGTCCACCCCGATGAACTCGTATCTCGAGCTCGCTGTCCGGGTGTCCGCTTGCTTCCACGTCACCTTCGCCTGTGCCGCCAAATCGTCGACAATCCGAGTCGCTTCGAGAACCTCCTTGCGCGATCCGGCGTACCGAATGTTGTCGACCCAAGTGTGCACTGTGAGCGTCGACGGCACTGCGTGTTCCTGCTTGACGAAATCGGGGTGCCCGGCAACGGTCGACGTCAACGTGTGCATTAACTCGGGTGCACAGGTGTGGCCCATCGGCAACCGAGTGAGCTCCCACCATTCATCGGCGTCATCTCTGAACCGAAACGAGCCACGCGCGCTGTGCGGAATCGCAACACCGTAGAACCCGCAGCGAAAGTCACGCGTGGATCCGCATTCCGCGTGCACCGCTGACAGGTATTTGCTGACGTGCTCCAGCGGTACCGACGCCTTGTATCCGTCGGCCTCAATCGCGTTGTTCGCTTCGAACGTCCACAGAATGAACCGCTGTCGCAATGCACCCTCCTTCTCTTCGATGACCGTGAATGGCACGTTCACTGAACTTCCAGGCCCACGCGCCCTCCGAGCTATGCCGTGAGCTTCCAGCTCATGCGCATGACGTGCTTGCAACCGCGAATCCCGACGAGCCGTTGACGCAGCAGTATCCGTCGTCGCGCCAAATGTCCGCCGCCACGTCTCATCGAACCGAATCCTCGTCACATCATTCATCCGCTCTCGTAGGAGCGGTACGTCCATCGGTGGCACACTATCAACATGCAGCGGCGCGGCCTTCTCCTCGTCCGTCTTGGGCAAGCGCGTCTTTTTCCCCCGCTTGAACAGCGAGTGCTGCTGCCGGACAAACCGACCCAGGTCCAACGGGTCCCTGTTCCTCACAGAAACACAGTGACCTCCGCCGTTCTTAGCACGCGCGCCAGCACCACCACGTTGTTTGCGTACCGCACCGTCATCTGCGCCACGGTCGGGTCCACCTCGTTCTTGTGCTTGGCCACCCTGGATATCAGGTGCTCTGGGAACGGAGCTCCTAGGGACTTGGCCTCCAGCAGGTGGTCGACTGCCCCCCTCTTGATGCTGTGTGCCGAGTATCGGCACATCCGAAGCTCGCCCGCCCACATTCTCGCGAGCTGCGCTGTCAGCATGCACACATCGGCCCAACGCGACGCCGTCTTCCACGCGACGAGTGTCGCCAAACGAACGTGCGACACCTGGTCCATCGCCCATGAAAGGAGCGTGTCGCGCGGAATCGACTCCGCCTGCGACAGCGGGATAGCTGCACCAGCACCACGGAGAGCAGACGCCAACGTTTTCAACGGCTGGCTGTTGACCCCCAAATGGCCAAAAACCGCCGCCAGCAACCGGGAGTACGCCAGCATACCCTGGGGTTCCACCGAAGTAGCCATCACGAACAGGACAGCCGTATCCGGGTTGAGGCCCATACCTTGCGCACTGGTCCACGCCCGGAATCGTCTCCACAAATTGCGTCGATCGTCCACCGTCGATTCCGCCCAAGCACGACCCACCACCTGGTGCAATCGGTCGCGTGCTTCCGACACCGTCACGTCTCTCTCTCTGTGCCTCGAAGCAAGAGTCCGCGTGACCGCCACGCCCGTCTTCGATGCCACTAAATCGAGAACCGCTTGGCCGACGATCGACGCCGCGCGCGACTGCTGTGTGAGAAGCCCTGCCTCCCCGGCTGAGAATCCGCGAAATGGCGAAGAGTTGGTTCTCGCGCTCCTTGGTGAAGGGGCGAGAGCCTGAATTGATTGTGCGCCGGGGATCACGCTCCTGACGGCTGCTAGGACTGACTCGGTCTCCTCCTCGAGAGAGACCCTTCGAAACCCGGGAAGAGGGAGGATGCCGGACGCGAGGATCGACCGACGGAGAACTGGCTGCGCGTCCGGAAACGCGCGATGGGAAGATGTCGCGGTTGGGGTTTGAAAATTGATCGGGGAGGGAATGGGGTACTTTCCACCCCCCGTCAAAAATTTCCACCCCCCGAAAAGTACTTTCCAAAATTTCCACCCCCCGAAAAGTACTTTCCACCCCCCGAAAAGTACTTTCCACCCCCCGACGAAAAATTTCCACCCCCCGAAAAGTACTTTCCACCCCCCGAAAAACACTTTCCACCCCCGGACAAAAAATTTCCACCCCCCAAAATGTACTTTCCACCCCCCGATGGAAATTTTCCACCCCCCAAAAAGTACTTTCTACCCCCGGACAAAAAAATTTCCACCCCCAGAAAAGTACTTTCCACCCCTCGAAAACTACTTTCCACCCCCCGACCAGATACGCAAACTCTTTCGAATGCTGCACACGGGTATCCTTCAAGTGACCTCTAACTATCTGTTGCATACGCGTATCCGGATCTGAAAGCCGAAGACTTTGTAACACTTTACCGCAACCGAAGTCGCGAACCGGGTTCGGCTTGCACTGCAAAAGCAGCATAATTGTGTCTTGCGCCCGAGCGCGGAAATCCGCCACCCGCCATTCAGCCACAATCTGCAGGTCTGCGGGCTTGCGGGTTTGCGGGTATGCGGGGTTTGCGATTTCGGGTTTGCGGGAACGGGTATGCGGGTTCGGGTATGCGGGTATGCGGGTATGCGGGTTTGGGTACGCGGGTATGCGGGTTTGGGTATGCGGGTTTGGGTTTGCGGGTTTGCAGGTTCGGGTATGCGGGTTTGCGGGAACGGGTATGCGGGTTTGCGAGAACGGGTATGCGGGTTCGGGTATGCGGGTTTGGGTACGCGGGTATGCGGGTTTGGGTATGCGGGTTTGGGTTTGCGGGTTTGCAGGTTCGGGTATGCGGGTTTGCGGGAACGGGTATGCGGGTTTGCGAGAACGGGTATGCGGGTTCGGGTATGCGGGTTTGCGGGTATGCGGGTTTGGGTTTGCGGGTTTGCAGGTTCGGGTATGCGGGTTTGCGAGAACGGGTATGCGGGTTCGGGTTTGCGGGTTTGCAGGTTCGGGTATGCGGGTTTGCGGGAACGGGTATGCGGGTTTGCGAGAACGGGTATGCGGGTTTGCGATTTCGGGTTTGCCAAAATCCCGAAAGTACTTTCCACCCCCCGACCAAAAATTTCCACCCCCCGAAAAGTACTTTCCACCCCCCGACGAAACGTTTCCACCCCCCGATAAGTACTTTCCACCCCCCGATAAACACTTTCCGCCCCCCGACAAAAAAATTCCACCCCCCGAAAAATACTTTCCACCCCCCGACAAAAATTTCCACCCTCGAAAAGTACTTCCACCCCCCGAAAAGTACTTTCCACCCCCCGACAAAAATTTCCACCCCCCGACATCGATTTATACCCCCCGATTTATACTCTATACCCCCCGCTTTATACTCTATACCCCCGGATTTATACTCTATACCCCCCGTTTTTCGGGGGGTGGAAAGTACGTGTCGGGGGTAAAAAGTAATTCACGGGGGGGGGGGGGGGGGGGGTCAGCCGGCTGATGGATGGATGGATGGTTCTTAACAAGATGCCTGGGGGGGGGGGGGCTTCGACCTTTTGCAAAATGGCTGACACCACCGGGGATTTTCCCCGGTAAGGTAAAAATGTGACCTCCCTAACCATATAGCCCTTTCTTGCTCTAAGAGAACCCGTTCATGAACGGTCACACGGAGACCCTTTAACTCTAAAAAAAAGGTCAGCTGAAAATGGGGGCACACCGCCGTCAAAGACGCGACGTCAGCCGCGGGGTCGTACAGAGCAGCGAGGGTGACGTCTTCAGGGTGGACGGAAGGGCCGGAAGAGCGGTTGCGGCGCAGGATTTCCCGGTACAGCGTTTCGCGTTCGCGCTCACGCAGGAGCTCGGCGTTGTACACTGCGCGACGGACGGCTTCGCGGTGCGTGGCCGAGGCGTCGGGGTGCGGTGCGGGCAGCGAGAGTCTGTCGCCAGCACCCAACGCGACCCTTCTGGCAATGGCTTCGTCCCGCCGCAGGACGGCTTCTCTCTCGACCAAGTCTGCCCGCAGGGCATCCGCGGCCGGGACCTTGGCCCCCAACGCCGAGCCGGTGTCCATCTCGCTGACCGACCGGCCGAGGCCGATGGCTTCGGCCTCTCTGCGGAAGGCCTTGCGCCGGATGGAGCTGCCCGCCCGGTCCAAGTCCATCTCGAGGCGCAGCCGGGCCTCGAGCTCCGCCTCACGCTGCAGCAGGTCGAGCGCCGCCGCCTTCCGGTCGAGGGCCGTCGCGTCGCGCTGCAGCGCGGCGTCCGCGTGCCGCAGCAGGTCCCGCTCCCTCTTCAGCTGCAGCACCGCCATCTCCCGCGCCAGCGCGTCCTGCGGCAGCCCCGCCCGCGCCAGCTCTCTCTCCCTGTCGCCAGCGTACCCGTCGAAAGCGATGGGCGCCGCGGCCGCCAGCTCCCTCTCCCGCTGCGCGTGGAACGCCGCGCTTTCGCGGGCAAGCACGTCGTGGGCGGCGGCTTCCCTTTGGAGGGCCACCTCCCGCGACCCCAGCACCTCGTCCCGGACGGGCGGGTAGGGGTACGGCTGGTGGTGCCTCTCCCGCTGCAGGTTGCCGAGAGGGCACCCGGGGCCGGCCGCCGGCGGGTGGAAGGCGGCGAGCTCCCGCTCGCGCTGCGCGTGGAACGCCGCGTTTTCGCGGGCCAGCGCGTCGTGGGCCAGCGCCTCCCTCTGCAGCGCCGCCTCCCGCGACGCCGGCAGGTGGTGCGCCGCGTGCTGCAGGTGCTGCTGCTGCTGCTGCTGGTGGTGGTGGTGGTGGTGGTGGAGCAGCGCGGCGGCGTGGTCCTCCCGCTGGCGATGGAGCTGGAGGGCGTGCTCTTCCTCCGCCTGCATCAGGGCCGCGTCGCGGTCGCGCTGCAGCCGCGAAATCGCGTCGAGCCGCTCTGCCTCCCTTTGGGCCGCCAGCAGCGCCGCCGGGTCTGGTACCGGCACCGGCACTGGCACCGGCGCCGGCAGCACGGGATGCACGGCCAACGGCGGCGCCCGGACGAGCAGCTGCTGCTGCAGCTGCTGCTGGTGCATCAGCTCGCGCTCGACGGCGTCCTTCTGGAGGATGCTGCGGTGGAGCTCGTCGCGCTCCCGCTGCAGGGCGGCGCTGCGCTCGAGGATCGCCTTCTTCTGCAGCGCGTCCCGCGCGAGCACCTCGCGGTGCAGCGAGTCACGCTCCTTCTGCAGCTCCATCTCCCGCTCGAAAGCGGCGCGCTGGATCTCCTCCCGCAGCGCCGCGTCCCGGTCGATCGCCTCCCTGTGCAGGATCTCGCGGTCTCTTTGCAGGGCGGATTCCCTGTTTCGTTTTTGGTGGGTTTCCGACGGCGAACCGGCAGTCGCTTCCTTGTGTCAATTTGCCGTTTATTTGGTTGCTCTTTTTCCTCGGTTAGGTACGGCGGGTTTCTTGCGTTCGTCGCTGCTCACCTACCAGTGTGTTCCTGGTTGTTGCCCAATTTTTTTAATTTGTTGCATTAGTGTGTGGGCCTTTGAAGCGTGGATGATGCCTCTCGCACTGCTTCCCTAGAGGTTCCTCGCTCATGCCAAAGCGCCGCCGCCCGGGTTAAGAGGTTGCGGCATCAGGCGTGGGCCAGGGCAAAGGAGGCTGTTCGGAGGGGTCACCACCCGCCGTTCGCGGGCTTCGTTACTTCACTGCCCCCGGCTCTCCCCGGCCTTCGTCGTCCCGGGGGAGGGTTCCACGGCCATCCCTCTCCGCGTGTGGAATGGATTGGTGCTGTACCGCGGGTTCTTCCGTGCGTTCTCGCGACGTCGCCGCTGTCGATGTCGCTGCCGGTTGTTGCTGCCGCCGCAGCCGCTGTCGGGCGGTTGGTTGACGATCCCGGTCTGCACCCCGCCCGTTGCGCGTCGGCTTTCTTCTTCTCGGCGTTCTCTAGGACGTCCCAAAGGTGACGGCTGCCGCCGCCGCGTGCGCGGCGGTGCGTCGCCCGGTCGCGTCTTGCCCGTGCCTTCGACTTCTCGTCGCTGTGTTGCCACCCCCGTGGGGGGTCGGAAGCTGCCGGTCAGGACACCCGCATTCTCCCAGTGGCCACTCTGGTCGCCCCGCTCTTTGTTCGATTTTGTTGCATCAATGTGTTTGGCAGGCCTTCGACTACCCTGAGCAACGCACTGTCCATCAAGTAATCTAGTCCGCAAGAGCAAGCATGCAAATCCATATGTGATTCAGTGGTGGACACAAGATCCCAGTGCAACCCGTGTGAACAGTGGGCAGTGTGATAATCTGCACGTCGCCCGGGAGCATGTGCAATAGATGCAGCAGCGGGGCACTTTCGATATGGGCAGAAGCACGCACACACACCCACACAGTGGACGCCTCTCGCACAGGATGGAACCACGGAGGATGGCACCCACACAGTGGACGCCTCTCGCACAGGATGGAACCACGGAGGATGGTCCACAACACACCCACACAGTGGACGCCTCTCGCACAGGATGGAACCACGGAGGATGGTCCACAACACACCCACACACAGAAACACACAGACCTGTCAAACACGTCACGGCGCAGGGCTTGTCGCCGCGCCACGTCTCGGTCGACAACTTCACGCTGGACTGCTTCTCGCTCGCGGAAGAGCGCAGTTTCGAGCTCGATCGCTTCTTTTTGCAGCGCGTGCCGCTCCGCGACGATGTGGTCGTCGACGACGCTCGCGGGAAAAACGTGGGGCTGGTGGGACGGAGGCGTCAGCGGCCGCTTCGGGGAGAACGGACGGCCGTGCAGACACGTGTCGTAGTACGTGTCGCCCGGGTCGAACGGGGGATGCGACAGCTGGTAGGAAGGCGAGCCGGCGGGCGGAGGAGTAGGCGGGACAGGCACGCGGGGGGGCAGCCCGAGGGTTTCCCGGTGGATGTTCTCCCGGATCAGCACTTCCCGCTGGGCTTCGTGGTGCTGGTCCGGGTGGTCGAACGTCGCGATCGGGTGTCCGTGATCGTCACCGACTGCAACTGTGACAGCTGCGGCGTCTCGGGCGGCTTGTACGATGTTGACCTCGTCTTCGTGCCGGTAGACTACACTCCGTCTGTAAAAGTCGGAATCCGCCGGTTTGTACGGCAGCGAACGGGCTGACGGCGGCTTTTCGCCGCCGTCGGACGCGAGGGCCTCTTTGAGCATGACCCGCAGCTCACCGACCTCGCCCCGCAGCTGCGAGAGCTCGGCGTCGGTGTCGAAGGGGGCCTGCTCGCCCGCGCGGTCGAGGAACAGCGGCAGCGCCGGGGACCCGACGTGCGGGTGCTGCCCCGTCGGCGTGTGCCCGCCGGGCACCGCAGGCGGCGACGGCAGCGGGGCCGCTGGGCGGTGCGCGGCGCGGCTCTTCCGGGCCGACGCCCGCCGCGGGTCGGGCCCTTCGCCGTTGCTGCCGTGCACCGTCTGCATCGACGCCATCGTCTTCGACTCGGAGCTCGGCGGGGGCGGCGAGCTGGCCTGCAGGGTTTCAAGGTTGTCGGTGTCAACACCACACGAGAGCCCGCGCAGCCGCCGGGGGTCGTGTTGCTGCGAGCGACATGTCTGGACCGAAATAGTCCGGTCCTAAAATAATTTCCGCACGGACTCAATACGTCTTATTCGGACCTAGAATATCTTTTTCCGTTTGGCCGTGATATACTGAAACGGTTTCAAAAGTTTTAAGAAGTCTAGACGTCTGGACTGGGTACTTTGTGTTCCCGGTTGACGGTCGACGCCGCTTTCGGAACCGGCTCACGTCAAAGAGAATGCTGCTGCATCAGGGAAGGCATACCTTGACCGAAGTGGTGGTGCGAGGTTTGAGAAGCGAAGAAGGGTAGCCATGAGAAGATGATCCACCGCTGTCCCTGTTGGTGTGGTGTGATATAATAATAACGTACGTCGGAACTTAGTCCGCAACGGAAGCTAAGCAAAGGCAGCTGACGCAGCATCAGCCGGATACGTCTACATTTCAAGTGTGTGTGCATCAACGCAGACGGATGACCATCACGTCAAATCATTTTATTTCCCTTCTCTGGGCCCGCTAGCAGCGGACTTCGCTTCGTGGTGCCAACACGAGGAGATAATTTGGAGATACAGAGAAAGAAGAAAAACGGAGGGTTGGATGCAGGCGTGCGTCGGGGCCACCGGCCACCTTGCAAGACGAGAATGCCTGCCCTGGAAAGAAGCACCCTTTTACTCGCGGGGTAAGCACCCTTGTGGGGGAGCTCTTCCGTGTGCCTTGCGCACATGCGGAAGTCGAAAAACTGGTTCGATTGCGGGATAATAAAGCCTCGATAAAAGACTGCGTGTTTTTCCCGTTCAAAAAAAAAAAAAAAAAGATGCCTGGAACGGACAGGATGCCCCCGGCTTTGGGCAACGCTGAGGGCGCACTGAAACCCGGAACAAGGCGGCATACCAATTCCGGTTGCTGTCGTCGAGGTCGCCCGAGTTCGGGCTAATCATGCCCCCGAGCCGCTTCATCGGTGGCGAGGCGCCACCTCCGAAAACAGAATGAGCGCCACCAGTGTGCCCCCCTTCCTCTTACTGTGCACGGCGCACACCAGCAAACCCCCACCTGCTAATCCGAAGCGATGGCTCTACCTTGAGAGCAGAAACTAGTTGAGTCGCAGCTCTTGACAGATTGGATAGAAAGAGGGTGCTTATGACGTTTTGGTTCGTCCCTTCTCACGATGGAGAGGGGGTACGTTGGTTTCTCCGACTCCCGCAATCATAAGCAGCACAACCTCAAAAGGTCTCATCCCTGCATTTGCACACTTGGAACATCTACAGCCGTGACTCTAGTGAAGCCATCCTTGTGTGTGCTGTTTCTGAGGGGGTCGAATACAAGAGGCACCTCTTGTATTCGCCGTGCCGATCCTGCGAATTCCCCGAAAGTATAATAAAACCCTCACTCCTATGCTTGTGTCTGCCACTCTCGTCCACCGCTCCTGCTCTGCTTGCCGCGCGCCGTATGGTTGGAGTAAAAGGTGAAGCCAGAAAGCTGCTAATCGTGCTGCTGACCACATGAAGTGGGGCAAACCTGTCGTTCGGATTATTATTAGTCTTCAAAGAAACAAGTTTCTTTTCTACAAAAAAAAAGTTGAAGTCGAATACCGTGTTCGGGAAAATAGTGATTCTGGGAGTGTGTACGACATTGATTGTTTGGAGGGCCTGTGAGGAAGCACCGGCCACCTTGCTAGATAAAACCTGCCTTGGAAAAGGCACCTTATTACTCGCGGGGGTAGGCACCCCTGCGGAGGCCCTCTTCCGTGTGCCACGCGGAAGGAACACCGGGAGGAAGTTCCTCATGACTGCTGCCCCTCCGGCGACGACACGACTGAGCGCCTGCGTTTCACCGGGTCGCAAGTGTCCCGTGGCAAGTGGGCTTCCCGAGATACAATCTTTGAGCACTCGTTCGGGATGCCGTGGGAGTTACCAACTTCACCGTTGAAGCCGGTGTTGATTTTCCACATCGGATAAGACGATTCGAAGACACCATCAACGACCACCAAGATGTCGGCAGGCTCCTGTGCACCGTGCACTTGTACACCACTTGAAACCCCAAACCAGTACCGGAGCCGCCTTGGGGGGCATGATTCTCGTTTTACGCGTCGGTTCGCATGAAGCAGTCTTGTAAGTTGGCTTAGGGTTGTTGGAGCTGAGACCTGTCACCACAAAGGAGTTGTCCCATAAAAGCACGAGAAGGCAATGTGCACACGAAAGACCGCCAGCCGGCAACTGCCTCATTTGACGGCCTTGTTTTCGGGTTCTTCTTCCTTCAGTTTCTTCTCAAAAAAAAAAGAAATTGATTTTGGAGTGTTGGATTTCCCCGAGGGTCCGGTCGCAATACTTGCTTTTGTGGATTTACTTGAGGCCGGTATCTTGCAGAGGAATGTTGCAGAACCTCACCGTAAAGCGAGCCTTTGAAGAAACGCAGAGGCCAAGCTTTCAAAGAGAGCTGAATGGCATCGGGGCCACGGATGCATCACGTGGCCAATCACCACCCTGTTGGGTGGAACACGGTCTGCGCCACAAAGGAGCGTCCCATAAAAGCCCGTGAACACGCAACCTGCGTACGAGAGACCGCCAGCCCGTCAACTGGTTTTGGGGTGTCTTCTTCTTTATTTTGTAGGAACCTTCTTTGCAAACGTTGTTTACAAAGAAGGTTCTTACAAATTTTATGGGCGGCAGGTCGACATATATAACCATAAATTTTGTTTGCAGTGGAATAGGTACCGGGCCCGGCCATCAAGCAAACGCGGTGGTAACTGCACGGGATTCCGTCGAACAGCTGCTATGCGCGATGTAGAACGGCGAAGACCCGAACACAGGTGTCTCGACCCCTATGCAGCACTTGGCAGTGCGTGAAACCCGATACCGCAAAGGAAATGCATCGGGACTGCTCAGCAGCTGGAATGTAGAAACGCAACGCCTTCCTTCCCCTAGGCAAGAATGGTGCCCTTCTCGGTGCTTTTGGAAACAACATGACTACCCGCATCTCTGGACCGTTGCGATTGGACCCTGGTAGCTGCTTCACGTTACACGGCACAGTGCATCGAAAAGTAGGTCAGTGAACGACGTCAGCACGACCGACTGTGTGTATGGGTTGCTTTATTTATTTATTTGTTGCGACAAGCGCCTGCTGTGCGCATAAGAACAACTCGTAGCGACGCGTTGACTTGCCGCACCTAGACATCGCTCAGGACAGTCCGTAGCCGACTTGTCCGAAAGTGACACCAAAACCCGGGGTGGGAAGGCACACTGCCGTAGCCGCAGTGCCGTAGCCGCAGTGCTATGTAACCGATGTTGGTCAATTTGAATGGAATGGTTGAATCATCATATTTAACGGGGGCAATGATCGAGATGTGGGACTCCGGCAGACTCAGCATGTTGTGGTGATTCCCATCCATAAGATTTGGGTGCGGCTTACAAGAGACTGAGCCCGACAATGATGGAAGAGGTGCCTGTGACTGATCGAACAATGGTCTCCGGTCAGCAACCCGGCATTGAAGAAAGAGGCACAGAACACTTCAAAGGCCGAACACTCCATACCCACATCCCAGTGCTGAGTCTGGAGCTCCCGCCACCTGCGCCAGACAGCTCACTGGAAAGGCCGACTACATGCCACACAAACCAGAACCATCCTGTAAATAAGAAAACACTCGGGCCAGCATTTTGCTGTGCAGCCAAGTACACAGACCTTGTCGTAGTGCGCGCCGTCGTGCGACGCCTTCAATTGCGGCAGGCTGAGAGAGAAGCTGTCGACGATCTTGACCTGCGGACAGTGCGCCAGCGCAGCGCGCGCGAGGTGGTTGTAGATGCCCAGCCGAGGGTTGGTTACACGGAAGTTCTTCACGGACGCGGACTTACCTTTTGGCCAAGCGGGGGCCCCGAACCAAATCGTGCGCTGCGGCGCGCTCCTGCTGCACAGAGATGCAGCTAGCAGCCGCATTTTTTTCGACATGTCTTCGTACGTCCACTGGCCCCACGAAGCTGGGTGCGCTCCAAAACCGACGATCTGCGCGTTGCACATTTTCGTAGAAACGAAAAACTGTACGCTCGAAAAGAGAAGGTTGGGCAGCGTTCGGTTTTTTCTAGCGGCACAGTGAGGAGAGGGAACGTTGTTTTTGGTGCAGGTTTTAGAGTTAAAGTTCGCTTGAAAGTCCAGGGGTTTAGGGTCTCCGTGCGACCGTTCATGAATGGGTTCTCTTAGAGCAAGAAAGATATTATATGGTTACGGGTTGTATATTTGGTGCACGCTTTCGTTATGGGGTATGGCTAGCCATGTCCGGGACTGTTTGTGACCGCAGATGCATGGTGATGACGCATTTGTCGCTGATGACGACAACAACGACGCCGACGTGACGTCCCCCTCCCTAGTCATAGGTGGCGGGCGAGTCGCGACTCGCCCCAGACTCGCCCCAGACTCGCCCCAGACTCGCCCCAGACTCGCCCCAGACTCGCCCGATCCTGTTATGGCGCATGAACACAAGCGCAGGAGAAGGGGTAGGGTTGAGAAAAACTTGATGTTTGACAGAATACTGCCTAGTGTGCTGAACGTCTGCCCTCACACGTCGGGGTTGCCGTTCTCATTTTGTTGCTTCCGCCCATGTTAACCTATGGTTCGGTGTCCTTCTGCGATTTTCTGCGTTTCAATCCCGCTTGGAGAGCCTCGAGTTACGGCATGTAGCGCACGCCCGTGTGACGAAGTAGGGGTCGTTGTTCTCGGAATTTGACAAACAAAAATGCATACCAGGATGTCAGGTTTAAGCAGCGCCGTGTTCTGCAAGTAGTGGTCAGGGCTATACTGGAGCAGCAGGTCTGTGAAGATGAGTGGGAGTTATCCTACGAGAGCAGATGCGGGCTGACCAACCCCGCAACGGGGTGCGCGTCACCGAGAGCGGCGCGGCAGGCCATACACACACACGACAGGCAGGGTGGCGAGGAAACGTCGCTCAGGGTCATGCAACCTCAAGGTTTCGCAACCTATTCGGCAGAGTCGAGAGAATCGATCCCTATTCCATGCTTTATCATTCACGGTGAACGCCTGCTTTGGGCACGCTGGTTTGTTCACAGTAGCATCGGTGGTCGACCCGTATGCGTACGGTGTACGCGTAAGCGCTTTCATCCCGATGAAGAGATTACTTTACAAGGCACCATTACCACCGTTCATAGAGCACAGATCTTGATGCGAGGGGTTGATCCCTTCTTCTAACGTACAAAGTACGTGTCGAGGCTATTTCTCTTCGCTGCCTCAGCAGTGTTGCTATTGGGCAATTTGCGTACCTGCTGCCATCCTTAGATGTGGTAGCCGTTTCTCAGGCTCCCTCTCCGGAATCGAACCCTAATTCCCCGTTACCCGTTATAGCTACGGTAGTCCACTACACTACCGTCAAAAGCTGATAGGGCAGAAGCTCTTGCGGGCTAGCACCGACTTGAAGTCGTGTGCTATCACTCGATTGACCTGTTTCATCCACACACCGCTGCTATTGCTAGCGTTGGTTCTTATCTCGGTCAATTGTATCCACCTCGACCCCGCGGTTTTAAGGCCACGGAGTTGAATCGAGTTGGATTCTTCGGACATGTATTAGCAATGGAGTTACCATTGTTATCCAACTGGGCCCAAAAGGCACCTTCCCCGCGTAGATTGCCACCGATTTAATGAGCCGTCTGCAGACCCACTGTTAATCAATTTACTCTGAGACTGCATGGCTTAATCCTTGAAACAAGCGTAATATTATGACTACTGGCAGGATCAACCAGGTTTCTAGTAGCTTGTGAAAGCGGCAAAAGGCGCGCAAGACTCTGCGCGGTAGGGCACCGCGTCCTACCTGCATCTGCACCAGTCCTGCAAGCCACGGACAAGGCGGACCATCAGCGGGGAACTTGAGTGCCTGCAGACGGGACAGCGATACAAGATGTAAGTCTGGCTTGTCGTGTCGTGCGGGGGAAGTATAAAGCGACGCACACCTTGGTCGAATGCTTGCTCTGCTGCGGGAATCTTTTCTTTCAGTACCTCAAACGGCGACTCCGTGCCCGAGAGCCTTTGCCGAATTGCATGATAGATGGTTCTTGCCTGCAAGGGGTTTCGTTTGTGCCCACATGGATGAGCGGCGCCTCCAATTTATTCGAGTAAATGTTCGCCTTCTTGTCTGTCGGGACGATCATTTTGATGGAAAGAAATTGTGGTGACGCGCTTTTTCTACACTGAAAGATATATCGGTAGTGGTATCCAAATCATCACTGGTTTAGATGTCGCAATTTATCGGTTTCCTCATACCCAAAACGGTTGTGACACGAAAATGGAAAGATAGGCTTCCGTAGCTTCTGTAAGACTTAGGTATGGGTCTGTTGGATAACACAAGCGGTGCCTTCTTTTTTATGTGGGAAATGATTGGTCTTTAGGGTCTTTGAAGCTCCCGCGGTAACGGCACAGCACCGGGGGTGTCACAAGATCCCCACAAGATTTATCAAACGCAAACGTTTGACAAACGTGCAAGCGTGACGTTCGCGAATCAATGGACCGGGTCTGTACACAGTACACGACCCTGGATAGCACTTGTCACGTGGCTGCACGCGGACACGACGAAAATAAGGAAACAAGATATCCTTCTGGTTCTCCTTGAGCGTGCTCAGGGAGATGCTAGCCTTAGCAGCAAGTGTTCCCTCCCACTTTGTGGGCATGAAGATCCTGCCCTCGTGGCTCGAGTGTTCACAAGCCGGCCCCACACTCGGATCCCCACTGCAGGTGCAGTCAGCGCCTCATTCACGTTTGACATGAAATTGCAAACGCAAACGTTTGTCAAACGTTGAATTGTGCAACGTTTGCCATGATCACTGCCCTAGCCGGGGGGGGGTGAGTCGGAGGCCATGCAGCAGATGGCCTCGGCGAGCTGAGTCCCTCTGTCAGGGCTATCTCAGGCGGGCTGGCTAAGTCGGTGGGTACACCCGAAATGCGTCCAGCCCGGCTGTGGCTTATTTCCAGTGTTTTGAACCCGTGCGCGGTGGAGTTGCAGGACGATGCTGGTGGCAGGAAGTGTGCTTGGTCTGAAGTAAGGACTTGCCGAACCGGGCCTCCCTCGGCGGGGCCTTTCTTGCTGGGCCGTTGGGAAGTTGTACGGAGCAGTGTTGTGCATGTCCGCCTTCACGAGGGGGTCAAACTGGCCTGCTTGCGCTCTTTCCGCGCAGCAGTAGTGGCAGTTTTGAACTTGATATGCAGCAACAATCTGTGACGATAGACTTGCACAAGCCGCAACAGACTACCTCTTTGCACGCGTCGTGTCATGCTTCAGTCGCTTCTTGCCCCGCGTACTGTTTGTCTCCGGTGCGCGCTTCACGTCCAGTTTGACGAGCTCGAGGAATCACCAGATGATTCGGCACACTTCCTTTTCTCACTTGCGGGTTGCCCCCACGGCCGAGTCGAGACCTCGACTCCCCTGTGTCCCTTGCCTTCACCTGCTCGTCTTCGCGGCTCCGGTTCGTGGGCTGTCTACCTTTGATGTGCGCCCCTCGTTCGCAGGCGGTTGCTGCGGCCTCGGCTTCTTGCGGGCGCTTCCACCGGCTTGCTCGTCGTCGCGTCCGCGCTTCCGCTGGGAGCAGGCGCCGTCCGTCCCTTTTGCATGTTGGCCGTTCGGTGGTGGCGTCCGATCTGTTGGTTGTGGGCCCTGTGGCCGCGGCTTCGGTTCTGGCACCTTCGAGGCGCACGCGCTCGCCCGTTGGCCGACAGGCCCCCGCTTCACCGCTGGCCGTGCCCCGTGGTGCCCTCGCTTGCAGCACTGCCTGGGCCTGTGGCACCGCACGTCCTCGTACCGCATGCATGTATCGCACGTCGGCAGCTCGTGAGTCAGGCACTTGTGGTGCGAGTTTTTACAGCATGCCGCCACCGACGTGCACATGGAGCACGCCGTCATGCGGTGCTGCGTGCACATCATCTTCACCGCCAGCCCGTCCCCGTCCTCGTGGTGGTTGGAGCACCCTTCCAGCTTAAATTTTTGGCGGGTGCAGCCCTCGCACCTCGGCTTGCCGTGCAGCGGACACACGCGCTGGTTTCCCTCGAAAACGGGGACACCGTCCGGAATCCTTCAGAGAGCTTCGGGTCGCCTCCCTGAACCGCCAGCGTCTGGCCCCTCCTGGCAGGTGCCGACACATCCTCGGGACCCCACTGGGCAGCACGATCGTCCGCTAAAGCCATGGCGCGTGCGTAGTAGCTGCGTTTCCAGTTATTTCCTTCCTCTCGGAATATCGGTCTTCGCGCGTGCCCCGTAATGTACGGAGGGCCACCAACCGTCCTCAGCGTGTCCACCCGTACTTTCTTTTCCGCTGGCAGCAGCGAGTCGGGCGGCCACCTGCGGGCTGCACAGGGTCGCCAGCATCTTCACCATCTTCTTCGTTCGCATGAGGAGCGAGACTTTCAAGGAGGTCGCTCTTTTTTGTTTGTGCGTGCCGGTTGATCATTTTCCCACTTGTATTTACCCTGTGTATATTCAGGTAAGGAATTCTGATCAACCACCAAAACACGCTGCCTACGTCTTTTTAGCCTGCACAATACATTGAAGGGCAACCCGCAAGATTGTTAGTACTAAAATTTTATTTCCCTTCTCTGGGGAAGAGCTGCCGCGCCAAACCTCGCTTCTTTGTACCACATGCGGAGAAAAGAGAAAGAGAGACATAAATAGAGACAGAGAGGGTTTGGAGGAGGACGCTGGCGTGCGTCGGGGCCAGTGAGAAGCACCGGCCACCTTGCTAGATACATCCTGCCGCGGAAAAGGAGCCCTTCCATTCGCTGGGGTCAGCACCCCTGCGGAGGCCCTCTTCCGTGTGCCTTCACGCGGAAGGAAACAGTAGGCAGGATTGTATCGGTCTGTGTTGAGCAAGGATTTCTTCTTCCTTGTCGCACAAGGGGAAAGGAGGAGGAAAACAGAAGATCCAGGGCAGTGCGGAGGGGATGCAGTAATCACGCTTCCAGCCTCATGCACGCACGTGCCCGATGCCCTCTGTGGAGCGGAAGGAAGTCAGCCCTCTGCTGAGGGGAAAAGCTGCATAGCCCTCTGCGGAGGGAAAAGCAACGTCATTTCCCGCACGGGGAAGCCCGCCCTCTGCTGAGGGGAAAACGCTGCACGATGCCACCCCTGCTGGGGAGCCCTCTGCGGAGGGAGCGCGACGTCATTTCCCGCACGGGGAAGCCAGCCCTCTGCTGAGGGGAAAACGCTGCACGATGCCACCCCTGCTGGGGAGCCCTCTGCGGAGGGAGCGCGACGTCATTTCCCGCACGGGGAAGCCAGCCCTCTGCTGAGGGGAAAACGCTGCACGATGCCACCCCTGCTGGGGAGCCCTCTGCGGAGGGAGCGCGACGTCATTTCCCGCACGGGGAAGCCAGCCCTCTGCTGAGGGGAAAACGCTGCACGATGCCACCCCTGCTGGGGAGCCCTCTGCGGAGGGAGCGCGACGTCATTTCCCGCACGGGGAAGCCAGCCCTCTGCTGAGGGGAAAACGCTGCACGATGCCACCCCTGCTGGGGAGCCCTCTGCGGAGGGAGTGCGACGTCATTTCCCGCACGGGGAAGCCAGCCCTCTGCCGAGGGGAAACGCTGCACGATGCCATCGGGGGACCCTCGCGGAGGGAAGAAGTTCATGGCGCGATACCCTCATCGCATTGGGAGGGAGGGAGGGAACTTTTTTAAGCCCGGCGGAGGTCAACTGACCGGAGCTACCGGGGAGAGTGTGCTTACGTTGTGTGGTAACCTGATACGTTCGTGTGGTATGCGTCGATTGTCTAATGAGCTTGAAGCCCCGCATGGGCGCTTTGTTCCGTGCTGTGGGCGCCGCCCGATGCACGCGGTGATTCGTTTGCGACAATAAAACCTGAGGGAAAAAGACTGCGTGTTTATCCCTCTCAATTTTATTTCCCTTCTCTGGGGAAGAGCTGCCGCGCCAAACCTCGCTTCTTTGTACCACATGCGGAGAAAAGAGAAAGAGAGACATAAATAGAGACAGAGAGGGTTTGGAGGAGGACGCTGGCGTGCGTCGGGGCCAGTGAGAAGCACCGGCCACCTTGCTAGATACATCCTGCCGCGGAAAAGGAGCCCTTTCATTCGCTGGGGTCAGCACCCCTGCGGAGGCCCTCTTCCGTGTGCCTTCACGCGGAAGGAAACAGTAGGCATTATTTAAAGACGCCGCGCCCCCCTCCCCCCCCTCAATCTCTCAGTCTCTGGTGTCCAGGTCGGCGACCATGTTCTCGCCCGGAACCAGATGGGTGAGCACGTCCGCATCGCGCAGGCGCTCCTGCATCTCAACGATGAGGCGGTTTTCCGCTGGGTGCGGGGACGCAAGCTTTCGGTGGCGGCTCTCGGCCGTGCTGTTGTCGTGGAAGACATCCAGCGTCACCCACCCAGTCGTGACGTGTCGAGCCAGCAGGACGCCAAGAATCGCCGTCACCAGCTCGCGCCGCCGAATCGGCGTCGGCGGAGCCAGCCTCGCCAGCCGATCCTTCCATCTCCAGCTCTCGCGAGCGAGGACGGTCCGTCGCGTCGGATCCAGGACGACCACCCCACCTCCCTGGTCGGATGCGTCCGTCCAGACGTGCACTCGCCGCGCTGGGCGCCTGACTCTGCGGGGGGAAGCGTCCCCCAGCCAGCGATCACCAGCTTCCAGCTCCGCGAGCAGCTCCTGCGGGAGCTCCACGAGCGTGTCCCAGTCGCGGTAGGTGAGGCACCTGCCACTCACCAGTCGGCTCGCACGCAGCAGCCCGGGATACGCCGCCGCCGGGGACCTCATGACGTACAGTGCCCAGCGCAGGCACCCGATACGCTGTGCCAGGGCCCGGAAGGACGTCACGCGTTGCGGCTTGTTCGCGCGGCAGACTGCTGCCCATTCCCGCGGGATCGCGATCGTTGAAGGTACCGACTTGCGAGGGGCCTTGCGCCTTGTCCTCCCGGATCTGGATCCTGGTGTCGGCAAGCACGGCCCTCAGGCTCCGCTCGTCCCGGACGACGTCGGACCTTGTCCAGCCCCCGTAGGCTATGTCGTCGTAGATCGCCAGACTGCGGCTTCCGATGCCGGCCAGTCGGCGGACCCCCAGGGTCGTCAGCTGGGCGATCGCCGGCGCGCGCGCAATGCCCGGGACGGCTATCCGGAAGACGTAGTACGCGTTGGCCGCCCTAAACCCCAGGTAGTCCGCCAGCGCGTCGGACACCGGAAGCTGGTAGAAGTAGCCCAGCAGGTCTAGGGTCGCGAACCAAGCGTGGTCCAGGACGAAGCCCTCCACATCCCTGAGCGACGGGGTGATGGGGGACAGCGGTTGGGAGGTGCGGCTGTCAAAGGGCCTGCCATCGATCAGCAGACGGGTCTCTTCCTTCCCCTTTTTCGGGATTTTGAACACCTTCAGAGTGATCCGCGGCCTCTTTTCGACTCTCCTAACGACGCCACTCTGCAGCATCACCGCCAGGTCGGCCTCAGTGATGTCCGAGCTCGGTGGAGCGTGGTGCCTCTCGTGCGAGAGGAGCATGGGCTCTCGCGTCAGCTGGCGCAGGACGCGAATCTCGTCCTCCCACAGGCCTCGCTCGACCTTCCCGTAGTCGGCCTTTGTGACCGGCATGGTGTCGATGGGCCCGCGGGACGTTCTGTACACCGGGCTCGGTGCCTTCGTGTACGTCCTCGATGCCAGTTCCGATAGCGCCTCTTCCTGAGCCCGAACCCCTTCGACGTGCGTGCTCACGTCCCCGCGCAGCAGCCAGTCTTCCAAGGTCACCGCCCTGTCGAAGTCGGCCTCGCTCTGCTCGCCCATGTCGCCCCGTAACCGGCTTTCCCCCCATGCGAGCAGGCGGTCCAGATACCCGGCTGCCCCGGGATGGCGGCTGTTTGCCCAGTCCCGCAGGGGATGCGAGCTCTTCAGGTCCTGTGCGTACTCGGGGCAGAACGTGCTCGTCCTGGCCGCACCCTTCACCTTGAGCACGCCATCAGGTCGCCGCTCACCGGCGTGTGGAGCAGCAGCGACGCGCGAGCCGTCCTCACGCTGTCCGGGGTCAGGCAGCCCCAGAGATAACGCTTCAACGTGTCCTTGGACTGGTGACGGGCCATGAGCAGGAGGTCCTCCCAGCCCGCCCCGCTTCTGGCCAGGTGCTGGAGCGCCCCTCTCTTCCAGCTGTGCTCTGCACAAACCGGGAACAGCTTCCTCGCTTCCCGCAACAGCTTCCTCGTCGTGGCCTCGGTGAAGCGAGCCCCCCGCTGCACCCACCTGCTTACTCGCAGCGCCACGCCCAGGGGGACCCGGTAAGTCACCTCTGACTCCCTCATACGAAGGCTCGCCTCCTTCGTGGTCCACCACGAAACTCGGAGCAGACCCGGCCCCACGATGACCACGTCTGTCGGGGCCAGGGCCCGCAGGTCCGCCATCCGCAGCGCTCCCGCCCACGCCAGGCAGGCAGCCACCGTCACCTGCTCGTCGCCGCCCCTGACCAGCCCCTCGACGAGGGTCCGTTGCTGCTCCAGCGTGATCGGGGGGGCATGCGCCGGCACTTCCCTGCGCTCGAGCCTGGCTTTGAGGATGGCCTTCTTCATGGCCGCCAGATCCCCCGACGGCACCCCGAGCTTCGCCCCCAGCACCTCGACGTACTTGCCGACGGAGGCCGTGCGCATCTCGCCGGTCCTCGGCCTGCCTCTCTGCCCCGGCACCCTCGCGACGTACGCTTCCAACTGCTCCTGTGTCATGCCCTTGCCGAGCATGGCGGTCGCGAACGCCTTGATTCTCAGCGCGGGGGGAGCCGCCTGCAACCCCGCCACGGCTGTGAACCGCGTCAGCGACGCCACGATCGACGCCCGCTGCGCCGTCGTCTTCTTCGAGGTCGCGCCGCCCTCGAAAACCGCGACCCGCCTCTCCCACGCGGCAAACCCCCCTCTCTGGGAGGGGAGTCACCCGTTTTTTGTCCTGCGGGAGACGGGCCCGTGCGAGAAACGGCAGTCCACCCTTGTGCATCTGCCTGCTTTGAAATTGCGGCAGGCCGGCGCCTGACGCGGAGGGACCCCCCGAGCGCGGGGCGGAACCGACTTGGGCGCCGCCTTAAACTGCGCCGTGAACCGGCGCCGGGCCTGCCGCACTCTCTCGGGCAGAAGTTCCACCCTCAGCACGTCGCGCATCACTAGCGCTGCGCTGGGGTCGCGGGTCTCGTACTCCGCGTTCTGCTCCTCGTAGGAGTGGAAGAGCCCCCCCAGGCGGAGGATCCACATTCGTTTCGGGGGACCGGATTCCCCGCGGCGCAGGCGGACGAGGTCACGGACCCGTTCCGTGACATCGTCCCGCCTGTCCTGCAGCTGTTGGTTCCCTTTGAACCTGTACAGCCTTCGGACTGCGTCCTCAAACCCCCGCATGTTTGCCGCCGTCGGCTGCATTGTTCTCCACCGCTCCGGGTCGAGGAACGCGAAGTCGTCATCGTCGTCATCGTCGCCGACGTCCTGCCCCGCGACTGCCGCGCCATCCAGCAGCGCGAGCACCTCGCGCTCGTCTTCGAGGCTGCCCAGCTCCCGCTGCAGCGTCGGGCCCAGGCCCGCCCAGAACCCTGGGTCCTGCTCGTCAAAGGCGAGAAAGATTTCTTCCGCCCTCGCCCTCGGCAGGCCGGGCATGAGCTCGGCCGGCATCAGTGGTACCCCCCCCTCTCCCGGTAGCTCCTCTCCGCCTCTTGGCCTCTTGGCCTCCTTCTCCGCCTCGTCCTGCTCACGTGCCCTCTTCTGGGCAGCGCCGATCTCCCTCTCGGCGGCTTCAACTTCGGCCTCACGCCGGGCCAGGCCTGCCTCGAGATCGAGAAGGCGCTTCTCCAGGAGAGCCAGCCCCTCGGCGTCCCTCTGCAGGGCGTTCTGCTGTTGCTGCTTGGGGGGCATCGCAACTTGGGGAAACTTGGGGTAACTTTTTTAAGCCCGGCGGAGGTCAACTGACCGGAGCTACCGGGGAGAGTGTGCTTACGTTGTGTGGTAACCTGATACGTTCGTGTGGTATGCGTCGATTGTCTAATGAGCTTGAAGCCCCGCATGGGCGCTTTGTTCCGTGCTGTGGGCGCCGCCCGATGCACGCGGTGATTCGTTTGCGACAATAAAACCTGAGGGAAAAAGACTGCGTGTTTATCCCTCTCAAAAAAAAAAAAAAAGAATCGATTAGGTTGACAGCAAGGACGCAATCCAAAGCCCAGTAGCTTAAATGGAGCACACGAAACGGGTACCGACTGCCCTGGCTGAAAAACGCGTGCCCGCGGCAGTGTAAGCCCACTAACGACGGGCGATTATTCGGGTGTACCGTTTCGCAGTGCGAAGGAGAGGAAAATAGTCGACGTAGCTGCTTTGACTACGAATGGAAGGGAGGAAATGTAGAGGTAGAGGGGCAAATACAAGACAAACACAATCTGATTTGTTCTTCGCTTACACCACCGTGGGTTGGTTTCTCATTCAGGACTTCGACCTGTTGTAGGGGTAAACCCGCATGACCTCACGTCCGTTCAACATGTGGTTCGGTAGTTACAGCACTTGGGATCCCTTCGGTTCTTTGTCTAACAGCATCGTCGAGCATTTCCTTCCAAGCGGGCGCTTATGTAAAAAAAGAACGCCTACCTGCGAGTCGCCGGCCACGAGGACTGTCGTGGCGGACCCCTCACGCACGCGAGACAAGCAAGCGACAGCGTCGAGGCGGGCCAAACGTTGAAGACGTCCGGCGTACGGCACCCACTCCCACTCTGCTGCTCTCAGCTTCGGGTTGAAGGACGTGCCATTCCGCTTCACCCAGCGGCCCAGGCCAGTCGTCTTGTACAAGGCGTCGTTGGGGGTTTCGCACACGTACGCCGGCAGCCACGCAAGCTCTTCTTTCTTCCAGTGCGCCGTGTTGTGGGTTACCTCGTCCACTCCCCAGTGGTCGCTCAGCTCGACTTTCAAGCGCGGCTTGTACTCTCCCTTCTGCGAGAACGCGAATTCGACGTGCGTCGTGCACCCGCCGACGTACTTTTGGACCCCGAACACCATCTCGCCCGCCGTGTACATCAACCGGTAGTGGTCAGGCCCGGTGCGGCGCAGCCACGCTTCCCACGACGCGGCATTCGACAGCCTTCGAGTCGGCGCGTCGCAGGTGGGGCCGCCTGGGGCCGTGATTTTGACGAAGCCGGCGCAGGCGGAGGGGGCGTAGCAGGACTGCACCGTGTACCCCTTCACGAGCACCGACGTCGCGGGGAGCGCGGCGCACTGCATTCCGGAGCCGTTTTCGGACCGGACGCCGGCGGAGAGCAGCGGCGACGGGTGCCCGATGAGCGGGAAGTAGAAGCTCCCGCCGGGCAGCTCCGGAAAGGCCGCGCTGCTGTTAAGGCTGGGTTGGCCTGTTCTTGGAGAAACCTGCCCCTGCGGCGTGCCGGCATGCTGCTGCTGCTGCTGCTGCTGTTGCTGCTGTTGCTGCTGCTGCTGCTGTTGCTGCTGCTGCTGCTGCTGCTCCTGCTGCTGCTCCTGCTGGTGTTGTTGCTGCTGGTACTGCTGGTAGACTACGGTGGGGGCCGGGGAAGGAGGCCTGCCAGCGATGTACTGCATGAGGAGCGAGCTGCCCACGAAGCTCGCGAGCGCGACCGCAGCCAGCAACGGCCAGCTGCCGAAGCAGCCGCGATTTCGGAGCATTTTGTCTGTCCGCACACTACATTCCCGCCTCCTGGATCATCTGGATCTCAAGAGTTTTAAGTTTTTGACGGCGACGTGCACGCCAACACGCAACAAACCTCTTCGACATCTTTCGAAGTCATTCGAGACTGAAGGTCCTATGAACATAGCCTCTATTCGAGCCAACCCGGCTTTTGTCTATGAAAAAGTGTATTGTTTTTGGACTAGATGATAGTGCGGAGCAAGCTTTTTTTTCCCCCTGCCAAAATGCATAGGGGTGACAGAGTGAGCGGGCGCCGGCCTTCAGGCCGGTCGGCCCGGGTTCGAACCCCGTCCATCACACTTTTCCGGTCGAAGTTTGTTTTCGAGGTTTGTTGGTTCGGGGTCTAGTGTGCCCGAAATTTGCGTTTTTTTGCGGAGTTTCTCGCTATCTCGCGGTATTTGGGTCTCCCCGGGATACCGGGGGGGGTCTCCCCCCCCAGGCATCTTGTTAAGAACCATCCATCCATCCATCAGCCGGCTGACCCCCCCCCCCCCCCTCAGGCTATTTTCACTGTGGAGGGGGGAGACGCTACCTGTCACACTCTAAGGTGGTCACCACGGTGGGCGGTCAGAAAAAAAAATTTTTTTTTTGCCCCAAATACCCCAAATACCACACTTTGGAAAATTTTTGTGGGCCCACTTTTGGCAGGGAATTTTGACCATTTCACCTTAGAGAATTTGACCACCCAGCCTCCAAGGCAACTGCACTGTAGAGGGGGGGGGGGGGGGGGGTCTGGTTTATCCGGCCATCCGGCCAAAGTGGCTGATCCTTAACAAGAGCGCTGCTCCCCCCCCCCCCCCCCCCCCCCCCCCCCGGATTAGGCGCCGAACTTGCCATCACAGGCCAAACTTGCTACACGCCGAACTCAGCATCACCAGAGCCCTTACTGTTTCCCGAACTTTAACTGCTGCCTCCATTCTCGCCCCGCGCCGGTCTTTAGCCGAGCGCACGTACTCAAGTGCACAAGTCCCTTTCCAGTAAATCGGGATCGGGGTGCTGCGTCTTCAATGGTTGGCACATCTCCCTTTCAGTACGGCGCTTGCGGGTTTGACACCCTAAGCCTCGCACACGTGCTAGGCTCCGTCCGTGTTCCAAGACAGGTGGTAGAAGGTCGCAGTGTCTGACACGAGTCTGCGAGCGCTTTATCACGTCACGCCGAAGAGAGCATTGAGTTCTGTAAAGTGCAAGAAGAAAGCAAGGACGGTGTCCGAAGACGCCGACGCGTACCCTTCACTGACGATGCCGCAGGCCACCTCCACAACCCATTCCTATCCTGGTCGATCCGAGCGAAGTGGGATTGATTGACAGTGGTATTGTGGCGACAGCAGCTTGGTTCTGACGTTTTCGAGCATGAATGCGCTGCCCCCCGTCCGAGAAGGGTTGCGTTGACCTCGCTGAGCTGGGACCGATTCGCTTCATCTGGAGCAGTCGGACCGACTGCTTGCGGTCGCCTTCGACACAGCAAATCCGAAGGGGGAGCAAAGGGTGAGAAAACGGGCGCACCCACGTGAGAAGGGTGCAGTCCGAACAAGCACCATCACTACTACAACGAAGCCATGCCGGGACGACTCGCGTAAGGAGGGAGGGAGAAGAGCGAGGGTGCCGAGCCCCGGAAAGAAATGAAGTTGGGCACGGGAAGGGCGGAAAGAAGGCGGACTGGATTGAAGCGAAGGCCAATTGAGCGAATGCTGCACAGCGCAAGCCGTGGGCTCCAACGCTGGCAACTTTCTTTTTTTTGCCGACAACAACGAGGCTGGCATGTCCGCAGGGGAGGAAAACCACCGCCGCGGCCCGCGCACCCTTTTAGGTGCACGTCGGCAATCCACCGCCGCAGCAGCCAAAGAGCTCGCTGAGCGGACGACACCACCGCTCGCTGCCAGTCTCATCTTGGCTGCCGCCCCCGGCCCCACTGCGCTGAAAGGCAGAGCTCGCGGGGGCAGTAGTTCGCCATGCAGACGGGCAAAGGCCGAGTCGCGTAGAGTCGCGATAGTCCGAGAACGTTTTCTCTGTTCATATTTGCTTTTTAACGGAGGGTGAGAGAACCGGCACCGACAGTTTTGCAAGGCGGTGTCTGCACGCAGGCAGACCCGCCTCATCCAACATGACTCCGGACGGTGCTCCGAGGATGCAGCAAGGGGTGGCTCAGTAGCAAGCAAAGCAGCACGCCTACAGCAGGAAAAGTCTGGGGGAGAAGAAACCCTGGTCGCCGAATTGAGAAGAAAATAATGCGTGCGGTGTGGCTCAACGCGCTCCGGCGGTTGGCTTAGAACACTTTGAGCCTTCAGCTACTGGGGCTTTAGAATGCTTAAGGGGCACTAAAAACGAACGAAGCATTCCCGGAATGGAAGCTTGCCCTGATAAACGAAGCGACAGGCGATCAGCATCAACTGATCAACCAAATGATGTGAGTGTGTGTCGATGAATAAGGTAAATGACTAAATGACTGTTGTTCTTCGCGCGGACAGAGTCCAAGCCTCTCATCATGCTTTTTTTTTTTCGTTTGGCTTCGTTCAGGGCATTAGCTTGGTCTCCGGCCCATTTTCCAAACTTGGACCGATAACGGCTTTTTTGCGTTTTCACTGTTTTTCTGCAATTTTTGCACTGAGTTGGCTCGCCTGCCGGTGTCGCACGTGATGTGTCATGGAGCTGTTGTTCTTTCCCCCGTGCCCGTCCAACTTGCATCCAAACTGGCCACTTCTACTGGTGCTGGGAAGTGGGATTCCCCCTGCGTGCACTCCTTCTGTAGCCTTTGCTGGTGCAGTGGTTGCCCCTCCAATTGCACATTGGCCACCGCTGCCGGCGCCTGGGGGACGATGCAGTCACGGTAGTGCCATTTTTTTCATTTTTTTTTCCGGCGGCCTTTCCAAATTCTGACCGACGGTCCAAATGTGGATATAGAAGCTTATCCCCTGCTTCGTTTTACTTTTATGAGCTGCCGTTGTTCCGAAAATGCGCTCTTCGGCACAGCCGTATTGCTAAGAAGAAAGAAACGGGGGGTTTGCCGAAAACGGGCTGTACGTTTCAGCTTCTGCAGAAGTCTTTTGGTTCTGAGGGAACTGCAGGTTTCGTATGTCTTAACCATGGTCAAGAGCTCAATTTGGTGCCAGCCGAAGAATCGAAGAAGTCGTGCAGTGAGTGTCGATGATAAAATTGGGTTTCTTCTCCCGTCTGGATTGAAGGCGGTTTGACTTGGATTATGTCGGGGGTATGAAACAAATGAAACGCAGGAGCTTTTGCTCCGAGGTGCCCCAAACTAAGGGGCCCGGTCGGTTCCTAGATCAGTAAGAATGAAACAGAGGCAAACTTGCCCGCGCCCGTGGGCTAAGAGTCTGTGCTGAACACGGGCGGCGAGACCACCGGCTGCGCACACACAACTCCCTTTATTTCGTTATGCGCAGCCGGGGTCGCGTGGGGTCCCGCTTGTAACGTTTCGTCGGATTTGAAGATTTTTCGTGTTTCGTGTATCCGTCGGAGACACCAGCCAGCTTCTGGCGTGAACTACACTTGTACCCCAACGAGGCACTCTCGTGTTGAACACAAGGGTAAAAGCTTACTCGATACACGATTCACGGTTCAGTAACGATCTCCTCGGTGTGAAGGCATGGCCAAGAATCCTTTGGCCCTGCAGGAGAAGAACCCGGCCGGAGGTGGCCTACAGCTACCCCAGGCAACTGGATGCAAGCAAAAAGGATGCGGGTAAGTCCCGCGGACACCCGGTATCCCTGTCTTGTTTATGGGAGCCGCGTTGCCGTCCTAAAAGTTGTTGTGCCAACAGGGGGTCAAGCGGTAAGGCTGTTGAGAGGAAGGATGCAGTTTGAGGCTGGGTGGGAGGGAGAAAATTTGCAATGGCATGTTCTTTGATGCGAGTGTTCAATGCGTACGGTTTCCCATGCAGTGGGTCCCTGTTGCTCTCCTTGTGGAGTGCTGGGATCTCCTCGCCTGAAGCAATCAAAGCCGTCTCCAAGGGAATTATCTTTCGAGAAAAAGCATCGGATCCCGACCGAAAAAGTGATACCCGTTCCTGATACTCAACGAAAGCTTTGGGGCATCTTAACTAACGAGCCAGCGTGAAACATCGCGTTTGTCCTCTTTTGCGGTGGAGCGTCTCTACGGGCTTATGTTCAGCGAAAGAGCCCAAGCTACGCCACGCCTTGATGGTTTGAATCGGTAGCCTCATCGGAAAACCTGTAGCATTCTTTCTCCCGTGTTGCAGGCTTTCCTCGGTGCACATGTGCTCGCGAAAACGTGGCGCTGTTTACTTGCCAGTCCCGCCGGATTGATCCAGCGGCCCACACGAGCCCGACGCGCACAATGCAAACAAGCTATGCGACGCCGGTGAGACTCGTCAGCACTCAGACCACACCATCGTTCGTGATGACCCGAGCTTGCCTGTTGTTCAGTAGGTTCATTGCACTGAGAACACACATACCCTATTTCGAGTGGCTGGATCACCGCCTCTACCGCGATTTTGTGACGACATTGGCCACAGGTACAACATCCTGGAATACTATACACAGAGAGGGAGAGAGAGAGACGAGCTGGAGTGCAGGGACCACTCTCCGAGGAGTTTCCGGTCGCCTCACTACTATGCATACATACAGCTTCGTCCTCACGTGATGCAAAGTACAGACACACACGCACACCTGTGGCGAAACTGGAGAGTGAAGGGGATGACGAGGAATAGCAGCCATCCTCCGGAAACGAAGTAGATGTAGACCATGTTGGGGGGCTTCACAACGGGGGAGATAATGATGCCGATGATGCTGCCTGCAGCGTTCGTGAGGAGGAACATGGCCATGATGACGCTCTTCATCGACTTCGGAGCCTCCGTGTACGCGTACTCGAGGCCTCCCACCGACGCGAAGATCTCGCTCATGGCAATCGTGAAGTAGGGCGGTATTTGCCACCACACGGAAATCGTCTTCCCCTCATCCGCGATGTACTGTGGGGGTGGTGTTTGAATGCGTGGCTTAGAGTGGAATGGTGTCTGAAGCGAAGTGTTGGGCCAATCCACCCCCTGCTGATAGACGAGTCAACGCCACGCGGTGCGGGCTTTTGATATTAATCATCACAGCTGTGACAGACAGCTGCGAGCTGCAGGCAATTCGAGGAAGACTGGCTCAAGTATGGCCCTTTCCCATTATCTCCATACAAATTTTGAGCCACGGCTTGATGCTCGGGTGTGACGCGTAGGCCGAGCCGCAGCATCGGTAGACCAGCCTCAGAAGCTGGAGCTAGAGCTGGAGTAAAAAAAGGTGGATTTACACTCGTTTTAGTTGTAGCGCACCCGCTTTTCGGGTGTGACTCAGGCGCGCCTCCTTAACTTCGGCAGACTCCGCCGTGTAGCTTAGACTTGTAAAGAGTTAACCAACATGGCTCGCCGAGGAAATACGGGACTCTCACCCTCTGTGGATACCCCTTTCCAGGAGACTTACCTCGACTCCCAGTTGTGTCCCCAAGCAGCTTGCGCCACTACGTTCCGGATATCCGTAGAACACCGGTGCAGGCTTGGGCTCTGCGTTCCCTGACACACCGGCACTCGCCAAAAAAAGGGGGGCAGAAGATGTCGCTGTGCACCTGCCGTCCTGCAGCGGCCCGCGTGAGCGCAAGTTCAAAGTAAAAAAGAAAGCGTACGTCGTCGTTCTCGTCGTAGCGGCCGCGCTGGTGGAGGAAGACCTCCAAGGCGCCGCAGTAGAACATCGCGAGGGCGACGAGGAAAAACCCGATGGTGATGCGGCGGAGCGGGCTGGGGTTCCAGCCGCGGGAGCTGAGGAACGGGAAGACGAACTTGTCGAAGATCGGGATCATGAGGATAAGCGTCGCAGATCCTACCACGTTCAACGACTCTGGGGACAGCCACGACGGTTGGTCGAGGATGTCCGCTTGCGAGATCATGTTCGAGAACATCTGGTTGTAGCACAGCCAGTAGAACGGGAAGTACAGCAGCGGCACGCATACCGACAGCGCGATCTTGAAGTCCGCCGCGTCCTGCGCGTACTCCTTGCTGCCGGCAGCCCAGTCCAGCCAGTGCTCCTTCGCCGCGTACCGGCCGCACTCCTTCGCTGCGGCCCTCTCCTTCAACGCAAACTTCGACGCGCTGTAACACCTCGACAACAACGACCCCGTGGGGGGCTGGCACACGTACAAGTTCATGACCTTTCCCGAGTAGAAAATCGCGATCGCTGTCAAGAACGTGATCAACGGGAGCCCGAAGGAAGCCCAGTATCCCTGTGTCCGGGTTTGTTTGTAGGTGAAGTCCCTTGTGCAAAAAAAGCTCTTTGTATGAACAGGAAAACATTCCGCCAGAAGCTGTACGTCATAAGAAGTCTGTTCAGAAGGATAGAACTCTGTCTATACAAGAAACCAAAGCACCACTTCTCCTTCTAGACTGTTTCGTGGGGTGAGTCTTCTCTTTTCCTGATACAGACTACCAGCCAGCTGCTTTCCTAATTCGCAGTGCTACTGATGCTAAAGATTTTTCGAGACTGGAGGCCTATGAACATGCAATGTGACTAGCATCTATTTGAGCCAACCCGGCTTTTGTTCTGAGAAAAACGTGTACTGTTTTTGGACTAGATAATTGTGCGGTGCTAGCTTTTTCCCCTGCCAAAATGCATAGGGGTGGCAAAGTGACCGGGTGCCGGCCTTCACCCGGTAGGCCCGGGTCGAAATTATTTTCGGGGTTTGTTGGTTTTTGGGGTCTAATGTGCCCAAAATGGGGGTTTTGCGGAGTTTCTCAATGTTCGCGGTTTTTGGGTAACCCCGGGTGGTCAGTCTGGGAAAACGGAGTCGGGTGGGGGTCCGGGGGGGGGTCGTCTTTCCGGGTACTGGCGCCGAACTTGCCATCACCGGCCAAACGTCGCATCACTCGAGCTTCACTCGAACAGCTTCGCCCGAACGTTGCTTACCAGAACTTAGCATCGCCTGAACTTTGCTTCACCAGAACTTAGCTTCGCCCGGACGTTGCTTCGCCCGAACTTAGCTTCACCAGAACTTAGCTTCGCCCGAACTTTACTGTTTCCCGAGCTTTAACACACTATCGAGAAGAAGAGAGAACAAGGCAACTCTGGAGCAAGAGCGTAACGATCGACCGCAGCATGCTAAGAAGCTTGAATCGGTGCTTGCACAGTGTTACAACCTCGTCTGCTTTGCCGTGTGACTACCCACCCGTCTCTACGAGCTTGCCTTCAGCACATACACGAAGCCTCGGAAATTGGTAGCGAAACCCTGAATGGCAAAAAGCATTTGTTACGTGTGGCATACCGTTCCGTCCTCATCTCCGTCTTCCAAAATCTTCTTGTCTCCGATAACATCGTGCAGGATCGGCGTGGTGAGAATGCCTACGAAGGCCCCTATGTTGATGCACCAGTAGAACCACCGAAAGACCGTAGAGTAGGCCTTTCCCGAAGCGTTGCGCATCTGGTCAGCCATCAGGGTCGACACGTTGGACTGTTTGAGTTCAAGGGAGATGCGTGCCGGCGGTCGCAGCCTTTGGTCATAGGTTAGGGCTGAGTGATCTACGTCAACTCGCCTACGAGAGATTCGCAGCAACACGTTCGAATGCACAAGAGGTTGCGTTCGGCATAGTATTTCAGTTCGTGTTTGAAGTATGGACATGCATTGCGGTGGTGCTACTATTGTTCATCCACGGGCGCTTCACTCCACTGGCAGTAACCCACACAACTGCCACCAGCTTTCCCCGCGCCAGCTGCCTGCCTGGAATAGTTTCTCGACAAAAGGTGGACATCTGCATCGACGAAAAGGCGCACTTCCGAACATCAGTTCAAAAAATACTCGATGTAGCTGCGTTGACTCCGAATGGAAGGGAGGAAATGTAGAGGTGGAGAGGCAAATACATTACAAACACGTCTGATTTGTTCTTCGCTTACCAGGACTTTGACCTTTTGTGTTTGTGTGTCTTGTCGTGTCGCATGACCTCACGTCCGTCCGACACGTGGTTCGGTAGTTACAGCACTTGGGATCCCTTCGGTTCTTTGTCTGGCAGCATCGTCGAGCATTTCCTTCCAAGCTGGGGCTTATGTAAAAAAGAAAAATCGGAACAGACCTTGATACCCCCCATGCCCAATCCAATGAAGAAGCAGGCGGTCCCGAACAGCATGTTTACGTGCCAGCCGGGGTCTTCGGGGAAGTCGTTCCAGTAGAACGGCAGCGCTTGGAAGAAGAGGCAAGCCAACCCAAACGTGAAGAAGCCAGCGAACAACAGCAACGCCCGCACACGCCCTGTGTACGTGTCTGCCACGTACCCACCGAGCACCGTGGCTGAGTAGCCCCAGAAGTTGAAAGCATTGTAGACGGCGTTTGCCTCGCCTTGAGAGTACTCCAGCAGATTCTGCATGTACGGGTAGAAGACGATCGTGGCCCCGTAGAAGGACAACCGCTCGCACAGCTCAACGACCAGGATGAAGTAAGCAGACGACGGCCACTGCATTGAGTCCCCGGCCTCCGACGGCAGGATCGGCTTCTTCTCGAGATCATCGTCTTCGTCGCTGAGTGGCTGCAACGGCGCGCTCGTATTCCCCCTTGCCGCCGCGTGCAGCTGCTCGAGGTCCGCTGGCTCCTTGTCAGCCTGCAGCGGGTTCTTCTGGGGCGTTCCCATTCTGTATCCCTCCTTTCTCTCTTGGGTTTCCGCACCAATTTGTGGCCAGCGGCTATGGTCCGTGCCTTGTGTTTCCTTTCTTCTTCTTTTTGTTCAGACACGGGCAGGGAATATTAGTGCAGGGCTGGAGCGGTGCCTGGGTGTCAAGCCTGAACCCGCGTCTACGGATATTAAAAATGCGGCGCAAGCTGCCTGGGGGCACAACTGGCGTCGAGGTAAGTGGGGTATCCACAGAGGGTGAAAGTCCCGTATTTCCTCGACGAGCCATGTTGGTTAACTCCTTGCAAGCACGAGTCGCTCGGTTTTGAAAGGCTGAGTTAATCGGCAGGTTTTCCTCTAAGTTCCGGTTGGATCGGATCAGAGTTGGGTGTCCCTTCCGCACAATTCTCAGTACCGATAAGCCGGTCCATCCCTATCTCCTGGAACTGCATCGAATTGCCTGCCGCTGTTCGTTGTAGCGAATCGAGGTCCACCACGGCCTATCAGGGACATCCCTATCCCTGGAGCTGCATTCTTCTGTCTATCACAGTTTCCGCCGCGGATTCTTTGCATTCCAACCAAAAGGAGACGATGAAAGTCCTGGAGACGCAGTTGAGGACGAGCAGGCACGCGTTCACCGGCGAGGCGTGGGGGATGGACCTCTTTCCCACGTACAGGGCAGAGCGGCCGGACGAGCACGAGATTGGCGGCCTACGACGACGCGACGGGCAGACGGAAAGGAAGCAGAAGAAAAGTTGTTGAGGGGGACTCGTGGTACGTGCCAGAGGGGATCCCGAGGAACGAGACGAAAGGCGGAAGGGTGTTTCCTCAGCACCAGAAAGCGAAGTACGACGGGTGCAAGCGCCGGGCCAAAACGGTTGCGTGGTGTTGTGAGACCACCACCAGGAGGGCGACGGCCCCGCGGTGAAAATGTGCACGGAGCACAGAATGACGCGACGCGCCACGTGCGGGACGACGACCGAATGCTGCAACAACCACCACCACCGATGCCTAGACCACGGAATGCCCACGTGCGAGCACTGCAGGAGGCCCGGGCAGTGCTGTCGGAAAGGACACCATCGAGCGGCGGTAGCGAGAGGGGGTCGGGACGACGGAGAAGCGGAAGGCGGAGCTGATAAGCCCCGCGGCAGCAGCGTCTCCGCCGAAGCAAACGATGCGGTCCACACACGTCTTTAGGTCAGATCTTATGCGCGCAGTTGTGGTTAGATGTGCTCCCGCTTTACTACATGACACCCCAATTTCTGGCACCACTGTCTTGAGGCCAGCAATGGTCTGCTGCCTCCTGCATCGCAGCAGTTGCACTCGGGCTCCTTTACACATTCGTCGCGTCTTCTCCCTGTGATTGTTCGGTAAGACTGCAAAGAATCTGCGACGATCTCCATCGCCCAAGCAATAACCTGTTTGCTTGGGCCTGCAATGCCACGTGCAGTGGTGCCACGAGCAGAAATGAAAACTAGAACGACGAGAAGCGAAGCGGAGGGATGAGGTGGACGGGGGGAAGACGGAGATATCCAAGCGGAACCGGAAAGAAACGGGAGAAAAAGAGACCGGCCCGCATAGTACCGGCTGACGAGCTCCTGGTGGGCAAGCGCACCGGCCGCTGCAACGAACGGGCCCGGATGGGGAAGGGGCGAGCGAGGGCTAAGTACACGATGGACTTGGTCCTGTCGTGAGGGTGGTTTTACAGAAGCAATACTGGCGGTTTACCAGAAAGTGTCGGCAAGCATTTTCAGTGCGGCTTGCGGGGTTCACACTCTTAAGGTCGCACGTATGTCTACACGCCTTCGTCCGTGATACGAAACGGGTGATAGAAGATCGCTGTGTCTGACATGAGCCTGCGAGCGCTTAACAACGTAAACACCTACCCTGCACTGATGATGCCGCAGGTCACTTCCTCAACTCATTCCTATTCTGGTTGATCCGAGCGAAACGAAGGGGGGGGGATTGTCATTCGCCGGTACCTTGAGGATACACGTGCGGAAGGGTGGCTTGTCGATGTACAACAAAACTCGTCAGAGTCGTATCATGACACGTACGTTTGCCGTGCACCTTGTACGTTTCTCCGTTCGGCGGCTGCCAGCACTGGAACTCTGAGCGGGGGGGATACACGGAGGTGTGCCTGAGCACAGTAGAAAGGAAGGAGCTGGAAGAAGAGCAGGGTGCTGCGACACCTCGTTGTGTACTCGTTCCAAACAATTCCTGTGCCTTGGGTTCAACCTGAGCACGCGAATGCCGGTACGTTGAACCACACGTTCAAAGAATTCCGCGTTCGGGTTCGAAGAATCTCAACAAGAAATACAAGAGGTGCACGACAGGTGTCCCTGACTTTCTCAACGTATAACCCTTCTTCTACTTCGCAACGGCAGCAACCCTGTTACCCCTTACCCGCGTAGCGGGTGCTTGAGCGAAGGAAAATGAAAAGAACCCCGCATTGCTTTTTCTTTTGCGCAGCCAGGACGCAGGGTATCAGTTCAGAGGTTCCTGGGTTTACAGTCTTGACCGTGATGGTTTTGGGGGGAGGTGCGTTTCAGTCGTTGACACTGTCGTTTCGGTGGCTCGGGGCGGAGCTGACACATCTCCGCAACGTTGTCCAAACGAAACGCGGCTTGTATCACATGGGGTCGCTTCTGCGTTCCAGCGCCCAGCGCCTCGGCACATCATTGTAAATACGACTGTCCCCTGCTGGAAACGTTGTCTTTTTAGCGTTATTTGTGGATTAGAAGGTCCGTTTTCTTGTTTCCCAACATTTTCACCCCACCGGACGACCCCGGTTTGCAGATTTAGAGCAAAAACTAATCCGCTGCTGAGTCAGCACGCGCGACTGCAAACAGCCTATTCACTGGTGGCCTTCGAACAGAATGATGTGTTTGTGGAATCGGTACGAGAGAGCGCAAGGTTCAACCTGACTCGACACATGCATCTATTTTTTTGCACAACGTGACACTTCGCGTTGCAACGCAAGAACCTCCGTTTCTGGATACACAGCGCAAAGGGTGCAAGGTTACACCTTTCCTCTGCTCAAGTATGCCGGTCAAGGTCCAGCCGGAATGTTCTGCCGGATTCAACCAGTTGCCGGAGAAAGAAAGACGACGTACTGGGTTCGATAATAGGAAAATAAGGGGAGGGGGGGAGGGAACTTAGGAACTTCGTTTTGTTTGTGCCAGTTGATCGACTTTCCGCTTGGGAATTCTGATCAACCCCAAAAAACACGCCACCTGCGTCTTTTTTCTGCCTGCACAATACACTGTAGGGCAACCCGCAAGGTATGACGAAGACCCGCCGGGCTCGAAACTTCAAAACAGAGACCAACCAATATTTTTTCTCGTTTGCGCCACTTCCTCCTACGTTCTGGGACAGCTTCGTAAATATGTTTGGTGGTGGTATTCAACAAATCCGTACCCGAATCCTACAGAACCCTTAGTTCTTACATTCTTTTTGGGCCACAACCTTTGCTGATAGCCCCAAAAGAAACTGTAGAAGCCTTGCGATTGGAATAACACCATTTTCTGTGCATGCACCAACGCCAGACGAAAGTTATCACGTCGCTCTATCAAAGGGCGACCCGAGCCGATTCTTCCCGCAGCTGAGGGGCTCACGCACACTTGCTTCGGCAAGCCAGGCCTGACGGCGGGCCCGGATGCCAAGAGAGAAAACGACCAGCGCCGTAGAACCGGTTCAGAAGGCAGAGGCGCACCGCACCATGTGCCAGACGGGAGGGCGTTCGGGGGCCACCAGCTGGGGCGCATCGGCCGAAAGAGCCGCGCGAACGTGTTCGGGGGCCCAAACGCCGTGTCCCGGTCCTGCGATCCATGGAAACGCTAGGCGGACCTGAGTCTTTGCAGAAGGGGGGAGGGAGGCGATTCTTCAGGCCCGCCGATACGGCGGGTGCTCTCCCCTATAGGGTACATACGGCCGTGCGGACGCCTTTGAGAGCACAAACGTGGTGTGGTGGCTAAAGGTCGTGGTCATCGAAGAAAAGAAGGGAAAGCGGTGCGAGTGGGTGCTTTGGCAACCCATGCAGGGTGTAAAAGGCCTTCAGGTACGAACAGCGCAGGTGAGTAGACACTCTCGCCCAGCCGAGTGTCAACAAACGACAATCAATAACAACAACACCAACAACAACAACAGCGGTTGTAGTGTTTACAAGCTCATGCTTATGCAGCAGGTGCAATTGTACCAATTCTGCGCAACAATCACTGAGCGCACGCAGTACATCAGCACGCATGCGTGCTGATGTATATCCATAAGTCACCCCACCACAGGAGGTTGCAGTGCGACAAACCCTACTTGCACCTCGACATCCTCTCTCTCAACGAAAAAGGAGGACAAGAGCTCAGGTGTGGGGGGAGCTTGAAGGTCGGACTTTTCGTGATGCCTACTGTATCCACAGGGCGGAACAGAACGAGACCCCCTATTTTCTCCCGTACAATCTTTGCCCCCCTCTCCCCGTGAAGTTTCACCACCACGACTTCGCAGTGTGGTTGCCGTTGTCCTCCGGTTCCCCTCCGCCCGGATACATGAAACAATCTTTATGGGGGTCCATCCGGTCTCCTGTGCCGCTTCTGATTCTTCCTGCCTGGGTTTGATTGGGCAACTATGTCGTTCTGTACCCACCCCCGTAGGACATTGCCTCTGCAGGAAGAGGAAACCATGCGTGGTGTCGAACGCTGGCCCCTTGCCTGAACGAAGACGGACAGAGGGTTGCGCCTACAGTTTCGGTTTCGGCCTGAACATGCCCGGGTTGCCCCGAGTCTTCACAACGTGTTTGGCCTGTGGGTTATACAGTTTGAGTTGTAAGAAGGTCTGGGTACGGAACTAGGCTAAACAGACAACCCCCAGACAAAGTGCGGACGATAGCCAGTGCAGACTACCTTCAAGTTGAACTGACTGACGTCGGAGAAAAACAGCACAAGCCACGTCCAGGCTGCACAATGCAGACCATTCAGCAAAGCTGAACAGACAGGTCAGATGAATTCACGTTCGACGCAGATGGGGGACAGATGGGCTTCTGGGTCAAGTCGGTACTAGTCGCAGAGATGCGGAAGCTACCCCATCCCACATACCCACCCCATTTCTCACAACTCCCTGCTGCATTGACACACGCACTGGTCTAGATTCAGAATTTCTACCACGGTAGCAGCACGGTCAATCGTGGGGCGGTGGGGTACAGTCTGTCCTTTTCGCGAAATGCAAAGCGAACTACTGCGATTCACCCCCCTGTTCTCATGGAATGAAGACGAGCAATTGTGGTGCAAAGCAGTGAGTTTTGTCGAGGCGGAGTTGTCGCTTGGAATCTTGGGGCGATGGGGTACAGTCTGTGCTTATCGCGGAATGCAAAGCGAACTACTGCGATTCACCCCCCTGTTCTCATGAAGTGAAACCGAGCAATTGTGGTGCAAAGCAGTGAGTTTTGTCGAGGAGTTGTCGCTTGGAATCTTGGGGCGATGGGGTACAGTCTGTGCTTATCGCGGAATGCAAAGCGAACTACTGCGATTCACCCCCCTGTTCTCATGAAGTGAAACCAAGCAATTGTGGTGCAAAGCAGTGAGTTTTGTCGAGGAGTTGTCGCTTGGAATCTTGGGGCGATGGGGTACAGTCTGTGCTTATCGCGGAATGCAAAGCGAACTACTGCGATTCACCCCCCTGTTCTCATGAAGTGAAACCAAGCAATTGTGGTGCAAAGCAGTGAGTTTTGTCGAGGAGTTGTCGCTTGGAATCTTGGGGCGATGGGGTACAGTCTGTGCTTATCGCGGAATGCAAAGCGAACTACTGCGATTCACCCCCCTGTTCTCATGAAGTGAAACCAAGCAATTGTGGTGCAAAGCAGTGAGTTTTGTCGAGGAGTTGTCGCTTGGAATCTTGGGGCGATGGGGTACAGTCTGTGCTTATCGCGGAATGCAAAGCGAACTACTGCGATTCACCCCCCTGTTCTCATGAAGTGAAACCAAGCAATTGTGGTGCAAAGCAGTGAGTTTTGTCGAGGAGTTGTCGCTTGGAATCTTGGGGCGATGGGGTACAGTCTGTGCTTATCGCGGAATGCAAAGCGAACTACTGCGATTCACCCCCCTGTTCTCATGAAGTGAAACCAAGCAATTGTGGTGCAAAGCAGTGAGTTTTGTCGAGGAGTTGTCGCTTGGAATCTTGGGGCGATGGGGTACAGTCTGTGCTTATCGCGAAATGCAAAGCGAACTACTGCGATTCACCCCCCTGTTCTCATGAAGTGAAACCGAGCAATTGTGGTGCAAGGCAGTGAGTTTTGTCGAGGAGTTGTCGCTTGGAATCTTGGTCTGTGCTTATCGCGAAATGCAAAGCGAACTACTGCGATTCACCCCCTGTTCTCATGGAATGCAGACGAGCAATTGTGGTGGAATCTTGGGGCGATGGGGTACAGTCTGTGCTTATCGCAAAATGCAAAGCGAACTACTGCGATTCACCCCCCTGTTCTCATGGAATGAAGACGAGCAATTGTGGTGCAAGGCAGTGAGTTTTGTCGTCGCTTGGAATCTTGGGGCGAGTCTGTGCTTATCGCGGAATGCAAAGCGAACTACTGCGATTCACCCCCCTGTTCTCATGAAGTGAAACCAAGCAATTGTGGTGCAAAGCAGTGAGTTTTGTCGAGGAGTTGTCGCTTGGAATCTTGGGGCGATGGGGTACAGTCTGTGCTTATCGCGGAATGCAAAGCGAACTACTGCGATTCACTCCCCTGTTCTCATGGAATGAAGACGAGCAATTGTGGTGCAAGGCAGTGAGTTTTGTCGTCGCTTGGAATCTTGGGGCGAGTCTGTGCTTATCGCGGAATGCAAAGCGAACTACTGCGATTCACCCCCCTGTTCTCATGAAGTGAAACCAAGCAATTGTGGTGCAAAGCAGTGAGTTTTGTCGAGGAGTTGTCGCTTGGAATCTTGGGGCGATGGGGTACAGTCTGTGCTTATCGCGGAATGCAAAGCGAACTACTGCGATTCACCCCCCTGTTCTCATGAAGTGAAACCAAGCAATTGTGGTGCAAAGCAGTGAGTTTTGTCGAGGAGTTGTCGCTTGGAATCTTGGGGCGATGGGGTACAGTCTGTGCTTATCGCGGAATGCAAAGCGAACTACTGCGATTCACCCCCCTGTTCTCATGAAGTGAAACCAAGCAATTGTGGTGCAAAGCAGTGAGTTTTGTCGAGGAGTTGTCGCTTGGAATCTTGGGGCGATGGGGTACAGTCTGTGCTTATCGCGGAATGCAAAGCGAACTACTGCGATTCACCCCCCTGTTCTCATGGAACGAAGAAGCAAAGCAGTGAGTTATGCCGAGGCGGATTCTTCGCTTGGAATCTTGGGGCGATGGGGTACAGTCTGTGCTTATCGCGGAATGCAAAGCGAACTACTGCGATTCACTCCCCTGTTCTCATGGAATGAAGACGAGCAATTGTGGTGCAAGGCAGTGAGTTTTGTCGTCGCTTGGAATCTTGGGGCGAGTCTGTGCTTATCGCGGAATGCAAAGCGAACTACAGCGATTCACCCCCCTTTCTTCATGAAGTGAAGACTGGCAAGTTTGCGGTGTGGAAAAAAAGTTGCTAACTGCTGCGCTCGTGGTTATGCAAACCAAACACAATTTACAAACGCAAAATGAAAACGCAATGGGGCATACTCTCGGCTTCGCCTGCCCTGTTAAAGAGGCTGGCATGCCCGTTGCCTCGCAAGTACGCTGCCAGATTGAAGAGTGAACGTTGACCTGTCAGGTTTTTGGAGCTGTCAAAAAAGGCCGTTGGAAGCATGCCGGCGCATGCTTTCGAGACACCATCGTTATCTTGCTTCCGTCCATCCACACATTACCGAAACCCCTTTCTCTAAAAGAGTGAACCGAAACACGGCGCAGACGGGACCAGTGCAGTGTTGAGCGCACACCCAGCAGCGGCCGCCAACTTGCCGCGACACCTATGATCAAAGTAAAGTGGAAAAGAGAATAGAAGGTTTTCGAAGAGAAAGGGGGGTGGTGAATAATTTTGACCTCGTAGCTCGCTGGGTCAGGCGCGCCAGGCGGGGAAACTAAGAAAAATTAACGTGCTGGAATCAGTACGTTCAGCATGCTGAACGTAAGGCCGGCGGGCAACCCGCACTCGTGGCTCTTCGTCCCCCCCCAGTGTCTTCGTGTGGCAGCCAGGTAGGGGCAGAAGCGGCCCCCTATTCGATTATTTGCCCATATAAAAGCAGTCCATGCCTCTGAAGTGTGCACCGCACGAGACTAGACAATTTTGGAAGGTTCAGGTCGGGCAGGCCACCTTCCTGTCTCCGCAAAGGGGCTAATTCCCATTCTAGAACTGTTTTTTAACTTTTTGCCCATTATAGAACAGTTTTTAACTTTTTGCCCATTCTCGATAACTTTGTGCCCATTATAGAACATTCGCTAAGTTTGTGCCAATGACCGGTATAGAAGATTCCGCTAACTTTTTGCCCATTATAGAAAATCACCAAATCGTCTCCTCTGGGACTCGATACCCCAACCTCCAGGCTGCGTTTTCGGACCAAAATGTTGGGTCAGTTTTTTTGGTTCCCAACTCGGGTCCAGGTTGGTCCAAGTTTTGGGTCAGGTTTTGGGTTCAAGTTTCGGTCCACGCGGGCCCGGTCTGAAGTCTGGGCCTAATTACTGGTAGCGCCAGGCCAGTAATCTGGTAACCAGACTGGTCCTGGACCTGGACTATGTCATCATGCCACGGAAACGCCTGGAACAGACCGGGCGGTCTGCTCAGACTGCTGTCACTGACAGTGTCAGGCTGCGTGCAGTCTGACAGTGTTAGTCTGGCCCTCTGGGCCTCTGGCAGCTGGCGCTCTATTGATGACCAACCCAAGTTTGGGGGACCCAAGTTTGGGGACCCGACCCAAGTTTGGGACCCAAGTTTGGGACCCAAGTTTCGGACCCAAGTTTGGGGGACCCAAGTTTGGGGGACCCAAGTTTGGGACCCAAGTTTGGGACCCAAGTTTCGGACCCAAGTTTGGGGGACCCAAGTTTGGGACCCAAGTTTGGGGGACCCAAGTTTGGGGGACCCAAGTTTGGGACCCAAGTTTGGGGGACCCAAGTTTGGGGGACCCAAGTTTGGGACCCAAGTTTCGGACCCAAGTTTCGGACCCAAGTTTGGGGGACCCAAGTTTGGGACCCAAGTTTGGGGGACCCAAGTTTGGGACCCAAGTTTCGGACCCAAGTTTGGGGGACCCAAGTTTGGGACCCAAGTTTCGGACCCAAGTTTGGGACCCAAGTTTCGGACCCAAGTTTGGGGGACCCAAGTTTGGGACCCAAGTTTGGGGGACCCAAGTTTGGGGGACCCAAGTTTGGGGGACCCAAGTTTGGGACCCAAGTTTGGGGGACCCAAGTTTGGGACCCAAGTTTGGGACCCAAGTTTCGGACCCAAGTTTGGGGGACCCAAGTTTGGGACCCAAGTTTGGGACCCAAGTTTGGGGGACCCAAGTTTGGGACCCAAGTTTGGGACCCAAGTTTCGGACCCAAGTTTGGGGGACCCAAGTTTGGGACCCAAGTTTGGGGGACCCAAGTTTGGGGGACCCAAGTTTGGGACCCAAGTTTGGGGGACCCAAGTTTGGGACCCAAGTTTGGGACCCAAGTTTGGGACCCAAGTTTCGGACCCAAGTTTGGGGGACCCAAGTTTGGGACCCAAGTTTGGGGGACCCAAGTTTGGGACCCAAGTTTCGGACCCAAGTTTGGGGGACCCAAGTTTGGGACCCAAGTTTGGGGGACCCAAGTTTGGGACCCAAGTTTGGGACCCAAGTTTGGGGGACCCAAGTTTGGGACCCAAGTTTGGGGGACCCAAGTTTGGGACCCAAGTTTGGGGAACCCAAGTTTGGGGGACCCGACCGAAGTTTGGGGGACCCAAGTTTGGGGAACCCAAGTTTGGGGGACCCGACCGAAGTTTCGGGGACCCAAGTTTGGGGGACCCAAGTTTGGGGGACCCAAGTTTGGGACCCAAGTTTCGGACCCAAGTTTGGGGAACCCAAGTTCGGGACCCAAGTTCGGGACCCAAGTTCGGGACCCAAGTTCGGGACCCAAGTTCGGGACCCAAGTTCGGGACCCAAGTTCGGGACCCAAGTTCGGACCCAAGTGTGGGACCCAAGTGTGGGACCCAAGTGTGGGACCCAAGTTCGGGACACAAGTTCGGGACCCAAGTTCGGGACCCAAGTTCGGGACCCAAGTTTCGGACCCAAGTTTGGGACCCAAGTTTGGGGGACCCAAGTTTGGGGGACCCAAGTTTGGGGGACCCAAGTTTGGGACCCAAGTTTGGGGGACCCAAGTTTGGGACCCAAGTTTCGGACCCAAGTTTGGGGGACCCAAGTTTGGGGGACCCAAGTTTGGGACCCAAGTTTGGGGAACCCAAGTTTGGGGGACCCGACCGAAGTTTGGGGGACCCAAGTTTGGGGGACCCAAGTTTCGGACCCAAGTTTGGGGAACCCAAGTTTGGGGGACTCAAGTTTGGGGGACCCGACCCAAGTTTGGGACCCAAGTTTGGGGAACCCAAGTTTGGGGGACCCAAGTTTGGGACCCAAGTTGTCGGGACCCAAGTTCGGGACCCAAGTTCGGGACCCAAGTTCGGGACCCAAGTTCGGGACCCAAGTTCGGACCCAAGTGTGGGACCCAAGTGTGGGACCCAAGTGTGGGACCCAAGTTCGGGACACAAGTTCGGGACCCAAGTTCGGGACCCAAGTTCGGGACCCAAGTTAGGGACCCAAGTTCGGGACCCAAGTGTGGGACCCAAGTTTGGTACCCAAGTTTGGGACCCAAGTTGTCGGTCATTGGCACAAAGTTAGCGAATGTTCTGTAATGGGCACAAAGTCATCGAGAATGGGCAAAAAGTTAAAAACAGTTCTAGAAGTGGGCACAAAGGTGGCGAATAGGCAAAAAGTTAAGAAGATGTGCTATAATGGGAATTAGCCCCTCCGCAAAGACCGGTGTGTTTTATAATTGGAGCTTGACGGGATTGAGTCACTCTGTCATGGAACCTTAAAATGTACCCTAGATGGGGACCTAAATGCATACCCGTCGTGTGCCTGATGCGACGAGTTCCATCGGGATCATAACCATGTAGTCGTGGATGGCGCCAACGCAGACACCGCTGTATCCACGCATTGCAGCGTGCACTGCTTCGTGTGACATTCTGCAGCAGAAACTGTGTGAGGGAGGGATGTAGTGGTTGGATCTGATCCTGAGGGCAGGGCTTACGCTCCGTTTCCGGTCTCAGAGAAAATACGTGTGGTCCACATGTGGGCGCTTAAGGTTCGAGGGGGAAAAAAACCTTTCCCCTCATGTGCGACGGCAAAAAAAAAAAATAGCGTCGCTAGGTAGCTACTGGACTTGGCGACACCTGGCTGTGCGGCCTTGACCACTAGTGGGCCTAGACTCCCCCTGCATGTGGACCAATAAATCAAAATCCACATGTGGTACCTGTGGATCCACACGTGGGGGAACAAAATCCAAAAAGAATTAACGTGTGGAAATCCACACGTTCCACACGTGGAGCGTAAGCCCTGAGTCAACGTCCAATTTCAGATCTCAAAATTAATTAGACTTGGTAGTCGACGTCTCGCCACCCACCACCCTTTGGCCCTCCCGCCCCTGCCCCTCCTCCCTCCTCTTCCACCGCCTCCTTTTTACTCATCCTGCCCATGGCTTCGCCATGGCTTCGCCATGGCTTCGCCCCTTGACCCTCCTGCCTCGGCTCCCCCCTTTATCCCTCCCCTGCCTTGGCTCACCCCTTGCCGCTGATCCCGGTTGGTAGTGACCCGGCTCTACCCCAACCCCCAGCCCAAAATGAATTCAATTTTCCGAGTCTAGAGGTTGGTAAATTGAAATTCTCAATTTAGCTCTCTAGCGAGCTATCCCACTTTTCTGGGGCAGGCCGTGACCCCGGGCTTTTTTTTACCGTTTTTTCATGGTACTTTTTGAGAATTCACAATTCGTCGAAAATTTTTCTCGCGGCGGACAACGGCGTGGCACAGTCGTCAGTTGACGACGTTCCTTACCTACGGGTGGGAGGTTCGGTTCCCGCCGGTGGACTTGTTTCCGGGTCTGCACTCAGCATCAAAGATTCACCAGGGGCGGTCCGGAGGGGCCCTCCCCCCTTAATAAGGGCCCACAACTTGCCATCATCAAGGTTTTCCGGGGGGGGGGGTCCGGGGTACGCGCCCCGAACTTGCTATCATCCCAACCGAACTTGCCATCAGGGTTCAACGGGTTCGGGTTTTCACAAACGCCGAACTGGACAAAAAGGTTCGGGTTTGCACCAACGCCGGACCTGGGCAAAAGGTGCGGGTTTGCACCAACGCCAGGCTGAGCAAAACAATTCGGGTTGGACAAACCGGACCGGCAAAAAGGTTCGGGTTTGCACAACGCCCGACTGGGCAAACGGTTCGGGTTGCACAAACGCCGGACTGGGCAAAAAGGTTCGGGTTTGCGCAAACGCCGGACTGAGCAAAAGGTTACCTCTAGACTCGCTAAGGGTGGTCCTAACACCCATGTACTTTTTTTTCGCACTCGGGGTGGCCCCGAGCTCCAGACCCATATATAAATCACTGGCTTCGGTTCGACGCTGGGGCTGCTTCCGACATCGCTTGTCGTGTCTTCGATAGGAACCAACTTCTTCTTTTTAGCACTCTTATGCAGAGCTCCCGCTAACCTCACTTTTGGTGAGGAATTCCAAAACCTGCTTAAAAATTTTTTGTGCCTCCATTTTTTTTCCCTCCGTGCTGCGTAGGTTTATTAGCTTCGTTTCTGCCTCGGTTTCTCGAGCAACTTTCTGAGACCGAGAAGCTTTTCTCCAGGGGAGCACCAGAATCTTTCAAGGGGGGTCCGGGGGGGTCTGCCCCCCGGCGAACGGTACGGTACTGGTGGAGAAAGTTTACACTTCTCAGTCTGTTTGTCACAATAAACACTGCACATTCCTGAAGGCAACAGCCCATTTCAAATTCAATCCCCACTCGATACTGTGTGTGCTGGTAAATCATTGCCACGAGTAGATGCAGACCAGAGATCACATGGAACAAGGCACTTGTGTCGACTCGGAGAGAATCTGTCAAGAAATCCGGGGCTGCTTCTGAGCCTCGACTCTCTTTCTCGGCTCCAGCCCCCAACTTCTACCCGCCAGCCCACCATGCCCAGCAGAGAGTAGACCGTGATGCAGTGCTTTGGCTACACAATACCACCAATGGGAAAAAGGTGAGGAATTCCTCATGAGGAATTCCTCACCCTCTTTTTTCGAGCCTCTTTTTTTGAAGAATTCCTCGCACTTTTTCGTTAGCGGGAGCACTGCTCTTATGTGGGGGCCGTCCTGCTGCAGGCTATTAGCTTCATTTTGCCTCAGTTTTCCAAATTCCGTCTCAATAACCAATTTGCTTTTCTCGCTCTGAAACCGAGAAGCTTTGTTTAGGCCTCCCGAATCTTCCAAAAGGGGGGGGTCCGGGGGGAGTCTGCCCTCGGCAAACGGTTCGGTACATTCAGAGAGTTTACACTTCTCAGTCCGTTTGTCGCGTTAAACACATCGACCAACGTACTGATGGCACTACCACTGCCAGCCAGCTTCCTGGCACAGCGGCCTCCACCGGACCCCCACGACTTTTTCCATCGAAGGTCGTTTTTTGCACTTTTCTTTTATTTGTTTCCGGTCGCCGATTTCCAAATTCGGTCAGCTGACGTAATTAGGAGTGGGAAGCTAGCCCTGTCCTGCTGCCTAACACTTCTTTCCGTTCGTTCGCCATTGCTCAGTAGTAGTAGTGGTTTGAACTTGTTATGCAGCAACAATCTGTGACGATTGACTGCACAAGTAGTAGTATGTGCCATCCTAAGCCGGGAACAACTCAGGGAGAAGAACGGAGCAATCTTTACAAACAAACAAGTGACATAAGGTGGCCGCTTGAGCGGTGCCAATCCGAGCGCACACAGCAGCAGTGACGCGTCGGCAGTATTTTGCACTTCAGGATGGGGCTGCCGTCATGAGCGTCGACGGCCAGCGATTGTCGGCAGAGGGTGCAGTGGTCGGAGCGAGCTTGAACGTGGCAGGTCGGTGCCGCACAAATGAGTTGGTCGATGTATTGTGCGCGTTCACCTTGCGCATGCGTCGCGCAGCCTGCCAGCTTGGAAAGAAATGCTCGACGAAGCTGCCAGACAACGAACCGAAGGAATCCCGTAAATGCTGCAACTACCGAACCACGTGTTGCATTTGAATATCACGGGTTATCCGGCGAAGATGGAGGTAATCCCATGCAGTTCAAAGGGAGGGGTCGACCGGCGTGCGCCTCAGGCAGACCATCATCCCGAGGGGCGACGGCGGGCGCCTCGTCGAGTCAGCATGCTGTTCATCCACGCCTTGCCGGCGACGAGCATGGTCCTCGTCATCAGCTCAGTGCCCGAAGCCACTGCAGCTCCGACGCCGTCCTACCTGCTGTCGGACACGCTAAAAACGAACCTCACCGTCGTCAAGCTGCCCAGCAGCTGACTTTTGTGTGCGCTGCGAGATCACGCGCTTCCGGGGGTCGTCCGGATCCGTTCCCACGTGCCTTCATGCCTTTCCGCGTCTTGCGGCGGCTACACTGGACCTTCGCGTGTTCGACATGCCGAGGTCGCGTTGGAGCACGTCGAGATAGGAACGCGGAGGTCGTGCAAGAAGCACGCTCGACGCGGGCTGGTCCGCCCTCAGGCAGTGCCCACCGAAGCGGAGCCGCTGCATTCTCTGCAACTCCACTTCAATCCTCGGGAACTGATCCGCAAAGAGGTCAGTATTGCTACAGCGCGCTTCGCGACTATAGACCTTAATGCCTCGAACAAACCGAACAAGGCAAGTGCAAACTCCCGTGATCTCAGGAAGCAGGGAAGTGCCAACGATCCAAGTTTCGGCGCCTGACAGAAAGACGGGAACCACGAGCGTTTTGAAAAACAAAACCTTTAGGTCGAACGCCTGATCGTGGACCGCCAAACAGACTTCAGCCTGTGTACTGCTACCCAGGCCAAAGACTTGTCCGTAGGAAATCCGCTCTGCTGCTGCTGTCCACGAGCATGGAGCCGAGGTATTTGTAGTCCGGAACCTCACGGAGGGAGGCCCCATCAGGGTGGAACATAAGATCTGGGCCTCGGGGCCAAGGGCCAAGCAGGGGTTTTAGGTTTTTTTTGGGTGGACACCAGATTCTCTAAGGTGAAATGGTCAAAACCTCCTGGGAAATTGGGGCGAAAAAAAATTTACGAAGCGCGGTTTTTAGGTCATTCCGGCACTCAAAAAAATTTTTTTTTCGCTGACTTTTTCCCTACAGACCACCTTCGCCGCCAGGTTTTACCGGTAGGTAGGTTTCAGTAAAAATGCAAGTACATGGCCCTACCCGCACGACTCCGGGTCCGAGCTTCACCCCCCGCCGAACGGTACGGTAAATCAAACTGCTTGCATGGGGGGTCCGGGGGGCAGCCCCCCCGGGGCACGGTACGGTACACAACAAACAGGTGGCCTTACAGGCTTACACTCGAATTTGGCGGTTTGTGACGGTCGAATTTGGCCTGGTTACGTCGTGTGATGCTGTGTGACGGTCGATATTGGTCTTTTTACGCCGCGTGATGCTGTGTGACAGGGGAAGGTCCGGGAGGGCTCCATCCGGCGCACGGTAGAAGGGATGCTGGCTTGGCAAGCTAGCTGAGATTTCCAGCAGAATTGTCCTGTTAGCCGTTTATGGTACGAAATGTCCTTCGCTTGACGAGTCATTAGCACGTCTGAACTTCACCAGGGCTTTCGATATTGACTTGTCTCTAGGTTTTTGCAGAAAGGTATGCTCGCTGGAACACGGGACAGGCGCGATGACCCGCAGACAATACTCGAAGCTCATGCATGTTCATCGGCTCTACCTCATGAAGGGCTCAGACACACTTTGTAGACGAGCCTGCCACCCTCGTTCGCCACTGGCCAAGGCTCACTGCTGTAGCTCGGTTGGTTGCAAATTAAGCTCATCTGCACCATCGGGGAGTGGATGTGTTTGGTCGTTCCATGCCTGTACAGGATGGTCTTATTGCACCTTGCTAAGAGCTAAGAAAAAAACGGCGAGAGCACGAAGGCTTCTGCGTCATCAGACGAGACTGTCTCCCAGCGTCGGGCTTGCACAAAAAGTATGCCGCGGTTAGTACGTGATCGTGAAGCTAGTTTCCTCCAGAATACGCTAGCAAAATCATTTGTTTTTGTTTCTGCAATAACAGAACCCGAGCTGAACTCAAGGGATGTCGTTTGCTCGACACTAACGTTCTTGCAACGAGAAATCTCTGCGTCACCTCTGCTCATTCGTCGGACCGGGACGAAGACGGGGACGAGGACGAGGACGAGGACGAGGAAAGGGAAGAGGAGGACGAACCGCAAGACGTAGAATCTTCCTCTGTCTCTTCTTCATCTTCTTCAACTTCTTCAACTTCTTCTTCTTCTTCAAATGCAGTCAACACTAAAACTGCCTTCTCGAAGAGAGTCTTTCCGTCAGCGGCAAACCTGACATTAACTGCCTCCAGTTTTTCCCACTTGGAATCTGGAGCCGGTTCTGTCTTCTTCCGGCTGTCACCAGCGGCCCGTCGACGTTTCTGCGCCCACCAAAGTCTACTTCCGGTCTCGATGAGCTCCCTTGCAGCAGCATCATCCCTCGGACCGTTTTTCACCAACATCAGCTCTGCACTGACGCTTGGCACTTTCGTCCGGTTGCGTACTGAGGGCAGTCGCGCCCGCATCTGACCGAAGTCACGCTCTACGCCGGCGCTACTAGCGCACGTGCAGCAGATGGCAACTTGCACCACGCGCGGGACATTTTCTGTCATGTCCGCGTACGAGGCCAGTCGCTCCGACCAGAACTGCAATGGGTTCGGTGCGCCCGAACTCTTCTTGAAGGCTATGGCTGCAGCCTTTAGAGTCTGCCACTCCTGCAACAGACTCTTTGGCGGTACGTCAGCAAAGGAGCACAGACTCTCCCACGCGTCATTCCTGAAGCCTGGTTGCCGTAGTTCCGCCTCTTTGCAGAGAACACAGCTTACGACCAGGTTCGCAAGCACCACGTGTTCCGAAAGGACTACTTCCGGGACCATAAGTTTGGTTATGTCCTGGTGAATAGCCCGAAACCTTTTCGGAACGGTGTTGTCGATGGCCATTTTGCACAGTCGCATTTGAGTATTGCGAACGGCTCCTTCTATCTCGCAAGCCAGTCCTGCTTCAAGCTGGGCAACAAGCTGCGGGGAGGCAATTGTACGAAACAATTCGTGCAAATACTTCAGATCCGAAGCGAAGGAGGCTTTCTGCAAGCGGTCACAGAGCTTTCCTCTTTTCAGAAGCTTTACCTCCATGTCTGCAGCTTGGCTTTTTTTTTTTGATTTCTTCGTCTTCGCCCGGCTGAAGAGTTCCCTGTCACTCAATACAGCCAGCCATCCCTCCCGCATGCCAGGGGTGCAAGCGTTGGCGAAAGACCTCTCCCACTTCTTCATCCAACGAATGCGCCAGCTCGCGTCCGGCTTTGGCATCTTATGGCCCATCGCGTCCTCGAGAGCCCGGCGAAGAAGATTGCTTCCCCGAAAGATGCTGTTAATCTGGCGGAGCACAGACGTCATGTCTTTAAACGCTGGGCAGTCTAGCAAGATTTTCATCTTGACCTGCATTCTGTGTGCAGCGTCCATGCTCATCGCCAGAGACCGCCCAGCCGCCTTCCCCATCAACGCCGCGGCACCGTTGTCGCAACCTGTCATCGTCGATCCGTCGTCCGAGCTCCACCCATATACGTGACGAGGATGCAGGCTCATCTGCTTCAGCACTTCGTCTATGGCGGCAAAGGCTGCCTCTCCAGTTGCACCAAACTTCTTCTTTTTGTTCGTCTTCTTCGTGGCTGTCGGGGCGGATGTCTGCCCCTTAGCAGTTGAGCCCTTCGGAGCTGGCTTGGCAGCAGCTTTTCTGTTCGAGCTTTGCACTTTCGGGGTTGGTGCCGGCTTGGCAGCAACCTTCTCGCTCGACTTCGAACAGCGCGCTTTCGAGGTTGTCGTTGCTTGCCCCTTTGCAATTGTCGGCTTGACAGTGACCGCAGGCTTGTTCGCGGACGAGGGCTCCGACGCAGATGGAGGTGGCAAGGGTCCTCTGGCAGCGAAGAACGCGGTGATGGGTTTGACGCCTAAAGCAGCTGCGACGGCAGACGGGGTTTGTACCGCCGCCTTCGGTGTCTTCGCCGTCGGTGGAGCAGCTGCGTTCTTCTGCTTTGGGATCCTCGTGCCCTTAAGCCTCGGTTTTCGTGCTGGGAGCGCGACGGCCGATACTAGGCCGACGAAAACTTCCTTCACCAGTAGTGGCGACGACAAGTCTACCCACCGCAACCGGACGGCCAAGACTTCATCACCACAATGCGGCAACGAGGAACCGTCGACCACAACGAACAAAGGCGGTACGCACTTCGGTCCACGTGACAGTAGATCCTGTCGTAGCCGAAACAAGAGCAGTTTCGCCCACACGCCGATGAGCTCCCGGATGTCTCGTCGGAGCCCGTGCCTCTTTGTGACGGCGGTTCCTTGCAGCTGCTCGCCCCACAATTGGTGAGCGATCTGGCGGTGGCTGAGACCACCCATGACACCGACATAGGCACGGGCATTGAGATTGTAGAGTGGTGTCTCAAGCCTTTCGTCTGTACGCAATGGCAAGATGCGGTCTTCGGTGTTTGAATGCCGCTCGGGCCGGGAGGGTACGCCCGCTACCGCAGTGCGGACGCTTCGAGCTTTCAACACCGTGAGCGCAGCGACGTGGCCACACTTCTTCAAGTGCTTCGTCCGCGACTTCTTGGCGGGCGGAGCCGACCAGTTCTGCTCTACCCCGAATGCGTATGCAGCCGCCTTAGCACTAGTCGGATAGGGGACGGCCTTCAGGAGGATAGCTGTTCTGCACACTTTGCAAAACGTTGTCTTCCCTTCCACATCGAAGCAGTCTTCTCCTGTCAACTCATACAGAGGACTCTGCGAAGCCGTTGGGTTGACGAATCTACCCTCTGATATCGTGAGCTCCTCTTGGCAACGAAGCTGGGACAGTTTGCAAAGTCGAACAACGAAACAGTGATCGCCCTTGAACACGCAGAAAGCTTTGGACCGGTCTTGCAGCTTGTCGACTTTCTCGAGGAGAGATGCGACCGAAAGGGCACCATCGATGTCCACGGCACTAAAACTGTGAAGGTTCAGCTTCTCCCGGAATTCGGTGAACGACTTCAACAAGGGAATGTAAGAGAGGGGGGTGAGACACTCCGTTGCTATGGCGTCGGCGTATGACTGTCTGTCCCGTTCGTCAACGATGAACTGACCGGCACGTGACCACCACTCCGCCAGCATGGACGTGTTTGGGTTCGCAATAGGTCTTCCTTCCTGCAGTGCGTTCACAACGTAACCCACAACGTACGTGCTGGCATGCAGCCGAGGGTCGACAGCGGAGAACCCGTTATTGCCTGCAACGGCGCCGCGTTCACGTAAGCCATCAGCCACCGCTTTTTGCAATGCGCCGGGGCGCGAGTCGTACACGTGAAATTCCCAACCCTTCAATGAAGGGCCAAATTCACGTTGGTCGTTGGAGCGGGTTGGATCGGATTTCAACGCTGTCTTCTGACTTTTCCGCGGAGGACTTGTGTCAGGGTATGGGGGGCGGTCACCTGGACACAGGACTGTGGGTTCATCCTCTGCCTTTACACCCAGGCGGGCCCGGATCACCCCGAAACAGTCAGGACACGCACAACACGTGCATTCTGAGCAGCGCCAGCCGTCTCTGCAGTTCTTGCCACAGACGTTACATATCCACAGACTGTCATCCGGGCACTTTCGCTTCGCAGAAAAGCCTCTCAAACGGAAGTGGCCGTTGCATTCCAGACATCCGAACACCTTTTCTTCGGACGTGTTGGACTTTGCCTCAGGAAAAGGATGAAGCGAGTCTTCTGGACTGGCGATAATATCCTCCTCCATCGCGACGACGGTAAGAGGTAGCTGTAACTCGGACGGCAAGCACACGTACATGTACTGATCACATGCCACATGGCCTGCTTCTGCGGAAATGCGCACGATGTTCCTCGCCGCAAATGTGGCAGTGTCGGATGGGGGACCTGTGAAAAGCAGGTGTAACAGCTGTGCGAAGTCCAGGTATCCCAACTTATTGGCAGCCGCGAATTTCTGCACAATGTTGGCACTTGACTGGTTCTCCGAAGCGTAGCTGAAAAACTCTGCTACGTCTCGGATCTGAGTCCTCGTTAACGCATGCGAATGGCAATGATGAGCTGCCACCGCACTGACCAACATGGACTCGCTGACGCTCGGACGTACGTCCAAGACCTCCACATCTACGACGGTCTCCAAGCGCTTTACCAGCTGATCGGCAGCTGCGCTTCTCCGGCATCCAATGGTGACCCGAACAGGTTTGGGTATCGGTACCGAAGTCGAGGTCAACAAGGTATTGTCGGGGTCTGGACTGATCACATTTTTCGATGCGACGGTTGTGCTAGATAGCACACTTTGGCGTCTGTCTGAAGCGTTGAGGAAGCGTGGCAGTACTGGAACGGCCAAAATCTCCACCGTCTCTTTTCCAGTGTCGGCGTCGATACTCGAGCGAGTCAACTGAGTGAAATTACGCTCGAGACCCTGGACGAGGGTCGGCTGCATGCGGGAGCTGCCTTGCAGAGACGGCATTCTCACGTAGATGAAGTGCCCGGTGCGAGACTTCATCTCTGCCATAGACGGAACAAACACGATGTTGTGATTTGTTCGCCACGTCTCCTCACCTTTGAGTATGGCCCACAACTTCGCAAACGGCAGGTAACCAAGACCTCTTGTCGCCGCAAAGTTCCGCACATCACGGCAAGGAATGCCGGCACCCGAGATGGTATCGAGGGTCAAGCCGTAATCAGCAGCACATGCGTTTAATGCTGCATGTGCGATGTCAGCAAGTTGGCACCGTTTCGTTGCCACAACACTTGCATATAAAGCGCACGTATTGCCCTGTTGCACGCTCTGAAAGCATGTCGCAGTGTCCCATGCCGAAGCCATGCACCGAGCCAGCTGCGAAGAGAAGTTATTTCCCCACTCTGGCAACGAGTCAACGACTGCGAACGTAACGTTCTGGTGCACCCGGCGAAGCATCACAACGTAGCCGTCTTCGCGGAAGCTTCGGACGCAAGTCTTCCATTCGACACACCTTGACTCTGCGTCATTGCGCATTACCCACTTTCCGTTTTCCTTCAGGAAAGCAACGTTGTGGCCACTGAGCAAGTCCCTTCCAAGATGCGTCACAAACCCAACAACCTCAAACTCGTCTTCTGGGGCCACGGTCACGGTCTGAGTGAGGGTCACGGGTGTGCACCTCTTCGCTGTCCCTTTCGCAGTCAAGGCGTACCGCTTCAGCATGACGAAAACGGTATCTTCCAATGTAACTTTGTCTGTTACATTTGTTGTGGAGTTTTGCTTGCACGCAGGACACGTATACTCTTCCAACAACGTCGGTAGAGTTGAAATGCAACCTTTGAGGTGCCATTCAAAGGTTCTCGCGAAACCGGAAGATCGTTCGAGCGCGATTTGAAGCTCCGTGACCGGTTCAGGAGTCACGCTTGCATGTGTACAGCTTGAGCAAGACTTCGTGCTCAAAAGCGTGTTTGCGAAGCGACCGTCGGTCTGCTGGCGAATCCTGGTCAGGATCTCGTGCGCATCATGCATCGCGTACTCCGTGCCTGCCGGGAACATGACTTGCCGCAAGTCAAGAGCTCGTGTCTGAACTTCGGTGTCAGTCTTGTTTGACCGGTATGCCTCAACTGTCTTCCTAATTACGGCTGCCAAGGGGGTCGGAGGCTGGGTCTGATTGGTTAGCTGGTTCAAATAGCCAGTGTCCCTGATCAGCAGTTGGAGAATGGCATTGATGCAACACGTGTTCTTTGTGTTTGCAATGCCCCTCCCGGCAGTGGCTTCAGGATCGTAGGACCCTGATTCATCAACGCCGGGGTAAACGGCAGAAGGCCTGTCTGTGGTAGCCCGACTTTCAGGGTTGTGGCTCGGCGACTTCTTCAACGCGGTAGCTGTAGCAGAACGCTGCGCACTGACACCCATCGAAGGGCGAACTGCTTCAGGCACCTCGATGTTAGGCGGAGTCCATGTGCGGGCTTCGGCATCGTTGGCAAGCTGCTCGTACGCGACCGAATACACCACAGTGGCAGCTGCAGCAGCAAGGTCCGGACTTGAAGCTGAAGAGTCTGAGGTCGACTTTGCCTTCGATGTGGATATGACATCGCGGGGCGGCGTCATCGCACCTGGTGTTGGTGCAGTCTTGGGCAGTGTATCGACAGGCGAGGAAGGGGTGCTCTGGGTGGACAGGGAAGCAGCCGTATTGGGGCTACCTGTATTCGAAGTTGGTGCGACGAAAGCAAATTCGGGAAGTGGCTCCGGTGAAAGGTTGCTTATGTGCACTGGCGACTCTGCTGTGCTGAGATAGCTTTGCAAAGCAGCAGGCAAGGTGAGAAGTCGAAGGCCGAGGAGGTGCTGAAAAATGGCAACCTGAGATGTACTCGTAGGCCCCTGTACAACTCGGTTCAGCGTCGCAGTAGGCGCGTCGAAAAGCCAGGCGTGACTATTAGTCAACTCGGCGCAAAGGCGTAACGAGTTCACTTCGTCGTCCGTGAAACGTTCAACACCACTTCCCTGCAAGGAACAGCCGGAAGGGGGCACAGCTTTGTAAACGGCTGTCTGCAAGTTCGTCCGGTCCGGGAACAACACCTCGAAACCCTCCACGATGCTCGAGACAGGAACGAACGAGCCTTCAAGCCGCATCCATTCGGCATCGAAGAAAGCGACGAGGTCGACCGGACTTGTCGGCCGGACAGCGGTACAAGGAGTGGCTGATGCACCTGTCACACGAGCAGCATCGCCGTTCATCGATGGAGCATCGGTGGTCGGTGTTCTCAGCGCGCAGGCGGGTGCAGTCGGTGCAGGTGTTGCAGGTGCAGCCGGCGCGGATGCAGGTGCCGTCGGCGCAGCTGATCCACCACGATCGCATCCCGAGCTGGCACTGATCGAAATTTCGGACCCTGACACCTCCGTCAGCGGCAAAGTGAGCACACTTAGTACACTCGACACTTGGTCGACGGAAACACTTCGCGAAGACGGCGGGCACATGGAAGCATCGCATGGCATCACGTCGTCAACTTGCACCAGTTCCACCTCTGGGATATCGAGAGGCAAGTCGGTTTGGGTCCCTACATCCCTTGCGCACACCAACTTTTCGGCATTCTCATGCAGTTTCGGTTGCCTTGTGGCTTTGTCCAGAGCATTGTGTAGGTGCCGCAGCTCCTCCTCTTGTCGATGTACCGTCGTCTTCAGCGCCGCCACAGCCTTCTCGAAATTCTCAAGTACTTCACCGACTCTTCCCGTTGCAGAGCCGCCGACACGGTCGGTGTCCAATGCGACAGGACTTGTGCGGCGTCTTTTGCACGGCGTTTCCGGCGAGCTCTGCGTTGTGCAGGGTAGCCGAAGGCTCTCCACCGACTGACGCAACGCTGGTGATCGGTGAGCCACCAGTAGGAGGGCAGCGAGCTTGGCGGGGGCCGGCACGACAGAGGTCGTGACTGTCTCCCCTAGCACCGTCGACAGGCTGCTGCGCAGGAACTGATCGTCGCCCCGCAAGCTCCCGCAAAACCGGGTGCTCCACTCTTCGATTTCTGAGTGGCGGAGCTTCCTTCTTGAGAACGCCGACCCCGTCAGCTTCTGCCAAGTACTGCCCAACTTTGCAGGCAGAGACACAAGCCACGGATCGGTGTAATCGCCGAAGTTCAGTCCTGAGTTAAGACCTAACTCAACATTGTTTGGCATTTTGTTACATGGAGTTTAGAAGCGGTGACTGAATTTTGTTTTTTCGTTGTCTTTAAATACTCAAGTTCGAAGCGCAAACAGAACCCGAACTTTTTCCAAAACACGAACTGACAATGATGGGACAGCTTTCTGAATTGTGGGCATCATGCGTGTGATGGGACAGCTTTCTGAATTGTGGGCATCATGCGTGTATGTATGTGGTGGGCTTGCAGTGCAACTTGGCACTAACTCTTGCGACTCGGAATCCGAGTCCCGACTCAGCGGACTCTCTCTAAATTGCTGGGGGCAGTGAAGAGGTTTCAGCTTCTTACGTTCGTAAGAAAATGCATGCAACCGTCAGGCTGGACCCAAAGTTTGGACACCGGAGCCCGGGCACGGAGTTCTGGGCGCACGCTGATTCGCGGCTGACATTTGCTGTTTACGAGGAAACGGGAAGAGATGCGTAGTTTTGTTGAGAAGTGGCTTTACGTTGGCGGACAAATAGTTTCGAGCGGCTGCTTAAAAGTGCGCTTCTTGACTTCCCGAGACTGGACAACTGGTTTCTGTGAGATTTTTGTTTATTGCGGAAATTAACTTCGCCGAACTTTACGGTTTCCCGAACTATAACTACTGCCTCCAGTTTCGCCCCGCGCCGGCCTTTAGCCGAGCACGTACTTCTTGCTGCGGTAACTGCCGGACGTTTTCCGTCATTTTCTGGTGGAAGAAGTCCTGGCAGGCGGCCCGAAGCAGTCCGGTCCGGTCCTCGGACTCCGGGTTTGCGGGCGGCGGTTATTTTTTTGGAGCGCGGGACACTGGATTTGCCATTTTGGTACAGCGGGGTTGCCTACGTCCGGTTGCTTTCCCGGAGCGGTAGTCCCAATGCATGCTTCTTCAGCACAGTGAACGCCACCTTCACTGTGACCTGGCTGGCCTGCTTTACAGGGCAGGTCCGACCAGGCGAAGAAACTCTACCACGACATTTTAAAAATTGTCTGAAGACCACGCGCTGTCGCATTTTTCCTCTCCTTTCCTTTTTGTTCTCCAAAGAAGACAGGATAGAAGGAAAAGGTGCCTCATCTAAAAAGAAAAAAAGGGCTGGCGTTCACTGTGTGCTGAAGAAGCATTTTTTTGGGCTCCCGCTCTGGAAGCAACCGGATACCGGTAGCCCCGCTGTACCAACATGGCTTGTACAGTGTCCCGCGCTCCAGAAAAAAAAAATTATCACCCGGTACTTTACGGGGTATAGGAGCCTCCCGGCCTCAGAGCAGGAGCAGTACTTCCGACCCTGCCCCCTCTGTGGACACCGGGTCCATAACTTCCTTCCACACATTTTCATCTCGTGTCGGCACGCGGAGTCGGGAGCAGCACGGGCAGCTATGTGGGACGCAGTTGGATTCGACAGGTCAGCCGCGATCGAAGTTCGCCTATGGGAGCTGCTCTTCAAGCACCCGGAGGCAGCCCTGCGCTACTTGCAGCGGATCGATGTCATCCCGACATATGCGATACTGCGCAAGGACGCGGAGGCGGCTCGACCCCCATCTCTGGAGAGTCAGGAGCGAGAAGAAGAGCCCTCCCCGTACCTCTCCACTCGCACACCGGTCTCGTCCCCTGCGATGTCGTCGTCGTCCTCCTCGACGGAACCTGGCAACACGGGGGATGACGAACTAACTCCTCTCCCCAGCCAGTGGCGGCCGCGGGAGAGCGACTCTGAGTCCGGCTGACGCACTGAAGGCCGAAGGCATTGCACGACGCCGCATTCGAAGTCGACGCCGACGTGCCCGCACGGGCTTTAGCCACCTTCTTTGGGGAAAGATGGGGAAAAGTGTTTTGTTTCATTGAAAGAAGACCGCTCCGCGGTCGAGCCGCGGTGCTCCAACGGCCTTTCCTGACCACCCCGTACCGGGAGAGTCAGACTGTGCCCGGTCACAGACCGCTGCAGAAAGAAAACTGCAGGAGAGTTGGGACTTGTGCGAGAGGCACACAACTAGTGTCGGACCTTACACGGTCCAACCGCCGACGACACATTGCCCCTCCAATGTCGGGCCCGTAGCCCGCAACAACCAACGTCTTTTTTTTAACGAACTCGGTGCATCGTGGCAGCCCTCCTGACCAACAAGCACAAGGTCAAAAACTGGGCGAGGCAGCTTATATCCGATCACTGGGTTGCAGATGAGATCCGTCGCGGGCACTGCCGTCACTGACGGCTTCAGGAACGGGCAACAGCGCCAGCGTCGACAACCAAAAAACGTTCTCACCAACTCCCCGTGCCCTACCTCTCGGTCCACAACCAACGTCTTCTTTCTGACTGGAACCTGATGCACCGCGGCGGCTCTCCTGACCACTCAGCTGAAGGTCAAGAACAGGAGAGACTGCTTGTTACCGGTCACCGGGTAGCGGGTAGGAAACCGCAGAAGAGCATCGAGTTGATGCGAGTGGCGATCGACTGACACAGCCAGAACCACGTTCGTGAACAACGGGCACCATAGTCTGGCACAGAGCAGACCAAAACCCCACCACCGCGCCCTTCTTGTGTTTACCGCCTCCCGAAGTAACCACCCTCAAAAACAAGTGCCCCAGGGCCAGGCGGCCGCACACAGCGCCACCCGGAGCGAGCACGAAAGCGGCCACGGCAGACACGCCACAGAGCGACGCCGCCGGCCGGGCGAAACGACGACGGCCCCAGAGACCAGGTGGTTACTTCGCGGAAGTACCAGCTCTTCTTCTCCATAAAAGTCTTGAGTTCCATCATCTTTTCTCTTCCCCAAGGCCGGGGAGGCGGGGCGTGAAAACAGCCCCACTGTTCCCCCCAGCCAAAAACTGGCGAAACGGGTGAGTCAACTCCCTGAGAAGACCACCGACACACCGCTGTGCCTGCGCTGAAACGAGTGCGGGACACGGCCCAAGCCACTCTGACAGCCCCCCAGACGCAAACGCCCTGACTCAAACTCAGGGCTGGAGTCAAAAACCACCAGAAGAAGGCTGCAGAGCAGGCTAACCCTATGTTATCATAGCCATCCCTTGTCTTTCGTTACTTCCCCCCCTACCCACCCTTTCACCTGTTTTTCATTATCTTCCCGGCATAAGCAGCCCAGTAAAGCTGGCCTCTTCCTCTCCTTTCCTTTTTTGGGTTCTTCCTTTGATGACGGCACCACCGTTTGCGTTTGTGTGTTCTCATGTCTTCAATTTGTTTCCAAAAAAGAAAGGATAGAAGGAAAAGGTGCCTCATCTAAAAAAAAAGATTTTCGCAACACGTGGCAACGTGGTTGAGTCGCAAGGTTAGCGACTTCGAAGACACTGACGCGGGTTCAAACCCCGACGCCCGATTATTTTCAAAATTCCGTCGAATTTTTTCGCAGCACTCATCGAGCTGCTCGCAAAGGGCACTTTCTCCGCCCGGCGGCACAAGCGTGTTCTCGGCAAGAACACACGTGTGCTGCCACAATTTGGACGGAGACGTCAAAGTTCTGTCACTTTGAGAGGTGCACACGCGTGATCTCGGCCAGAACACGCTTGTGCCTCCACCTGACTAAAATGGAAAAACGTCCAGCTGCCGGGATTGAACCCGCGTCTACAGCACCAAATTGCATCCAACAAAATTGCGACCGGCCAGAATACGCTTGTGCGACCAGCTCGCACCCGGCGGCACAAGCGTGTTCTCGGCAAGAACACACGTGTGCTGCCACAATTTGGACGGAGACGTCAAAGTTCTGTCACTTTGAGAGGTGCACACGCGTGATCTCGGCCAGAACACGCTTGTGCCTCCACCTGACTAAAATGGAAAAACGTCCAGCTGCCGGGCACAATTGCATCCAACAAAATTGCGACCGGCCAGAATACGCTTGTGCGACCAGCTCGCACCCGGCGGCACAAGCGTGTTCTCGGCAAGAACACACGTGTGCTGCCACAATTTGGACGGAGACGTCAAAGTTCTGTCACTTTGAGAGGTGCACACGCGTGATCTCGGCCAGAACACGCTTGTGCCTCCACCTGACTAAAATGGAAAAACGTCCAGCTGCCGGGATTGAACCCGCGTCTACAGCACCAAATTGCATCCAACAAAATTGCGACCGGCCAGAATACGCTTGTGCGACCAGCTCGCACCCGGCGGCACAAGCGTGTTCTCGGCAAGAACACACGTGTGCTGCCACAATTTGGACGGAGACGTCAAAGTTCTGTCACTTTGAGAGGTGCACACGCGTGATCTCGGCCAGAACACGCTTGTGCCTCCACCTGACTAAAATGGAAAAACGTCCAGCTGCCGGGATTGAACCCGCGTCTACAGCACCAAATTGCATAACAACAAAATTGCGACCGGCCAGAATACGCTTGTGCGACCAGCTCGCACCCGGCGGCACAAGCGTGTTCTCGGCAAGAACACACGTGTGCTGCCACAATTTGGACGGAGACGTCAAAGTTCTGTCACTTTGAGAGGTGCACACGCGTGATCTCGGCCAGAACACGCTTGTGCCTCCACCTGACTAAAATGGAAAAACGTCCAGCTGCCGGGATTGAACCCGCGTCTACAGCACCAAATTGCATCCAACAAAATTGCGACCGGCCAGAATACGCTTGTGCGACCAGCTCGCACCCGGCGGCACAAGCGTGTTCTCGGCAAGAACACACGTGTGCTGCCACAATTTGGACGGAGACGTCAAAGTTCTGTCACTTTGAGAGGTGCACACGCGTGATCTCGGCCAGAACACGCTTGTGCCTCCACCTGACTAAAATGGAAAAACGTCCAGCTGCCGGGATTGAACCCGCGTCTACAGCACCAAATTGCATAACAACAAAATTGCGACCGGCCAGAATACGCTTGTGCGACCAGCTCGCACCCGGCGGCACAAGCGTGTTCTCGGCAAGAACACACGTGTGCTGCCACAATTTGGACGGAGACGTCAAAGTTCTGTCACTTTGAGAGGTGCACACGCGTGATCTCGGCCAGAACACGCTTGTGCCTCCACCTGACTAAAATGGAAAAACGTCCAGCTGCCGATTGAACCCGCGTCTACAGCACCAAATTGCATCCAACAAAATTGCGACCGGCCAGAATACGCTTGTGCGACCAGCTCGCACCCGGCGGCACAAGCGTGTTCTCGGCAAGAACACACGTGTGCTGCCACAATTTGGACGGAGACGTCAAAGTTCTGTCACTTTGAGAGGTGCACACGCGTGATCTCGGCCAGAACACGCTTGTGCCTCCACCTGACTAAAATGGAAAAACGTCCAGCTGCCGGGATTGAACCCGCGTCTACAGCACCAAATTGCATCCAACAAAATTGCGACCGGCCAGAATACGCTTGTGCGACCAGCTCGCACCCGGCGGCACAAGCGTGTTCTCGGCAAGAACACACGTGTGCTGCCACAATTTGGACGGAGACGTCAAAGTTCTGTCACTTTGAGAGGTGCACACGCGTGATCTCGGCCAGAACACGCTTGTGCCTCCACCTGACTAAAATGGAAAAACGTCCAGCTGCCGGGATTGAACCCGCGTCTACAGCACCAAATTGCATCCAACAAAATTGCGACCGGCCAGAATACGCTTGTGCGACCAGCTCGCACCCGGCGGCACAAGCGTGTTCTCGGCAAGAACACACGTGTGCTGCCACAATTTGGACGGAGACGTCAAAGTTCTGTCACTTTGAGAGGTGCACACGCGTGATCTCGGCCAGAACACGCTTGTGCCTCCACCTGACTAAAATGGAAAAACGTCCAGCTGCCGGGATTGAACCCGCGTCTACAGCACCAAATTGCATCCAACAAAATTGCGACCGGCCAGAATACGCTTGTGCGACCAGCTCGCACCCGGCGGCACAAGCGTGTTCTCGGCAAGAACACACGTGTGCTGCCACAATTTGGACGGAGACGTCAAAGTTCTGTCACTTTGAGAGGTGCACACGCGTGATCTCGGCCAGAACACGCTTGTGCCTCCACCTGACTAAAATGGAAAAACGTCGGGATTGAACCCGCGTCTACAGCACCAAATTGCATCCAACAAAATTGCGACCGGCCAGAATACGCTTGTGCGACCAGCTCGCACCCGGCGGCACAAGCGTGTTCTCGGCAAGAACACACGTGTGCTGCCACAATTTGGACGGAGACGTCAAAGTTCTGTCACTTTGAGAGGTGCACACGCGTGATCTCGGCCAGAACACGCTTGTGCCTCCACCTGACTAAAATGGAAAAACGTCCAGCTGCCGGGCAAATTGCATCCAACAAAATTGCGACCGGCCAGAATACGCTTGTGCGACCAGCTCGCACCCGGCGGCACAAGCGTGTTCTCGGCAAGAACACACGTGTGCTGCCACAATTTGGACGGAGACGTCAAAGTTCTGTCACTTTGAGAGGTGCACACGCGTGATCTCGGCCAGAACACGCTTGTGCCACCTCGGGAAATTGTCCAAATAGGTTTTCCGACCTCGAAACCCAGCATTGGAAAATTGTCCCACCTCGGGAAATTGTCCAAATAGGTTTTCCGACCTCGAAACCCAGCATTAGAAAATTGTCCCACCTCGGGAAATTGTCCAAATAGGTTTTCCGACCTCGAAACCCAGCATTGGAAAATTGTCCCACCTCGGGAAATTGTCCAAATAGGTTTTCCGACCTCGAAACCCTGCATTGGAAAATTGTCCCACCTCGGGAAATTGTCCAAATAGGTTTTCCGACCTCGAAACCCAGCATTGGAAAATTGTCCCACCTCGGGAAATTGTCCAAATAGGTTTTCCGACCTCGAAACCCAGCATTAGAAAATTGTCCCACCTCGGGAAATTGTCCAAATAGGTTTTCCGACCTCGAAACCCAGCATTAGAAAATTGTCCCACCTCGGGAAATTGTCCAAATAGGTTTTCCGACCTCGAAACCCAGCATTGGAAAATTGTCCCACCTCGGGAAATTGTCCAAATAGGTTTTCCGACCTCGAAACCCAGCATTAGAAAATTGTCCCACCTCGGGAAATTGTCCAAATAGGTTTTCCGACCTCGAAACCCAGCATTAGAAAATTGTCCCACCTCGGGAAATTGTCCAAATAGGTTTTCCGACCTCGAAACCCAGCATTGGAAAATTGTCCCACCTCGGGAAATTGTCCAAATAGGTTTTCCGACCTCGAAACCCAGCATTAGAAAATTGTCCCACCTCGGGAAATTGTCCAAATAGGTTTTCCGACCTCGAAACCCAGCATTGGAAAATTGTCCCACCTCGGGAAATTGTCCAAATAGGTTTTCCGACCTCGAAACCCAGCATTGGAAAATTGTCCCACCTCGGGAAATTGTCCAAATAGGTTTTCCGACCTCGAAACCCAGCATTGGAAAATTGTCCCACCTCGGGAAATTGTCCAAATAGGTTTTCCGACCTCGAAACCCAGCATTAGAAAATTGTCCCACCTCGGGAAATTGTCCAAATAGGTTTTCCGACCTCGAAACCCAGCATTAGAAAATTGTCCCACCTCGGGAAATTGTCCAAATAGGTTTTCCGACCTCGAAACCCAGCATTGGAAAATTGTCCCACCTCGGGAAATTGTCCAAATAGGTTTTCCGACCTCGAAACCCAGCATTAGAAAATTGTCCCACCTCGGGAAATTGTCCAAATAGGTTTTCCGACCTCGAAACCCAGCATTGGAAAATTGTCCCACCTCGGGAAATTGTCCAAATAGGTTTTCCGACCTCGAAACCCAGCATTGGAAAATTGTCCCACCTCGGGAAATTGTCCAAATAGGTTTTCCGACCTCGAAACCCAGCATTGGAAAATTGTCCCACCTCGGGAAATTGTCCAAATAGGTTTTCCGACCTCGAAACCCAGCATTAGAAAATTGTCCCACCTCGGGAAATTGTCCAAATAGGTTTTCCGACCTCGAAACCCAGCATTGGAAAATTGTCCCACCTCGGGAAATTGTACAGGGGGGAGAGGGGCAGCTGAGGCTCAATGTACCGTACCGTCTCCCGGGGGGCGGTGCCCCCCGGACCCCCCCCTATATTAAAACTCGCGAGAGAAAACGGGGTTGGTGTCTATTCTGAAGGGAAAAACGGGCTGCATAAGGTTCTGGCCCCAAACCCCGCTCGCAAAAAAAAAAAAGAAATCGCCGCTGCGCGGGCCACCGGAGGAACACCTATAATTGGGGGTGGCGTTCGGCGTCCGCTTATTTCGACCCAAGGCGTTACATGTCGAATTCGACTCCAAAGTAGCGTGACACGAGCGTGACATGTCAAATTTGACTGTAACGTAGCGTTACACGAGCGTGACATACCAAATATGACTGTAAATTAGCGTTACCCGAGCGTTACCTGCCCAATTCGACCGTAAAGTAGCGTGACACGAGCGTGACATGTCAAATTTGACTGTAACGTAGCGTTACATGAGCGTGACATACCAAATATGACTGTAAATTAGCGTTACCCGAGCGTTACCTGCCCAATTCGACCGTAAAGTAGCGTGACACGAGCGTTACATGTCGAATTCGACTCCAAAGTAGCGTGACACGAGCGTGACATGTCAAATTCGACTGTAACGTAGCGTTACATGAGCGTGACATACCAAGTATGGCTGTAAACTAGCGTTACACGAGCGTTACCTGCCCAATTCGACCGTAAAGTACCTGCTGGAACGGGTCGCCGAGTGGTGTGGCCCCCGGACCGCTCATTTCGAGCAAACTCATGTACCGTACCGTTCGCCGAGGGGCGAAGCCCCCCGGACCCCCCCCATTGTCGTGAGGCTGGTAAGGCCACCAAAAAAAACCCCCAAAAAGGACCTCACCGTAGGCGGGGGTCAAGGGCCAAGCAAAGTTCCAGGCTGGGCCCCATCTGGACGCGCCATTTCTCAAAAAAATCTTACGTTCTTTCTCAGCTTTTCAATTGGTAGTCATGCCAAATGGTCCGAGAAATACTCGAGGGGAATGAAAAAAGGGACGGGACATCAGTCCCGATCACGCTCTTCACCCAGCTCACCGCATCCGACCTATCGAGCTGCTTCAGCATTTTTTGTTGAACGCTTGCGCCCGCCACTAAACCCAGATTTACCTGTGTTTCGTGTGGGCTACAGCACATTTACCTCCTTTGATCTATCGCAACTGGCAGTCTCCTCAAGAATTTCTTACAAAGCAGGTGCTTATACAAGAAAACCTTTTCCCAGCCGGTGCACTACAGTGAAACCCCCCCGACTTCCCCCGATTTTCAAGGTTTTAGCCCCCGATTTTCTCCGGTTTCCCCGGTTTTCCCCGTCGGGGGTTACATGTATGTACTACGCTGCAACTGGTAAAGAAGGAAAAGGGACAAGGCCATACACGTTGTCCACATGGGTAGCCGGAACCGAACGAATCATGTAGGCCGGGTCGATGAAGAAGCACCGCCCCCCGCACGTCTTCTGGAGGTGCTGGTTGACCCTGTCCCTGAGCAGGACGCCGATGTCGCCGTAGACGGTGTGGCCCGTCGTGTCGTGTTTGCCGGTCGAGCAGAATCGCTGGCCGGCTCCTTCTGCTACAACAACGACGCAGTGGCCCTTGCGCTTGAGGCGGTATTCGACGTGCGCCAAGAGACCCCCTGGGCCATCAAAATCGAAGTCGACTTCCGGGATGAGGACTGCATCGGATAGGTTAGATGCGAGCGCCGCATTGCGCGCAACGAAGCCGCTGTCTCTGCCCATCAACTTCACAATGCCGACACCGTTGAAGCACGAGGACGCTTCGTTGAACCCCGATTTGATCGCGTTCACCGCAGCGTCTACGGCGGAGTGGAACCCGAAACTCCGGTCAAAGAACAGGATGTCCTATTTGTGTACGTGTGTGGGTGTCTGGGAGTTTCGACAGCTACGAAAGGAACTCCCGTGCCGGTAGCTGCGGTTGTTCGACCGGACAGCGCGGGGATGATACACTGGATGTACTACGGCCAAACGCCTCCAAGCCAGAACCCAGTCTAGAGATATGCGTGAGTTGCTCAGGGCACATCAGATGCATCAAGCCACAAGTTTGCGAACAGCAACTTCAAAAATTCACATCCAGATCCGTGACTCTGGACACATTTACGCCCGCCTTCCGCTACGTGACTCCGGAAGGGCCAGTTTGGGCGCACTTTCGTGTATGGACCGTGCGCAGTGAAAAAGGAAAGCATCCATACGTTGTCAATGGTTTTAGGAATGCCGATGATGGCGAACTTCAGTCCTCGCTCCTTCACAACCTGCGAAAGGTGGATATTCGGGGTTTCGTTGAAAGGCGGGTTCCGTTTGCTATGTTTGGTGTTCCTTTGTTTGTTTTTCGTTTATTTCCATGACGGCAGCAGCACTGTCAGGCTAGCCCACCCGAAGGCAGTTGTTTTTCCATGCATCCCGCCAACCGTAAGATCAGGTACTAGCGCTGACATCGGCGACGGAGCGGAGAACTGGTTATCTCGTTTTGCTGGCCCTGTCTCACAATCTGGCTACCACTGGTGGAAGGAAGAGTGCGTTGGCGGCAGGAATCCCCCAGGCGAACGCAGAGCGCAGAACTTGGGGGTTCTTCAGTGTCACGTACACGCTTTCCTCTTCCTAGCTGGAGAAGTACAGTGTACGTACCCCGAAACGCATCTTCTTCTGTGTTGCTGTCGTCCCTGCCTCTGGGACAGCCTCCGTTGAACATGCCCATTCAACGACAAAACTAGTTCTGACCTCGTCGTGCAAGGACCTTTACCAGCAGACATTGAGCATCGTATTGCTGGCCTTGTCGTCTCTGAAACGGGGATACGTTCTGCAGAGCACATGATTCCAAGGACGTCGGCTTGAGGTTCAAACACGAACTCCTCCAGAGACTCCGATCCGCTTCGTTTGATCTCGTCAAGGCACCGTTCAAGTGCCGTTTTCACTGGTACCACGTCGCGGAATCCTATCTTGCTGCACACACCTTCCTAGTGAGTGGTTCGTTACGCGCTTAGCATTCCCACGATGAATCGACAGTCCCTCCTGAATCAGCCATAACCTTTTCTTTTCGCTGCAGTGTTGTCGGTGGGTATCGGCTTCGGACGTAATTAGGTAGGGCGGGGGTAGAAAGCTTGAGAACGAAAAGGCTTTGCCGAGCTGGCCGTTAACAACAAGGAACCCCTGGCAACAGCTGCCGCCTCATATTCGAAGAGGATGCGAGGGTCCTTATACCGATGCCTGTTCCGTCCCCGTGTCACCCTTTTTAGAGTTAAAGTTCGCTTGAAATTCGGGAGGTTTAGGGTCTCCGCGTGACCGTTGTTAAATGGGTTCTCTTAGCTAGAAAGGGCCATATGATTACGGGGTTTTTATGCAGGTTTTTTGTATTGCTGACAGGGCGCGCGCATGCATCACTCTGGTCCCAGGAAACAATGTCCGGGCAGGCAGGTAGGGCCTGCCCTGGCTGAAGTAGGGTCGCTGCCCTATCTGCCTGCCCTGACACGGCAACACTGCCTTGCTTCGGCTGGGAAAACGCCCCCAAGCTAATAGCTTGCGTGAAACCGATGTTCGACCTGAGCTGGAGCAAGCACAGGTGTGTTGCCAGCTCGCAGAAAAGAAGAAAAAGAAAAAGAAAAAAAGGCCGCTCTGACGGTCAACCACAGCTTGCAAAGCTTGAGTCGGAAGAGCAGTGCTACAACCCCGTCCGTTCTGCCCTGTGGCTGACCGTCTCGACGAACTTGTGTTCAGCGCAAGCGCCAAGCCCCAAGGTGCGCCACGCCTTGATGCTTTAGTTTGGGAAATCGGTAGCCACTTGACCCGCAGGCCCGTGGCTCTGCAGTACCGTCGAGCCCGTGAAGTTTGGCTCCCGTGTAGCAGGCTTTCCCTGGTATCTAAGCCTTCTTAAACCGCCGGATAGCTCGCAGAAGAAATAGAAACCTGGAACAGGACATCTGCAGCCCACTGGGTGCCGTCACCACCGACGACGTACAGGTGGTTGATGCCGAGGGCCACGCAACGGTCGATGATGAAGTCGGGCTTGAAGCCGCCGCGGCCAGCGCCGAGGATGGACCCGCCTTTTTGATGGATCTCCTCCACGACCGCCGGCGTCAAGATGACGGGCGGGTACTTCTCCGTGTCGAACCCGTTGTACCCGAACCGGATGCCGAGCACCTTGCCGGGGGTCCTCACGCCGTAGTTGTTGTACAGGCCGATGGCCACGTCGCGGATGACGCTGTTCAGACCGGGGCAGAGCCCGCCGCAGGTGACGATGGCGGCCTTGATCTCTTGGGGGTCCCACAGGATTTTCCGGGTGGGCCCCGCCCGCAGGACGGTGTACGAGCTCACGGCCCGCGAGCCCGCGGGGGCGAGGATGTTCGTGAACACTGACTCGTCGTCCTGGTGGAACTTCATGCCGGGGAACTTCTTCATCATCGGGTTCTCCTGCACCGTCGCTTTGGCCCAGTTCGACACGAGGTGGTTCTTCAGAGAAGTGCTGCCGAGCGCGTCGGCTGCGTGCACTGGGCTCGCGTTCCCATCGATATCGAACGCGAGCTGCGAGTAGAGTGCCTCCATCTTCGTTTCTTTCGGTATTCTCTTGAGCGGTAGGTCCGCCCCCTCGCACCACGCCTTGTTGATGATTATGCTGGACTTCCGGGGTGCTGAACCCCTACGTTGAGCAGCAGACGTAAAGACGTGTCACCCGACAGGTGGCACGGGTGTCCACATACGACAAAAAGCAGGGAATTCTTCGTCGGCTATTCACTCCTCCTGCATTAGGAGCTTGCAGCTACTGCTGTAATGGGGGGTTAACGTACGATGGGGTGGCCCCCCGAGATAGCCACCATGTGTGAGAGAACAGGCCATCCCAGGATGGTCACTCCACCAGACCCAAAAGGAACCTGGTGGGCGTTCGTAATGCCTGGTGGAATTCCCTCGGTGAGTCGCAAGACTGCTCCGCTGTCTCCTGTAGTGAGCGTCTTCTGCTGTTCTTCTTCGCAGGTGGTTCGAAGTTGGCACCAAGGAACGAAAAGAACGCGCGACGAACAAAAAAACCCGCGGCGCTTTCCGCGGCTTTCCTAGGAGAAGAGAAGCAGGGCTGGCGTTTTGCGAACCTTGTTAAAGGGTTGAACGAGCTGCCTGGGGTGTGTAACTGAGAGCAGCAAAGAGGTTAAGGCTAGCGGCACGCGTGATCAGACTCTTTTCTTTGTGTGAAGGTCCGCTCGAGAATCCGGGATTATAAAGCCTCCCTGGTGCCCTTCGTCAAAGGGTTTTTTCGTAGGACAGTAAAGAGGTGTTACGTGGGACATTGGATGCAGGTGCGGGTCTTTGTGCTCTGCTTGCTGACCGTTCATTTGTTTTGGAATTCGGTGCATCGGTGGGCTTCGTTGGCCCGTTCTCCAACATTGTTCCCCCGGAGGACACAACCTGGGGTCTATGACACGGCAGGGTCGGCCGGACTTGCATACCGGCTCGAATGGAAAACGGCCTCCTAGCAATCTCTGTGTGGGAGCTTGAAATGCAACAGCTTTAGCTCCAGCTTGTAGTACCGGCAATGCTGGTTCCGAGCTGATGACATCCGTCGAAACTCCGCTTCTGACCCCTTTTTTCCGGATTTCTGGAGCGTTTCGGGGCCACCTCTCGGTTGGTTTCAGTTTTGGGTTTCAGATGACCTCCCTTCTCCAGTTCCCGTGTGGGTCAACAGTGGGTCCTGGCCGTTTGGTGAGACGTTTCCGGCCGTTTTTCAGAGTGCAAGTTCGCTTGGGGATCCGGGGTTTTAAAGTCTCCGGGTGACCATTGTCGTAAAGGTTTCTGTAAGGTATAGTATGTTAGTGTGCGTATCGTATCAGCTGTAGTGGCAGTACGTGTACTTGTGCGTGTATCTTTGCCGCCTATTCGACTTATTTTCGCGAGCTTTCTGCCCCTGGTGTTGCCGGCGCGTTTGCGTCGTCTTCCCTTTCCCGCCGGGCAACCTCAGCAGAAATTAGTACAGCTCGCTTCCTTTTGCTTGCGCGCGCATGAGCGGAACTCGCCTGCTTCGGTAAGTTGCATGTAGCACGCTGCCAACTACCCATTTTTAGCCACCAAACCACTGCATTGTTAAGCCCCGAAATACAGCACGCCCAGGACATCGTCGGTGAACATTAGTAAGGGCGCTTTCTTTTGCCTGCGCGAGCACGAGCGGAACTCCTGCTTTCGGTAAGTTGCATGTAGCACGCTGCCAACTACCCATTTTTAGCCACCAAACCACTGCATTGTTAAGCCCCGAAATACAGCACGCCCAGGACATCGTCGGTGAACATTAGTAAGGGCGCTTTCTTTTGCCTGCGCGAGCACGAGCGGAACTCCTGCTTTCGGTAAGTTGCATGTAGCACGCTGCCAACTACCAATTTTTAGCCACCAAACCACTGCATTGTTAAGCCACAACAAATGACAGCACGCCCAGAACTTCGTCGACGGACATTAGTACGGGCGCTTCCTTTTGCTTGCGCACGAGCGGAACTCGCCTGCTTCGGTAAGTTGCATGTAGCACGCTGCCAACTACCAATTTTTAGCCGCCAACCCACTGCATTATTAAGCCCCAAAAGACAGCACGTCCAGGACTTCGTTGATGGACATTAGTACGGGCGCTTTCTTTTGCCTGCGCGCGCACGAGCGGAACTCCTGCTTTCGGTAAGTTGCATGCAGCACGCTGCCAACTACCAATTTTGAGACACCAAACAGCTGCATTGCTAAGCCACGAAAGACAGCGCGCCCAGGACTTCGTCGACGGGCGACGTGCCGGCGAGGCTCGCGTTGTCGGCTTCGCGGGGCAAGCCGGGGTCTTGCTTTTTCCGGAGCAGCGCCGATGCCGCCCGTTTCCCCGGCCCGAGCGCAGCAACAGTCCCCCGACCCCCTCCCGCAGACAGCGCGGCCCCTTTGTTGCCGCCGCCGCGGCTGGCGCTTTTGTCGTTGCTGGTGCTGCTGTTGTTGCTGCTGCTGTTGCTGCTGCCGTTGCCGTTGCTGTTGCTGCTGTTGCTGTTGCTGTTGCTGCGGTGGGAGGCCTCGGCAGGTTGTTCGGGGGGATCTTGCTGTGCTGGCGTCAGTTGCTGAGTAGTGAAGGGGCTGCCCGCTCGAGTTGGAGCCGCCGCGGTGGAGGGCCGCCGCGTCGCGAACGAGGCGCGGGGCACGACGGCGGCGAGGGGCGTCGTGAACGACGCCGACAGGGGCAGCCGGGCTCGACTGTGCAGCTCGGCCTTCACCCGCTCCTTCTCCAGGCGCGCCGCCAGCAGCTGCTGGGCCCGCACCGCTTCGAACTCCGCCAGGTGCCGCTTCCTCGTCGTCTCCCGGTGCTCGTCTTCCGACACCTTCACCGCCGCGAGCGCATGTCTGTCGTTTTGTAAAGCGTTATGCAAACAGGGAGAGAACCCGTGCTGAATCGAACCTGGCGCCCCCTTAGGATCAGGGGGGGGGGGGACGGCGTTCTATAGCTCGTTTTCATGTACTTTGCGAAATGGATGCATTCCGACCTCGATCGGGCATGGCGCCCCCAGGCTTCGATGCCCTCCGGCCGGATGCTCTCGGCCCATTGCCAGCTCCGAGGCTTTTTGGAACCGGAAAGTCTTTTGAGCGTGTGCCGCTCGTTTTGCGGGTCGGAAAACTGCAGTACCGACCCCCCCCAGGCATCTTGTTAAGAACCATCCATCCATCCATCAGCCGGCTGACCCCCCCCCCTCCCCCAGGGTGCGCACTAAGGGACGTTGCCCCCGTTGCACGTTGCACCCCCCTTCTGGGGGGGGGGGGGGCAGCGCTCTTGTTAAGGATCAGCCACTTTGGCCGGATGGCCGGATAAACCAGACCCCCCCCCCCTCTACAGTGCAGTTGCCTTGGAGGCTGGGTGGTCAAATTCTCTAAGGTGAAATGGTCAAAATTCCCTGCCAAAAGTGGGCCCACAAAAATTTTCCAAAGTGTGGTATTTGGGGTATTTGGGGCAAAAAAAAATTTTTTTTTTTCTGACCGCCCACCGTGGTGACCACCTTAGAGAGTGACAGGTAGCGTCTCCCCCCTCCACAGTGAAAATAGCCTGAGGGGGGGGGGGGGTCAGCCGGCTGATGGATGGATGGATGGTTCTTAACAAGATGCCTGGGGGGGGGGGGGGGTGTGGGGGTGTTTTATTTCTGGAAGGGTTCGGTTTTGGGGTCGGTTTCGGGTTCGGTTTCCAAATCTAATTCTGGAAGGTTCGGTTTCGGGGTCGGTTTTGGGGTCGGTTTTGGGTTCGGTTTTCAGATTTAATTCTGGAAGGTTCGGTTTTGGGGTCGGTTTTGGGTTCGGTTTCCAAATCTAATTCTGGAAGGTTCGGTTTTGGGGTCGGTTTCGGGTTCGGTTTTCAGATTTAATTCTGGAAGGTTCGGTTTTGGGGTCGGTTTTGGGGTCGGTTTTGGGTTCGGTTTTCAGATTTAATTCTGGAAGGTTCGGTTTCGGTTTTTCGGTTCGGTTTTCGGTTCGGTTTTGGGTCCAAAATTTGGGTCCAAAATTTTGGTCAAAATTTTTGGTCGAAAATTTTTGGTCAAAATTTTTAGTCGAAATTTTTTGGTCGAAAATTATTGGTCAAAATTTTTGGTCGAAAATTTCTGGTCAAAATTTTTGGTCAAAAATTTTTGGCCAAAAAATTTGGGAAACTTACAAATATATGCGCGATAAACTGCCGAAAAAACTGTGCGCATACGAAACGTATGCGCGAAAAACTGTTTTTTTTACAAATATCTGCGCGAAAAGACTAAAATTAACAAATATATGCGCGGTGCATATGTTTGTCAGTTTTAGTTTTTTCGCGCATATATTTGTAAAAAAAACAGTTTTTCGCGCATATATTTGTAAAAAACAGTTTTTTCGCGCATATATTTGTAAAAAACAGTTTTTTTGCGCATATGCCACAATTCTTGTTGGGAGACCCTTTCAAAAGAATTTCCCCCCAAAGTGCCTATTTCGAGTGTTTAGCCTCATTAAAGCCATCAAAAGTGAATTCAGACGGGTTTTTGACGCCAAACACAGCATCGCGAGAATATAGGGTCCACAATGAATGTACTGTACAAAATGACATACACTCACACATTTGTAAAAATGCCATGAAGTTCGTATCCTAATGTAGGGCCCACAAAGTGACTATTTCGGGTGTATGATGCCAAAAACAACGAGAGGTTCCACAACGGATGTACCATGCAGGGTCAAAACCTTGTGTCTTTTTGGAAATGGCCAAAAAAAAATTTCCGGAAAAAAATTGGGGTTTTTGAATTTTAGAGACTCTGCAGTAATTATTGAGAAAGTGCCCCCCCTTCTTTTTCTCCCCCATTTCTTTTTCCTTTTTTCATCCCCTAATCCGGTGGGCAGCAGTCAGTTGTGAGACTGGCAGGTGAGCAGCGTCACCTCCCCTAGCGAGCTCTCGGATCAAGCTGCGTCTGATGCAGCTGTTGTATGGATCGCCTACATACACTCAGCCGCGCGCTTTCATTGCGAAGGTTACTGCTGCGGCCTTCTGGGTGGCAGCTGTGTCGGGTCGAGTAGCGAGATCTGAGGCCCTGTGATGGCTGAGTGCACACCTAAGCAGGGTTGCATCCTCGTGTTGTAGCCGTGTTGTGTATAAGGCTTCGTGGGGGCCTGGTCAACCACCTCATCACTATAGGGCACAAACCTTTCTCGACAGTGATTGGACAGTCGGGATTGCCGGGGGCGGGTCTCCATGAAGAAGAGAATTGTAAAGCAAGACCTGCCCCCTGCGCCTGCTGTCTCCGGCTGCTTCGGCAGACGACACATACTACTACTACACTACATCCCCTAATCCGTGCCTCGTAACACACAGCCGCCGATCAACACGAAACCACCCAGAAGAAAAGCCAGGCACCGGGATCTTCCTGACGAGCAACCCGGTGAACTTAATCAAGAGTCGAAGATTAGCGTCGAAACTTCCTGGCTTTTCACGCCGTAGCAGAACGACCACACCCTACCAATCCCAAGCACCCCCTAAACGCGTTAGGGGACTTCACAAGGTTTCACAACGGAGTGACACAACACCCGAAACGAGCTGCACCCTCTCACTTTTCTCAACCCCCCGCCATACTCAAGCCTCTACGGTCAACCGGAGACTTTAAAATACCGACCTTCTAATCCACAAATAACGCTTGAAAGCGAAGCCACGCAAAGCTCCCGGTGAGTGCGGGGTCGTACAACTGTGCGATTTGCCTACTGTTCGCGAAGAAACCCCCCATTGCAGATAGAAACAAGCTGGAGTGAAGTGAAGGCGCCATTCCCGCAGGTTCCGGCCTGGACAGCTGCGGAGTACCAGCTGAGCTGTTGAGTGCACCCTGGCTTGCGGATTATCCGAAAAAGTAGTTTTTTTTCGTTAAACTGCTTTTTTGTTGCAAAGAAAACGTATTTGTAGTGCGCGAAAAACCCCTGTTTTTTTTTTACAAATATATGCGCGAAAAAACTGCTTTTTACAAATATATGCGCGAAAAAACTGTTTTTTTAACAAATATATGCGCGAAAAAACTGTTTTTTTTTTACAAATATATGCGCGAAAAAACTAAAATTTACAAATATATGCACCGCGCATATATTTGTAAATTTAGTTTTTTCGCGCATATCCTGGTATATTACCCAAAAATTTTGGTCGAAAATTTTTGGTCAAAATTTTTGGTCAAAAATTTTTGGTCGAAAATTTTTGGTCAAAATTTTTAGTCGAAAATTTTTCCGCCTACCAATTTCTGCTTCCCTGGAGACAGTATTTGTTACAGCTAAAAAGAACGTTGTTGGCAGCGGTTTAACCAGAACCCAGGTGTGTAGGTTAAATCGCACAAACAACAAGTGAAGTTAACCGTGCCTCCATCCATCAAGAGCTGCGCCTCAACCATTCTTCGAACCTTTCACTTGGAACGTGTAGTGCAAGGTGAACATCACGAACCCGAACTTGAAACGTTGCGCGCCCCCCTAGCAAACTAAAACTGGCTGCATGTACGGATCAGTCAGTTCCCTGGCTCAGTACACAACTTTAGAACGAAGGCGCAACCATTGAGAAGCAATTCTCCATCGTCAACTTATGTGCTGAGGTACCTGGCTTTAGAAAACCCGCCAGATGACATCAAACCTACTCCAGAGCAAACAGAAACTGAACAGAGCTACTGAAAATTAGTTTGTACTTTCTTCTAGCTTTCATTCGATACGTTTTGCAATAGTCCCGCAAATACACACAGCAGATCAAAGAAAGGGGGGCAAGGTGGAAAATGCAGATCAAACGGGAGTAGAATGTGAACACGCTTATCCGACTCTTGACTTACTATGCCGTGTTCTGAAAGCTGTCGAGGGGCCCCTCCATAGGTTCTCGCATGATTCGTTCGCCTTTGTAACACTATCCGTTTGTAGTACGCTTCGCAATTGTGTTCTTGCACTCTAGCCGAATGGCGGGTGGCGGATTTCCGCGCTCGGGCGCAAGACACAATTATGCTGCTTTTGCAGTGCAAGCCGAACCCGGTTCGCGACTTCGGTTGCGGTAAAGTGTTACAAGGTCTTCGGCTTTCAGATCCGGATACGCGTATGCAACAGATAGTTAGAGGTCACTTGAAGGATACCCGTGTGCAGCATTCGAAAGAGTTTGCGTATCTGGAGTCTTTTTTTTGGGGGGGGGAAACCCTTTTGACCCGATATTTTAGTGTTATTTTTTGAGAAGATTTTCGAAACATCCCGAAGATATTCGTCGTCGTCGAATCCTGATATTCGTCCAGCATAGTTGTCGTCCAGGTTACTGACCGTGAGAAGGGGTTCCAAGTACATGCTGTCAATTCTGTCTGAGTGCGCGACGCAGTTTACTGATAGCCACCGCGTGCCTTCTGTGCCAGGGGTCGGATACGTTTACTTGCTGACCGGTGCTAACGTTGTAGAAGGCCCACCTATCAGCCTGAGTTCAGCTCCACAAGGTTCGTTTCGTTAAGGCAACTCATGATCACTTCGGGGGGGGGGGGGGGGGGGGTCTGGTTTATCCGGCCATCCAAGTGGCTGATCCTTAACAAGAGCGTTGACCCCCCCCCCCTTAGAATTCCTCTCCAGGGGCACATTTTGTTCTTCGCTTACGCCCGTGTGTTAGTATTTTTTCACCCAGGACCTTGTTGTGTTTGTGTGCCTTGCCGGGCAGGCATGGGGCGGCTTGGCGGGCTTCATAGCAGGGCTGGGCACGGCGCCGAGCAGGGGGGGAAATCTTAGTTTAATGTTTAGGCAGAGCACTGCCTCTCATGCATGGTTGATGCTAGCATCAAGTCTTCTTCGAGGAAGATGTTGTCTAGGAAAGGGATGCAAAATAGAAAGAGGTTAAAAGGGGGCTGTGGTCGGGCGCCGGAGGGAGTGTTGCCAGGAGTCCAGGCAGAGTGAACAGGTAGCATCGAGGCTGAACTGGGGATGCTCACGGTGGTCGGGGCAGTCCACGTTCATTAACCCTTTACGGACGGGTCGAATAAAAGGCAGAACGAGCTGAAGTTCGGACACTGCGTCTACAAAGTGAAGACACCGTCACTCAGAATCCATGTTTGCTCAATAGATTTGCTACGAAACCTTTCCCACGAGTCGCGGGTTCGTTCCCCTGTAGCGGAGTCGCAAAACTCTTGTGCTCGACCCAGAGTTTCCCAAGAAAGCTTTTTCGCTCTCTGGATAGCCCCGTCTGTAAGGGTAAGAGAAGCGGCCTTCAAAAAATATCACGGATACTTTGATTTGTTTCGTACTGGTTGCTGGAGTGGAGAGGCCAAAAAAGACAGGCGCTTCGTTTTGTTTGTGCGTGCCGGTTGATCGATTTTCCCACTCGTATTTACCCCGTGTATATCCAGGTAAGGAATTCTGATCAACCACCAAAACACGCTGCCTACGTCTTTTTAGCCTGCACAACATTGAAGCAACCCGCAAGATTGTTAGAAGAAATGTGAAAACGGGTTGTGAAAAAAAAAAAACGAATGTATGGTGTGACTGTAACACAATGGAGTACAAGGGGGCGGTAGAGGAATCTTTCCTAAAGCTTAGGATTGCATTTGCCGTCTTGCGCCGAGCCGTATGCAGCGTCAGCTACACGGCGCAGCCAGACCAGCAGGCAGAATTTCTCTCTTGTGGCGTGGCTCCCCGGCGAAATGCAATCCTTGACAGCCGCCCTTGTTTGAAAAAGACAGATGCTTCGATTTGTTTGTGCGTGCCCGGTGATGGGTTTCCCACTTGTATTTACCCTGTGGATAATATTATTCAGGTAAGGAATTCGGATCAACCACCAAAACACGCTGCCTATGTCTTTTAGCCTGCACAATACATTGAAGGGCAACCCGCAAGATTGTTAGTACTAAAAAGTGGCGCCCCGCGCGTGATTGTAAGCCGTAAACACACCTATGCTCGCGGATGTTGTCCAGCCTTTGCCGGTTCTCGGTGACGACGAGCTCGGTATGAAGGCTGGTCTCGACGCGCAGGGCGTTGCGCAGCTCGAGGCGCTGGGCCAGGTCGACGGTGCGGGCCTCCTTGAGGAGCAGCCCCCGCAGGATGCAGTTGGCCCTCCTCTCCCGATCCAGCGACAGCAGCCGGCGGTTCCTTGACGCTGTGTCCTGCGCGGCGGACCCCGCCCGTTTCGAGCGGGCGGCTGCCCTCCGCACCTTGGCCCGCTGCCGGCCCAAAAGAACCTCGGCCTCCTCTTCCTTCCGCAGCACGTCCGACGCCTTCAGCGAGTCCGCTTCGGCCATTGCCGCGAGCGTCATCCGCCGGTTGATGGCCCTGCACGTCTTCTCATACCGGGTCTCCTCCTTCTGGCAGGCGTTGTGCAGCCTTCTGTTGGTCACCCGTGCTTCGCAGACGGCGAGTCTCCGCGTCAAGGTGTCGCGCTCCAGCTTGCCGGTGAGGTCCGTCGCTTCGACGAAAGCGGCCTGCCGGTGCTGGAACAGCAGCACGCGCTCTTCGGACGCGTCGGCGCGCTCCCTCGCGAAGCGGGCCCGGTGGCGCTCCTTCTGCCGCTCCCGCTCGTCGTGCGCCGCCGTCCGCGCCGCGGCGCGGTCGCCTTCCGACGCCTCCGCAGCGGCGCGGTGCCTCTGCATCTGCTCCAGCTTCGCCGCTCGTCGGTCCCCTCGCATGACAGACAACTGTGAAGGGGTTGCGGTTGACTTTAGCTACTACGTTGAAGGCAGCTGAGTCGCAAATGTTGATTAAAGTTTAGTTTCGGGAGACTTCCGCCACGCAGCGACAAGGTAGTCATATGGTTCGTTGCAAAGATCTTCGGGGGATTTTCGCTGCGTTGGAAGCAGTTGTGTCGCAAATCTTGTCGATTCGGTAAAAGATGGTTTCGAGAGACATTCGCCACGCAGACAAAACGGCCATGCTGAGATCATCGGGGTATTTTCGCCGCGTTGGACGCAGTTGAGTCGCAGCTCTTAGAGCAATTAGAGAAAACATGGTTTCGGGAGACTTTCGCCACGCAGAGCCGGCGACTCCCTCGCGAAAGCTGCCCCGGTGGCGCTCCTTCTGCCGCTCCCGCTCGTCGTGCGCCGCCGTCCGCGCCGCGGCGCGATCGCCTTCCGACGCCTCCGCAGCTGCGCGGTGCCGTCGGATCCCTCGCACGACGGACAACTGCAAAAAGGGGTTGCGGTTGAGGCTTTAGCCACTACGTTGGCTACGTTGGCTGACACAAAAATGATATTGATGCTGATGGGAAGAGTGGGTTGTTTCGTTGGACCCAGTGCTTGATCGTTTTTACGTAAGCTGAATTCAGAGACACAAGTGGACACGGTTTGCGGCGGCGAGCTTTTCATTTCCTCCAACATTGCATGCTTGGTAAAGAAGGACGAAACCGAACATACGACGTGCAGTTCGCGCTTCCGAACGGCTTCGATCTTCTCCCGCCGGCGCTCACGCCGCTTGGACGAGGCGTGCAGCAGATTGCTCATCTCGACGAAGTGGAACTCTTTGTCCGCCTTCCGCCGCTCAAGCTCTTGGAACTTTTCGGCGTCGGTGGTATACTTCGCCACGTCGACCGATCCGAGGCTGGACGCGACGTTGCTTATCTGTGTGAAGTGTGGCCGGCGTTCGAATCGCGCAAGCGGCAGCTTCAAGTCTTCTCCTCGAGGAAAAGTGAGAGTGCGCAAAAAGAAATGTGTAAAATGGGGCTTCGCCTCGAGGCTTTTCGAAATTTATGCTGTTAGCCACGCTGGTGAAAAAAGAAGGGGGCACAACTCCGAGGAGTGGGTGACTGGGGCATTGGTTCGGCTTGGGAAATTGGTGGCCCCTGACCCAAGAGCTCTGCGGTACTGGGCACGTGAAGCTTTGCTCCTGTGCCTCGACTTGTCCAAACACGGTCGCGAAGACTTTGTGTGGTGGCGATGAGGAGCTCGACCAGGTCCCTGAGCCGCCGTATACACACTGCCACACAGCTGGCACCAGGGTGCGGCTGCAGCAGCAACCTCGCAATACAGGCGCGCGAAACTAATACGCAGGCGATGCCATGCAACAGGGGGCAGCGCTACCTCCATAAGCGAGCTATAATGGGGTGCTACCGACCCCACCGTCTAAGCAGCACGGGGAATCCGCAGCACGACTGCGGATGCGGACAAGCGGATTGAGAGTCTCCCGATCTGGCGAAACGCGGGTGCTCTCATCTCGGCACCGCCGAGGGGCAATATTAAGGTTGGCTAACGCCGCCACCCCACGCCAGTTAGGCACGCTACCAACGATGGCGGGATATCTGCTGCCTTCCTGTTCAAGGGGCGAAGCAGGCAAAAAAGCACAAACCCCAAGAACAGACCGAGATACAACAGGATGAAGGGCAACGAGTAGTGGCAGTTGTGTCGTTCTATCCAGAGCAAGTCTAGAGAACGGAGCCGTATTTACAAACAAACGAGTGACTTTAGGTAGCCTGGGCGGCGCCGAGCGCACACTGCAGCAGGAACGCGCGTTCCAGGTGGCCACCTTCGTCACTCGGTTTACAGTGAAAACCGCCAAACCCTGCCTTTCGTGCTTCTTCGCTTCTCTGGCGCGGCAAGGATCAGATACTGCCCAATGGCTGCTAAACACCCCCCGACCGGTCAATTTGCCACTCTTGTGGCCCTCTATTCGCCGGGCGGTGCTGTCGGCACTTCGTTCCGCGTCACGTCAAGTACATGATGCTGGCGGCTGGGGGATCGGCGACCGCAGCTCAATTAAGGCGCGGTCAACAGTGAAGCCCCCCCCCCATGACACCTTACTGGAGGGCATCAGAAGAAATGCGTAGTTTTGTTTTATTCTTGGGTCACCTACCTTAGGGACCTAAGAACAAATTTTACTGGCCTTAGGGGACCTTTAGGTCCTCAAAATGATTTGAGAATTTGTTGCCCATTGGGAACTTGTGCCGAAATTGTACTTGTCAAAAGAAAAAAAAAACGGCGGGAAAATCCAACAAATTTTCCGAGGAAAAAATCGGGGAAACCTTTTGGGATTTTTTTCCAAGAAATTAGGTGGAACGTGAGGAACTCTGGCTTGATGTGAAAGGTTTCGGTAACTGTGGCGACCAACAACCAGAGGGAATTGGAACGTTTCAGCCTAACCGGTCACTCAGATGCATACATGTTCTCTTTTACCACGCTGTAACATCGGTGTACGGATAGTTCCTGGTGTGCGAACCTTTCCACAACTAGAAACCAACCTTCCAAGACTAGAAGCGAACCGTTCCAAAACTTGCGAACCTGCGACGACCGTGGGCTAGCAACTCAGGCGTCGGTACGCGGACGAGGACGAACGCGAAGGACGGTACCCAGAATGGCCACATACAGGGCCTCCGCTTGCGTACACAGGTAGCGCGAACTGAAGCAAGGACCTTCCAATGTGGAGTGCATACGTGGGCCTTCACAACGAAAGCACGGTCAGCAAGTAAACACATGTACTTGGAACCCCTTCTCACGGTCAGTAACCTGGACGAAAATTACGCTGCACGAACGCAGGAAATGACGAATATCCTCGGACTGTTACGAAAATCTTCTCAAAAAAAGCAGGGTCAAAAGGGCTTCCCCCCCCCCCCAAAAAAAAAAGACTCCAGATACGCAAACTCTTTCGAACGCTGCACACGGGTATCCTTCAAGTGACCTCTAACTATCACGTTGCATAAAGCGTATCCGGATCTGAAAGCAAAGACTTTGTAACACTTTACCGCGACCGAAGTCACGAACCCGATTCGGCTTGCGCTGCAAAAGCAGCATAATTGTGTCTTGCGCACAAGCTCGGAAATCCGCCACCCGCCATTCGGCTAGGTATTGCAAGAACAATTGCAAAGGCGAACGAACGTCGTGCGAGAACCTATGGAGGGGGCCCTCGACAGCTTTCAGACCACGGCATAGTAAGTCAAGAGACAGATAAGCGTGTGCACATTCTACTCCCGTTTGATCTACATTTTCCACCTTTCCCCCCGATTAGGCTCCTAAGGTCATTTAAATTTGTTCCTAGGCCCCTAAGGTACTTTTCTCTTTATTCTTTTACTTGTTAGTTGTCGACAACTTACTCGAGGGACTGCCTTGTGCTCATTTCGAAGGAGGCTAGAGGGGGAGAAAACAATACAACTACAAAGTGGGTCTCTTTTGTTGAACGCTTACGCCCGCCACTAACCCAGTTTTGCGTGTGTTTCGTGGGCTACAGCACATTTACCTCCTTTGATCTTTCGCGACTGGCAGTCTCCTCAAGCATTTCCTACAAAGCAGGTGCGTATACAACAAAAAATAGAGCCGCACCTTCTGCTGCTTCGCGCGAATGGCGTCGTTGACGAGCTGCTTGGCCGCCGCTTCCTCGTTGAAATCAAGGAACGGGCACCAGCCGTCGACGTCCGCCGCGGAGAGCAGGACAGGGTCCGCCCGCACCGCCGAGGCGCACTGCAGGAGCAGCTCCGACATCAACGGGGCGTCGCCGCCGCGCGCGATGCGGCCGACCAGGTGGCCGCGCTCGGAGCGGAGCATGCGCAGCTTCGCCTGCCGCCGGGACTCGAAGACCTCGGCCCGCAGGGCGGCGTGCGAGGCCTCCAAAGGCCGCGGCGACACGCTTTCGATGGGCAGCAGCTCGCGCACTGAAATGCCCTGCCGCGCGCAAGCGAGAAGCGTGAGCTGTTCGTGTTTGTGTGTGTGGGCGTGGAATTCACACCTAACGCGGAGTATAGCCCAGGTTTTCAGCTACGTTACGTTGTGTGTGGGCGTGCGTACGCGTATGTGTCGAAGTGCATGGGTAACGGCTGAAGCGAAGTGTGGCTCACATGTCACTTTCACCAGTCGGTCGAGAGTTTCTGATACGCTGCTTTTGGTCCCTGTGACACCTCACCGAAGTGTGTGGGTGAAGCGGGATCCTGGGAGGCTGTCAGCTTCTCCATTCGGCACTCGCTCAAGCCTTCCTGGTTTCATCTTGCGGTGTTCGCTGGCAACGTTGGCAACCGTCAAAGATGGCACCAGGACTCAAAAATTCTGACCCAGGTGGCGACTGCCGACCATGACGGGTGTTGCATCAAGGAGTTTGGATGAGCTAGCCAGGCCAAGCTCATTCGCACGGAGAGAGCTTGCCACATCCTCGGGTGAGATGCGCCGCCTGTGTAAAGATATTCAGCGGGTGCACGGAGCCGAAACCCCTGGGAGCTAGTGTCAAGTCTCTGAACAGCTATTCAACTGCCAAGAGCTGCGACTCGACTATCTTACTAATACGTGGTGAAACCGGATGCACTTCGACAGGCTCTGCAATTTCTGTTGAAAACACCCGGGGTATCCGTGGTGCCCCGCAGACTTGCGTTCATTCCACCAACGCGGGGTGTCTTCAACTCTGTTTGGCAAAGAGACTTGCCTTGAGTTTAAAAAACCAAAAAATAAACGGAGACCTGGTCGCTGAGAAACATCGGAAGGTCGTCCTCATCGCAGCCCCCGTCTTGAGACTGGGTCTCGCTTTCATCAGACATCGCTGGAGGGGGTGCTGGCCGAGCGTAATGCACTGGTTCGTCGACGCTTCTTGCTTCAGCGCCGAGCGCGGGCGGAGCTCATTGCCTTTCTCTGGTTACCGGTGCGCTTGAGTCTCCGGTCGGGCGAGATTGTGGCGGGTTCGCAGGGGTGCAGGGGAGGGGGGTCTGGTGGTGTCCTGTTTGTCCTGCTCCTTCGGTTTGGTAGAGCTGCCTGCTGTTGTCGGCAATTCGCATACCTTCAGACGTGCACAGCCAGCCACGATGGTTTTCACCACCGGTTTTGCCATTCCATTGCGGCGACATGCTTCGCTCTATTAAGCCTGCCGTTCGCATTCATCTTTACAGCGGACTTCGATACTGGAATGCGTCACACTGCTGACCGTCAGTGAAATGCTTCGTTCTTTTGAGTCGGTCCGGTGTTCAGAAATCCATCTTGCAGAACTACGAACACGTGGTAAAACAAGTTTGAAAGCCTTCTGGCCACAGGTCTTGAAGACGATAGGAAGATTTTTGAACTGGCGTCGCAATGGCGATCGATAATTGCTCTTCTCCCTGAACGAAGAACCCCGCCCAGCATGCGCAGGGTCGCTCTTGCACACTCCTAGCGGGAAAACACGTTATTCTTACGATTCCGCTCGCTGAAATGGCCGAACAATCTGAAGCTGTCGCATTTTTTTCTCCCTCGGAGGGGCGGTGGCGCGCAACCTTTCGTAACGAAGAGAAGAAATACAACGGACGCAGAAAGAAGCACTCCTCCCCCCCCCCCCGGGAGGGCCAAAAGAGAGAGAGAGTGTGTGTGTGTGAAAGAGGGTCGCTCGCCATGGCGCTCATAGTCTGTTGGGCGAAAAAAGAAAAGACAGCAAACCAGAAAGAAACCAAAAAAGCGGCAGCTTCCCTCCACCTTCTCCCCGACGGGGGCCGCCGTCCTCAATGCCCTGCTCAAGCAGGCGGGCCGACACAATAATAGTGTGCTATTCCGCGAACCTGGAACGAGGCATGAAGAGAGAGAGAGGGGAATGAAACAATTACTCATTTGCATCACTCAAACACTGGCTTGACGGAAGCTTCTGGAAGTGGCTGGAATCACGTTGAAGGAGACGAGTTGTAGATTAGCGGTGCTACGACACTGAAGTGGTCTTGCGCTGAAACGAAGAGCCATGACCGAAGGCAGCCCGGAAAACGGAAATTCTGCGCCCCAGCCACCAGCACGACGAACTCAGATTACGTGGTGCGTTCGCTCTGGGGAGTCGTGCTCCTTGTGACCTCACGCAAAAGGGAAGCCTCTGTCTTAGAAGGAGGGAATGCGTAGATTCAGCAGGCAAGCTTGACAGGGGAGCGATGTGAGTTTACGTAGCTGTTCGTACCCCGCCACTACCCATGCTCCTAGAACGCAGGCCCTCCTGCTGTCATTTAAAGGGGGGCGCGTTGAGTACGGTGGGTACTTCGGATGCTACGGTCGCCACACTCGCAAACGCGTGAGCGCCGATTCGTCGCTGGAAATGCTTGCTTGTCGTCCGCACCAGACCCCCCCCCTGCCGGGAGGTCGTCGATTTGCTTTGTTGCCCCTTTGAGCTTCCTGGTTCCTCAGTCCTCATCATCTTCCTCCGGGCCGTCCTGTCCCCATTCGTCGACTCTCCACTGACCGTCGACCTGTGATCGTGTGTTGCGGTGAAGCGGATGCGTTCGTGTAGAGACTTGGATGAGGCCAGGGCAGTGGCTTGCATTTCCGATGAAACTCGGTCAGTGACGAAATGCTGTGTTCGCGCGCCCACGTGTCCCTCCCGCCACTACCCGCACCCTTCTTCTGCCCTTCTTTCTTTCTTCTCAGTGGTACATATGGGTCAGACCAAGCTGCAGACGTACCGCAGGGAATCATGCGCACATGGCAGTTTGGACGGTTCCCCTCTTGCTCTCATCAAAGATGACGGCAGTGAACAGCAAGGACAGACGGTCTTGCAAAGGTTTGTCCGTGTGGTGCAATGTCAGGCTTGGGCATAGACGGCTGCTTCGTCGCTGGTGATGTCCTCCACTTGGCTCCACGGCCATGCTTGCCAGCGGTGCAAAGGTTTCGCCAGTTATTGCAGGGTTCAAGCCCGTTGCGCAGCTTGTGTCGTGCTTGTGCCTCCAATAGAGCCACGCCGAAGTTTTACCTGCCCACCCAGGTGCGTCCGCAATCTGTCTTGTCAGCGTTTCTTCACCTCACCCCAAGGAGGAACAGCACTGCGCAGATGCCCAGCACCTGTGCCGCAGACCTATCTAGCACGCCCGGCAAGTTGATGCCCGTTCACCACCCTCATCTGGAGCATGCAGAGGGTTCAAAGATTCGTTCCCCGCGCCTCACTCCCTCACCACCCACCCGTCCACTTCCACCCCTAGTCAAGCTCAAAAAAAGAAGAGAAAGGAGCATGTCGCTGCGCTGTCCTGTATATATTTTTTCTAGCGTTATTTATTTATTTTCGTTCGTCCGGGGGTAGGTACCAGGGAAAGCCTGCTACACGGGAGCCAAGCTTCACGTGTTCGGCGGTACTGCAGAGCCACGGGCCTACGGGTCAAGTGGCTACCGATTTCCCAAACTAAAGCATCAAGGCTTGGCGCACCTTGGGGCTTGGCGCTCGCGCTGAACACAAGCTCGTCGAGGCGGTCAGCCGCAGGGCAGAGCTGACGGTGTTGTGGCAATGAGCTGCCTCCGACTCAAGCTTTGCAAGCTGTGGTTGACCGTCACGTACCTGGACCAGGAGCGGCCTTTTTCTTTTTTCTTCTTCTTTCTTCGTTCGTCCGGTTCTGCAGTTGTCTTCCTTTGTGCGTGAAGCAGAATCACATGCGGGTGTGATGCTCCGGCATTACACAATGTACAACTAAGCCGTTCTTTTCGTATTTCCGCCGATCCCGTGTGGGCGTACAGATTGTTTTATTTCCGCACGTTATAAGCACAAAGCAAAGAAGAAAGAACGCAAAGATGAAGCGTTGGGCTGTCCATCATCAGAAGGAAAAACAGTTCAGGGTTCGGGGTTTGGGATTTTGGGGAGGCACGCATGTGCCGATCCTGTGATGTGCACGGGATCACCCCCCTTCCCATGGCGGTCAGCAGCACAGCGGGCTGCTTGCGTTGTTGTAGCACTGCGGGCTGCCAAACTCAGCTCTGCAGGCTGAGGCTCCGTTTGCAGCACTGCGGGCTGCCTTCTCAGCTCAGCGGGCCGAGGTGCACAGCACTGCGGGCTGTCTTCTCAGCTCAGCGGGCCGAGGTGCACAGCACTGCGGGCTGTCTTCTCAGCTCAGCGGGCCGAGGTACAGCACTGCGGGCTGTCTTCCCAGCACTGCGGGCCGAGGTTCACAGCACTGCGGGCTGTCTTCCCAGCTCTGCGGGCTGAGGTTGTTCGGGTTACCTGCACTGCGGGCAGGAGCATTCTTTTGCACTACCTGTGCTGAACACAGGCAGTTTTCGCCGCGCGACCGGGGGGGTCTTTGTTTTTTTTGTGCGAGAAATAAAATGAGAAGAGCACGCCTGGTTGTTTGGATAATAAAACCTTCTCACAAAAAGCTCGCTGCGCTCGGTTTTTGCTATCTCAGTAAAAAAGTTTCGGCCTTTTTCTTTATTGCGTTACGACCAGTGTGCGCGCGATCAGCCGGCTTGCCGGCTGATTAAATTTCGAGCCTTTTTTTTGTACCAGCAGACCAGTGTGCACGCTAACAGCCGGCTTGCCGGCTGATTAAATTTCGAGCATTTTTTTTTTTATTTGCCGGCAAACTCGTACAAAATCAGCCGATTTTCCACAGTGACCGTATGCGGGGGCTTGCCATCACGCGTACCGCTGACCATGATTGGCGCTGATGCGCTCGATTCAATTGTACCTGCGGTGAGGCAGTTTCCCACTGTTGGTGGATGGAAGGTGACCTCGTCCAAGCTCGTTTCTCCGGGTTACTGGGGGGGGTCGGGCTAATTACTATGGAACAGTAAGCCCCCTACTGGTACTATTTAGGCAGTCGTAAAGGGCGGGGGGGGTCGAATAATAACAGTTATTGGACACACGTCTGGTTGTCTAAAAACACTACCACTATTTGATCCTGCTACTGTTCGGCTACCCGGAACTTTTTTTAGTATTCGACAAATCGAATAATAACACAGGGTGTTATTATTTGACCTCCCCCCCCCCCCTTTACTATGTAGGTAAAAGTGTTGTTTTTCAAACGTTTCAAGTGGCGCCCCCAGCCGCGGCGACTTTTAAGTTTGAGTTCTGGCGGGGCTGGAGGCGAGGCTGTGGGCTGGCCTACGGCACTTAAGTCTTGTGGTTCCGCGGTCGCCTTCATTGTCCTCTGTTCGATCGGCCGCATCTTGCATTCCACAGATCTGCACGAGTCGCTATCGGGGTCAAGAGACGTCATCAACGCCCTCGATAACAGTGACAGTCATGTCCATGTCCAAGAGCTCACGCTCGCTGGACACGGTCCCTTCCCCGTTTTCTCTTTGATGCAGGCGATCACTGGTTCGTCAAGTTTCACCTTGCATCTTTATTCTTTGCAGCAGCACGTCTCCTCTTCGCGCGTCTCGAGGACTACAGCACATGAGATCTGCTGGGCAGTAAGCTCGTTGGACTCCGGCAGACCTTCTTTTTCCCTCGCTCCCCACCCTGGTCGTCTTCGTTCGGATGGCTAGGTCAACCTGCCCGGCCGAGACGTTTTGCCCCTTGGCTTCTTTATTGTGCGTCCGCTTTCCGTTCACAAGATGCAGTTCCCAGGGGGCACAGATTGGTGTTCACAAAAAAGCTTCGGACCGGCAGACTTTCCAAAAATCAGCCAGCTTCCTATCAACCGGCCAGTTTTCCAAGAACTTTTTTTCCGGCTGAAATCAGCCGCCTTTTTCCTTAGCGCGAACACTGCAGCAGACACGCACGAAATCAGCCGAGTTCAATAGGTGTAAGCTTTGGCGATGCCGCCCGTGGAGCGGAATCAGTTTGATGCACAAACCGAGCAAGATGCGAATCAAGATGTTGTCGTAAAACCCTTCTGATCGGCAGACCTTCCAAAAAGATCGGCCGGCTGAGTATCAGCCGGTCAGTTTTTCAAGAATTTTCCGGCTGAAATCGGCCGCTTTTTTCCTTTAGCGCGAACACTGGTTACGCCGTGCTCAACGACGCCTTTTCCTTTAAGGGTTTTATACGGCTCAGACTCCAAACGTGTGAAGGCCCATGGATCAGAGAGAAATAGTCGAGGGCATACACGCATGCAGCTAACAAAGTCCTCCATTCCGAGTCCGCCTTCTTGCACGACGTGAACGAGGCACCTGTTGGTGGTTGCGGTTTCCCACTTCGCTTTCAGGGAGCTTGAAATGCGAGTGCCACAAGTACAGAACCCAGCCTTCGTTTAAGCTAGCGACAGCAATGCCAGCCGAGGACGGACAGACATTGACGACAAAAGGCAGAGCAAAAGGTACAGGCGTGCTTGCGTATTCTCGCTGGAGGCCTCCTGGTGTGCATGGCCATTTCTGGGACCGACAGCATGCCGCAAATGGCGCGCATGGCGGGACCCCCGTTTGTAGTCTTGGGGTCCTAGAAAGCAAAAGAATTGGCTGGGCGCTAGTTCAGTCGACAACACAGACACGCACAGACCTGTTGCCAACGACACTTCCCGGGACCAAGGAGCAGCAGACCGTGCCTTCGCCAAAAAGCATCATCTGCTTACCGATGGCTCCGGTAAGCTCGGACTCGGGGATTCTTGCAGCCGAAACGGAGTTGATCGCTTCGAGATCCTTCGCCAAGAACCCTTGAATCTGCCGTTCCACCGCGCTGGGCGCTTCGATGTCCGCGGAGTTCATTGGTTCGGTGTTTTTGCTTGCTTGGTCGTGTTGCCTCCTTTCTTTGCGGTTCCCCCCCCTTTTGCATGGTTATTTTGGCAAACTGGGTGGCTCAGCACGTGAAGTGCCATGGTTTCGCCTCTTCAGCCGGTCGTCGCGTTCAGGCGCGCTCTTGACATTTTTCTTTACCATCGTCTGCTCAGCCGGCTTCATCGATTGCGCGTCGGTTGTTGCCTCCTTTCGCCGCTTGGGCGATGGTCGGCCAAACAAAGGGGAGAGGTCGGCCTGCGGTTGAATCCTGCTCCGGAAGATCGACCGCCTAGGGCAGGTATCTTCGGGAACGTGTTTTCGATCTTCGCTCCCCTGCCGGCGCTTTTTTGAACGGAGCTCAAAGTATTGGCGGGACAGCGGCGTGTATTTTTTGCTCATCCACGACCAAAGAGTGGGTTCCAGACATGTTTTGATGGGTGTACAAAAGGCTGGCCAACAAAGACGAATAATGAAAGTTCGGGTTCCGGACAAAAAAAGGGCCTGAGTTGGCACCCCTAGACGTGCAGTGCAGTGGAAATGGAAATCCACGAATTGCCACGTTCCACTGCCCGCGTCGGTGAAATTATGGGTGAGGGTTGCAAGGCTGCTGCAGGTGTTGCGGGAAATTGATGCGGAGGGTGTGAGAACGAGGTGGTGAAGCCCTGGTGCAAAGGGGCGACGCACAGTTTGATACCGCTGGTGGGATGGAATGGCTCGGTGGCGGTTGGCGACGTCCTCTCCCTCTTCTGTTGAAGCCGTCTTCTTCGCGTGCTCTACATGCCCTTCAGTGTGTTCGAAACTGATGGCGGCATCGACCGTGAGTGCAGGATTGTCCTGGTTTTGAAAAAGAAACTGAAACAAAACGGGCTGCGCACTTTGTTTCCGGATTCGCTTTTCAACGCGGGGATGGTGCGAAGCCCGTGTGCTCGGTCCACCGACCCCCATGTTGGCACTGCCGCCACTCATTTTTTTTTTTTTTGAGTCTTTTTTTCACAAGAGCTAGAAGAAGAAATGCGAGTACTATCTAGGTTGCAGAGGATGTCCCTTCTTCTGACGCCACAGACATGTGCCGCCGGCAGTCAGAAGTCGAAGGTTCCCCTGCATCTACGGGTGTGGAGGGATTTGGATGAATGTCTAGGACGTGGATTGGCGGATGTCATCCGGTCATGTGTGGAACCTGACCGTCCGACAGTTCGTGCAGAGACTAATTTTTTTGTCGTTCGTGGAAATACTGGCTCAGGAGGAAGATAATACGGGTATGCGGAACGACCTCCCCCTTTGCGAGGTTGCGGAGGATTCTCCCCGCGGGTGCCGCGGTTGCCGCGTACGAGAACAACGAGGGATGGTCCCGTGCAAGCGACGCATGTTACAGGCCGTTCTGCGAAAGCAGCCGGGCGTCACTCGTTGATTTCGAAGAGGTCCTGCAGGTTGAACAGGATGCGCTTCTCGCGCTGGATGTTGAGCTGGCCGGTCTGCTTGAGGGCGGCTTGGATGGTGCGCATGTACAAGAACGACAACGGAATGTTCGACGTCTCCTTCAGCCGACGGCGCGTCTTGCTGTTTTCCCTGCGGAAGCAGCTGGCCAAGGAGTGCTCCAGGTTGTCTATGTAGCCTCCGCACTCTTCCTTGAGCCCGTTCAGCATGTCCTGACTGATGTCGAACAGCTCTTCTTCGCCGTCGTCCTGTCGGTTTCTTGAAGTAAAAATTTGCTTGAAAAACGAAGGGGCTTTTGAGTCTTCGGGTGAACCTTCAGCAAATGCTATTGAAATGGGGAAAAGTCTCGTTTTCAGAACAGGTACGAGCAGAAAGGGTGCCGGATAGTACTTCTCGGTTTTCATTGTTGTGTGGCCTTCATGTTCACCGTTGAATATTCGTACTACGACCAAGATCTGCACTCATCCATGCGCCATCGAGGCTCACACCAACGACATCGCGGCTTACTCCTACGCACGCCTGGGGACAGGAAGAACGTAGTGTCGTTTTTACGCAAAGCTAGATTCAGGACGCAGAGGTGAAAACGACATCGTACTTTCTCAAGTACTTCGAATATCTTGCGCAAACGCGGGAACAGTAGTAGTAGTAGTTTGAACTTATGCAGCAACGAAACGCGACGATAGACTGCGCAGGTCGCTACCGATTACCTTTTAGCACGCGTCGCGTCGTGCTTCGGCCGGAGGAGGTTGATCAGGTCCCGAAGCCACCTGATACACACCACGGCTAGCACGAGGATGTAGCCCTGCTTAGGCGTGCGCTCTGCATGTTCCTACAGGTTGCCTGCTTCCGTACGCGCGAAGGCGGGAACAAACAACAAAAAATAGTCTACTCGTACCTGCTGCAGTGAAACGCCTTGCGTGGCTGTTAGGTTGAAAGGAATGATAGGCGGCTCGTCGATGTTGAAGTCACTGCTCGCAAGGTCCCCCATCGCACGACCGCCTCTCTCTCTGAGCACGCCGTCAACCCGATGCAGGTCCTCCATGATGTTGTCGGCCTCATCTTCGAACGCGGATTCGAGGATGCTCATTTCGTATGCCCGCTTTCTTCTCCCTCCCCCTCCCAACCGTTTTTGCTGAAGCGGTATTGGATTGGGATTGGATCCGCAGTGTGCCGAGGGACCAGCCAGACAGAGGATGCTTCTACCTGCAGGACTCAGCGGCAGTTCTCCTGCTCGTCGCAAACGCCGCGACCCGGGTGTGCAGCTTCGTGCCCTGTCTAAATTATCTAACCGCGGCTCGGACGAGGCCAGGGTTTCCACAACGCGAGGTTGGTGTACAATCGACTGTCGAGGCTCACGCCAACGACTTCGCGGCGTGGATCACGCACTCCTACGCACGCGATTTTGTGATACCAGTACGCGGCCAACGATGCTTCTCATCCATTTCGGGACCGATGAGGACTTCCTGCAAGGGGACCCCGGACCTACAGTCTTGCGCGCGTTGCCCCCGCAATGGTTTGTGAAGGCCAAACAGGCGCAGCTCCGAACTCCGAACCTGGCGACCAAGAAAAAGAAGAAAGTCGATGAGCCGCCAGGAGCTTGATTCAAGGAGCCAGCCAGCCAGCACCGCGTGGTGCGGGCTTCGGGTACGCACCATTGTGCCTCCAATTGTTGCCCACTAGAAGCACCGAAGGCAGGAGCGTACCAGTGGGTGTATCTACTGCTACGCCCTCCATTATGGTACCCATTATGGTACCCATTATGGGGCATAAAGGGCTGCATATCCTCTGCACGAGGGTATGGGGATAAGCCTGCTTAAGTCCACAGATGACTCTTTGCCAGCTGCCTTTGAAGGCATGGTTGGGAAGGGCGGCCGGTTACCCTCCCAGCACCCCCATATGGAGCCTCCTGCTCCCTGTGGAGGCATCCCAGGGCCTGGGATGGGCAGGTTATGTCGTAGCCTTGGTCCCTGGATAATAGAAAGTAGCTGTTTCTGCCGTGTTCAAGACCTCGGAGTTCCAGGTTCCGCGGTGAGCATGCCCTTGCCGGCGCCCACAACCGCCCGTCCCCGGGGGCCTCCCCCGTTCGGGCTGAGTGAAAGTGTGCCGCAAGATTCGGGGCAGAACCCTTTTCGTCTCTTCAAGCCCTTGGATGTTGCTGTTCTGTTCGTTCGGAGGGGAATCGATATTGCCTGAGGTTCGAAGGATTGCTGAAGATGTGGTGAAACGTTGTACGACCAAGGTTTGGCAGTCGTGAGACGTGGAAGAAGCGGCGTGAGTGTTTTTCGTGCTGGCTGCGCGGAAGAAAAAGGTCGCTCTTGCGGGGAGCGTAACAGCCAAGCCCTAAGCTCCTTTCGACGGACGTTTGTTGCGCACAAAGCGCGGAGCCTGGCAAGATCGCCACACCCACGCTCTGTTCGGGATCTGGAAAAATATGACTTTTACATAAGCCGTTTTTTGTACGCATGTGCCTCAGCGGGCAGCAGGCGCAACTAGGCAATGGATACGATCTGACCTGTAAAGCAAGCCTTGAAGCGCAGAGCCCAAGCTTTCAAAAAGAGAACGCCTGTGTAGGCAAATAATACGGGGCCGGACACTGTTGGGTGCAACGGGGGCCCCGGGTGCTTGCATCACGGGGCCAAGCACCACCGAGGCACCCGTTACACCCCGTATTCTACGCAGGCGTTCTCACTTTGAAAGCTTGGGCTGGATTTCAAGGCTCATGCTTTCAAGGCTCGTGGATTTACTTGAGGCCGGTATCTTGCAGAAGAAGAAGCAGAACCTCACCGTTTCGAGCTTCTAAACGCAGAGGCCAAGTTTTCAAAGAGAACTGAGTGGTCGGACTGTTGGTCACGGATGCATCACGTGGCCAATCACCACCTGAGAGGACACTGTTGGGCGGAACACGGTCCGCGCCACAAAGGAGCGGCGTCCCATAAAAGCCCGTGAACGCAACCTGCACACGAGAGACCGCCAGCCCGTCAACTGGTTTTGGGGGGTCTTCTTTCTTCTTTTATTTTGTAAGAACCTTCTTTGCAAACGTTGTTTAGCGCATGCATGCCCCCCGTGCGTGCCTTCCCCGCACGGGCCATCACCCTGCTAGCTGCAAGGCGGCAATCCGCTCCGCTGTTTCGCCGATCAGCCTGTTCTTCACCCCTGCGCGCTCGCACGCCGCCACCGCGTCGGCGGGCAGGTTCGAACCTGTCCTTCCCCTCTCAAAAAAAGATAACGAAGGTACGCACTGCAGGTCTGCCCGACCTGCCCAATGGTTCGCCCTGCCTCCAACAGGGTGGCCTGGTGTGGCGTGCGGACCCTCGCGCATGCTTCCCCGCGCACGGGCCATCACCCTGCTAGCTGCAAGGCGGCAATCCGCTCTGCTGTTTCGCCGATCAGCCTATCCTTCACCCCTGCGCGCTCGCACGCCGCCACCGCGTCGGCGATGCTCGCTGCAGCCAGCTCGCCGGCCCCCCGCAGCTCGTGGGCGAGGGCCTTGCGGTAATGCAGTTTGTGTACGCCATCTTCGCGACAAGCCGCCGGTTGTCGCTCTTTTCGAGCAGCTCGAGCGCCTCATCGCAAGCGGCCACACCCGTGTCGTGGGCGATGCCGCCAGGCACGTTCACGCTGCGGTGTGCAACGTTTGCGAGACACTGCACCTTCAGTTCCACCCGCTCCGGTGTCGGAGGCAGGCCGTCCAACGCACGCAGTGCGGTGCGGTATCCTTCGATGGCCAAGGAAAACTCCTTCTCTTTTACCCAGACGTTGGCGAGTTCCTTGAGCTGCTGCGGGTCCTTGGACAGGGCTTCTTCCGTGAGCGTGTCGCTCCGGTACAACAACGGAGGCATCAGCACCCGGGTGAAGTACTTAACGGCTCGGGCAGGCACATCGCGGTGGGGCTCCTGAACCTTGAGGCACCGGGCGTGGCAGGCCATGTATTCCCGCAGGTGCTGGACTTCCGGCTGGGTGGCTTTGATACGGCGCACGCCCGCGCTGGTGTCCTCGAAGGAGGGGACCACCTCGTGGAGAAAGCTGTGTTCCAGGTAGCAGTACGACAGGTCCACGAACGGCACGCCCGTGCGCGCGTCGCACCGCACGCCGTGCCCGCAAATAATGGCAACTGTCCCCTGCTCCTCGGTCACCAGGTGGTACACGCGGTCCGCCGTCTGCAGGAAGACAACGATCGTGTTCTTCATCTCAAGCGGGGCCGGCGGGGTCTGGACGCGGCCCCTCAGCACCAACTTCTCGTTCTCCGTCAGCTGCATCCCCGAGTACACAACCAAGTCGCCGGGAGGTCCCGTGAAGACCGGGAACGCATCGTAGTCGCTAGCTACCCCCCGCGTCCGGAAGCCGCAGTGCAGGACCGGGTACGGCGCGGATCCGAAGCACAGCGTCACGTTACACCGCTTCCGCGACAGCAGCATCCGCTGCAGCACGACCGGGATCGGGGTCGGCAAAAAGAGGCCCGGTTCTTTACCACACGACAGGGTGGCCCCGTAATGGGCCGCAAACGGGCCAGGGGTACGCAGGGGGCACCTCGAACAACTGCTGCGACGCGTACGGCGTGGCTTTCAGGGTGGCGCCGCCGTTGAGGCATGCCATCCAAGACGCCGAAAGGCCGACCTCAAGCCGTAGCGCCCCCTTGCTGTCCAATGACCACGATCGCAATGCCGTCGCACCGGTGACGTGGGCCCCCACTGCCGCGTACAGGTGCATCTCCTTGGTTTCTCTGCAAAGCAGCGCGGGCATGCCGCACAGCCTGCCCCCCAGCGCCTTCCGTTCCACCACCAGGTCCGAATCGAGGGCGACACCCTGCGACAGCAACTCGCCGCCGCGGTCTCCGTCCCCCTTCTTCGCGATCCAATGCAGCATAGACGTCTTCCGACGGTGCGCGTCCACCGTGCCCCACACGGCGCTGTACACGCGCCGGCTAGGCGAGGCACGCACCTGCACAACGGGCTGTTCGGTGCTGTCCAGGGCTGTGTATTCTGCCTTGTAGGGCAGGATGCCACCTCGTAGTCGTTGTGCGCTGTGTCGCTGCACACCAGTTCGGCCAATGCACACAGCTCGTCGCTCGGGTAGGGCGCGCTCTTCAGTAAGGCCAACGCTTTGTCCAGAGGAAGCAAGCGCAGCATGCACAGCAACGGCGCCGCGGTTCTGGGATTGCCGGGGCGGCACTGCTGGGCCAGTATCACCCATAGGATGCAGCTCACGATCTCCGAAGCATCCGAGTTGAACAGGGCACCAGGAAGCAGGGTACACCAGTACATGTCGTGCCGGTGCCGCCCTTTGAGCATGTTCGGGTTCATCTGGACCGCGGGTGGAGTGCGTTCCCACTGTCCGTCGCACGCAACTGGGGTTGTTCCGCGTTCAGGGTGCTCGATGCAGCGCCAGCCGAGGATAAACGGCCACAGCCCCGGAGGCATGTGGAGCTCGTGCCCCAGGTACTGCTGGGGGGTCTGATCGGTGGCGTTAAACAGCGTTTCCAGTAACGCGTACCCTGTCTCGCGGAGCAGCGGCCGGACGTGGCACAGCAAGGCCAAGATGCCCACCACGTCTGCCACGTTCGATGTGGTCACAACGTCGTACAGCCCGGACCTCGACCCGACCAGGTTCTGGCACAGCAGCAGAGCGTCCGACACGTCGAACTCGCACAGCACGGCGGGCTTGTCCGTGTTCACCTTAAGCACCTCCCGCGACGACGCGACCCACCGCTCAAACTGCGGGTACACGCAACGGGTCAGCGGCCGTTCCCCTCCCCCGGCTTTGAACGTGTTCAGCGAGAAGGCGGTCCACACGCAGCTCCCGTAGTGCAGAGTAAACTCCGAGTCGCTTGTAAACATCGTCACGTTTCCGCAGCAGCATTCCGTTGCACCCACCGAAACCCCGGGCGCTTGGACGGTGAAGTTTCCACAGTAGGCGGCCAGTTCCTTCATCAATTCCGAGTCCTGCAGCTGCGAGAGCGCGCCTAACCCACCACCAGTGGCTAGCATCATGAACAGCGAGTCGGCGTTCGCTCCCTTTGCGTACGCGCTGCGCTCTTTCCGGCCTTCGTTCATTGTGCGTGCTTGCTCCCACGAGATATCCCAGCGGAGCCAGTCTTCGAACACCCTTTTGACGAGCGCCCAGGTCGCCCGAGTGGCGGCGACACTCAGGCGTCTTTCGATGGTTTCACATTCGGACGAGACCAACTCTCGCAGGGCGTCCTTCAGCTGTTTGTTCTGCGGCTGCGTAAGGCCGAGGGAGAACCAAATCGCGAAGACCGTCTCCGGCGCGACCGCCTTTGTCGCAAGCATTTGGAGCAGCAAGATGTTCCGCGCGACAACGTGGGGCTCCACGTCGTTGCACGTGAACACGATACGCTTCGGCAGGCGTCCGCGGTTCGTGTGCAACGTGAACAACCTGCATTTTAAGTTCGTTCTACTACCACTTGCATACACAGCTCAACCGAAGGCTCTGGGTAGCCAGCTACCGGTAGCCCCTTCTGTCTCGCGGCCTTCAGGTGGGGGCCTTGTGTTTAGCAGGTGCATTCGATCGCCCTGTCGTGAGCGCGTTGGTCGGTAACGGCGAACATGGCGACGCCGTCGGTGATGATCGCGATGATGATGATGTTGATGAGGTTGTCGTGCCCGCCTGCTGCGACAATTCCGACAGCCTTCACATTCGTGATGGCTTGTGATGAGGGTACGAGGTGGACATCCCAAGATCCCGCGAGGTGGTGATTCCGAGGTATGTACCATGCAGGGTCAAAACCTTGTGTCTTTTAAACGCTGCCGCGGGGCCGATCCCAAAAAAAAAGTTTGGGAAAAGAAATTGCTCAACTTCATCAAAAATCACCGCAGTTTTTGTTCCGAAATTTTAAAATTTAAAAAAACCCAATTTTTTTCCGGAAAGAAAGGATTGGCCATTTACCAAAAAGACACAAGGTTTTGACCCTGCATGGTACCCCTTAGAGCACCCATTCTGGTACCTGTCCTGGAGGTGTGATACAACGTGCTGTACACTTATGTACACCACGTAACACCACGCGCACCATCTAAGGCCCAGGATGGGTACCTTAGGGCTCGTTTACCTCCTGGGAGTCATCCGCCCACTGTGTAGCAGACGTATCAAGGCCTCATCGGTTCCCTGTACCGCGACTTGGACGCCTGCTTACCGACTAGTTCAGCAGGAAACCCTTGGCTCAGCTTGACGAGTCGACGGGAGAGCATCCGGGATATGACTTGGCTAAAATAGAACGAAAAGAGGGCAGACGAAAGATGTTTCTTGTTCGGATCACGCGGTTCCTGCGCATTCGTGTAGGTATCGAATGGGAAAATAGTTCAGCCGAGCGGTACCACTGGCTACCGGAGTGTTCTGTTGTTGAAGTGAATGGCGCCTTATCCCGTCCTGGGACCGGCAAATACTGTCAAGCAGACGGATCGTCAAAAGCAAAGCCGGCCTCCGCTGTGCACGGTTTACCGGAGTGACACAAAAGACTCACACACTTTTTGCCGCACGCGACACTGGGCTTCCTAACACGGTTCAAGAACGTTGACGCTGGCACGGCGTCTTTCACTTGGAAAAGAGATACTCACACCCGCCGGCATCGTGGACGCCAGCAGGATTCGGCATCAATTGCTCCTGTTGCAGGGCTCACACAGGCACGCTTAGTGGACTCCACAAGGATCGTCCGGGGCACACACACCGGCACATCCGGCGTAGTTGACGCCGAGGCGTTTTTCATCTATTGCTCCCGTTGCAGGGCTCGCGTGGACGCGCCCTGTGCCCGGTGAGAATCGTTCACTTCGTTCATTGCTCGTGTTGTCGGTGCTTGCACACAGACGCGCGCATGACCAGCCCGTTCCTTGAAACGTGGCCATATAAGCGTCAGTCGACGGCGGTTCGGGGATGCACCCGTAGCTCTTGCTCAATCAGGGCTCGCATCGAGCTGCACTGGCGAGGAATGGCTCAAACGCGAAATACCCTGGACACGACACGGAGGTGGCTGGCGAGCCCAGCCCTTGGGTTTTTGAAGCGGTGTATATCTTCACTAAGGGAGAACGACGGAGCAGACAGTCAATGGCTCGTCGTAGATGCACGTACTGTCGTTGCGGTGCTTGCCGTGCAAGCCGAGACGGTTTCCCCTCGCGACCACGACTAGCTGCGGCGAACGGCAACTTCCAATTTCGCATCCAGATCAACCGGGTTTTAACGAGTCCGAATGGACCGTGATGCAACCACAGGTGGCAGAACGCCCTTTAAGCCGGAATACAAGAGGTATTCAAGGTGCATCGGATGCATCGGTCCCTGAGACCCCGCCAGCTCACCCAACGAGGTCGGTGACGCAGGTCTCGAACACGTCCGCTGGCTGCTTCGGAAAGGCGCGTCGCTGGGGCTGCGGACTCTGTTGTTAGGTGGTTTGACCCGGCGTTCATTCTTGGAGTCTGGGGGTTCGAGCCGGGCGTTATATTCACTGAGTCAAGCTCAGTTTCTCACTCATTCCGCTGCAGGGCTAACGAGGCGAAATTTAGCTCTTCCCCTTTCAGTGCAATGACCACACTCGCCGTGCTGTGTCAGTACGATGCAGACACCGCTGTTTTCCGATTGTGCAGGGCCTGTATTTACTAATATTTTAGCATTTCGATGCATAGTCGGGCCACAGGCTTCCTGAGAGCCGAAATTTTGAAAGTTGTTGCCGCTTCCCACTGGAGTTGGCGAAACGAGGACACGTAGCGGGGATCTTGGATGAGTTAGAAAAGGTGTACCTCCAGGACAGACAGTAAGTCGGCTGGCCTGCACCACTGTACGAGGTCGTAGCGAGCAAGCTCGACAGCTAGCTGAACTTGGTGATTGGACATCAGCGCTTCATTTGGAACCACGATCAGGCGTCGATCGTGGAGCAAGCAGTCGAGTACCGTCCCTGCTCCGGCGTGCGATATCACCTGAGAGAATTAGTGCACCTTGTTTTCGTGCGGGAAGGTGGGTAGCGATTGCGTGGCCACAAGGGGTCCCCGCCTCGGGGTTCTGAAATCTGGGCGAGGGTGCAGGGAGCAAGGTGGCTATGTTCCACCGTCAGGCTTGCGCAGCGACCTTGTTCCACGTGTGTGGCACAGTGCACGAATGCATGGTCCGGTGGACACAAATTACGTGGCGCACGTTTTCGGGATCACACGTGAGCAGGGTAACAGTAACGCACACCAGCGAAGCGTTGCGGATCAATGACGGCAGCTCCGGCGTGTAGTCGAGGATATCCGCGCAGCCTTTGATGTTCTGCGGGTAGGAACCGTTGCCCCTCTGCACGACGACGCGGGTGATGCCTTGTTTCTTCAGCGCGGCGAGGAACTGGACGCTGTCGCACGCTTCGATGAGCCCGTCGAACTTGGTGGATCCGACGGTCACGAGGGCGGTGCCGCTACCTGCAGGCGGGTTGCTCAACACGGGCAGCGGAGACGCGCACCGGCCGGCATACCGGGTGCTTGGGTACAGTTTGTGCACGGGCTCCCACTGCACCGTGAACCGGTCGGCCAGCTTCAGGAGGATCTTGCCGCTCATCGAGAGATGGTCCACGCACGCCATGCTTTCGGAGTAGATAATCGGGATGCGCTGGTGGTGCGGTTTAGGTTTTAGGCAGAGCAGTATGATTGCGAGCACAGCTCACGCAGCGCGCACCTACAAGACAACAAAGCTACCCGTTCGTGCGACAGTTACACCTACTGCGAGGACAAGAACTTGGAGTCGGCAGAAGCACAATGTTGCACATGTGCTGAGGTGCCATTCAGATGTAAATCGACAGCCGCCCACGTCAGATTTTATCAAGCATTGAGTTCTTTTGTAAGTACATGAACCACATGGATTAGCATGCACTAGGAACGTTTGAGGACACGAACCACGTGGATTTAGCATGTACTACTTGTGGAGCAGCGGCTGCCAAAACTTGCCTTGACACCTATAAATAGAGAAACGGGGGTACCTTCAAACCAAAGAACCGCGCAAAGTAAGCAGCGGCGCAGATGGGGACGCAGGTGCCAGGGCCGTTGCAGACGATGAGGTCTGGCATGAGCGAGAGAACCACGGCGAAGCCGGTAACCGAGCTGCGGAGGGTGGTGAAGATGGACGTGAAGTACGACTGTCCGACCTCCCTGGCCCTGGGCACGACGGCGATGCGGGCGTCTTGGCCGAAGGTTTTCTCGAAGGCCGCCGCCTTCCCGCTGCTCCCCTTGTCCGTGTCCGCGACGACGTACGTGCAGGCGAAGCGACTCCTCCAGTGCGGCAGCGTGCCCAAGTCGTAGAACATCTCCGTCGTGTGTCCGCCGCTGCCGAGCACGGCCAGCAGCTTCACCTTCCCCTTCACGGGCGGACATTTTCCCGGCTTCGGCAGGCACGCGTACAGCCGCCAGGCGAGCAGAATCAACGCCGCGACGACAGCGAGCGCCACGGGCATCATTATTTAGACTGGTTCTTCGTTTATTTCTTGCAGTCTGGATTGGGGGGAATCTTAGTTTTTCATGTTGCAGAAAGTAAATTGCCTCTCATGATTGATGCTAGCACCAAGTCTTGTTCGAAGATGTTGTATAGAAAATGAGGCTGGCTGCGTGCTGGAGAAGAACCATTCAGATTTTTGCCGCAACGCTACACACACGCACACCTTTGCCTCTGCCTTTTGTGTTGCCGACAATCAACCGGGGTTGATGTACAGTCTGGTGTCTTTCGACGTTTCTTGTTATCCTTCCTATGGGTGGTGGTTCTGCTTTCAATTCGTTCTCTTTTTCCTCTATCAAATAAGCAAGAATATTAGCGAACGGAAAAGGACGTTCGCTAAAATTCTTGCTTATTTGATACTACATGATACTGCTGATACGGCCATCGGTGGTGTTTTTTTTTTACAAAACGACAGCAAGTGATGGCTCGTCCGGTCTGGGGGCAGTTCACGCCGCCTGATTGCGAGGCCTTCTCCCAGCCGCAGAGGGTCTCTGTTGCAGCAGAGAAAGCAGTTTCGCTTTCCCCTTCGCGCCACGTTTCCGGCGGCAGGTACGCAAAAAAGAGCATCTTCCGCGGCATGCCGCCGCTCTACCGTGCGGTGCCAACCGTCTCTGCGGGAATGTGCTCAGCGGCACGCACCGAGCCCTAAGGGTCGCATGCCTTGCCATTTTGATCCGCGGACCTGCGGCTGTGCAGCAACCGTCAACCGGTTACGCGGTGGGTCGATTGTGTCGCAGGTTGCATGCTCGCTGTTGCAGTGTTCGATGGGGTTTGCCCGCTGCCCTTGGTGCACTTCGTGGGCAGCCTTGCTTTAGAGCGGGAAAGAAGCGTGGGTGAACACTGTGCCATGCGTTTCCGGGGAAGCACGTAAAAGGAAGGAAGACTGTACCTCGCGTCCAGCTGCCCTTGGGAAAGGGAAACCTGCCGGGAGGTGGTACAAGCATTGTGGCGGGGGAGCAAGTGTGTGGTGGGACTGCGGGAGTAAACGTAGACGAGCTCGCGCGTTGCAGCGGATCTCGAGGGGCGGTAGAGGAGAGAGCGGACAATCCTCAGACAACTATTCTCCAGATGCGGATTCGAGTTGTCTGAAGTTGTCCAGGTTTCTATAGGCCGCAGTATCGTGAACCCAAAGGATGGCCGCCATTTTAGATAGCAGAGGGTACTACTCGAGTGGTTCGGTTTCCTGAACACATTGTATGTGGCTACGAAACGAAAAGGCGCTTTATTTTGCGCAAGCAGCACGTCTTTCCACTTCGGCAAAGTCAGATATCGGTTTGCGTTCCTTTTTTCTTCCTTTAGAGAGAACCCGTTTGTCGGCGGCGGTTCTCGCCGTGTTTTAGAAGCCAACATGTGATTGTTGCTTGCCTTCTGCAAACTCCAGACGATCGAATATTTTCTTTGCTTTGTGTTGCCAGCAATCCTCGCTCGGCCAGATGCCTGCGGCAGCAGTATTTTGCGGAATTGCCCGGAAGCCTTGGGCCTTGAAGTCCGCATCTAGCATCATCTGTGCATTCAACGATCGCCGCAGACCGGGTAATAAAGCGCTCCACCAACGAAGGAGAGAGATAACAAAGAGAAAGACATCTCGCCTCTTTCAACGAGCGTGTGTGTGAATTTCTCATTGTCTCGGCCAAACTCGGATGCGTTTCGCCCTCGAAACTTCGGTTGCCCTAATAAAGACTGTTTCGAGCTTTAAGAAGCCATTTTTCTTCGGTTTAAGAACTCACTTCCTCCTTGTGCACTGGCACACATCTCGAAGAGAAGTGTCTGGTACCCCGCAGTTCGCCCTTCCCGTTTGGTACTTCGCGGAGCGCTATTGCCTCGCCTTTTCGACCTGCGGGGTTGCCATTTTTTTATGGTAACAAGCTTGCTTGTATGTATCAAAAAGTGTCGGATGGCAGCGTGCTGTGCTAAATCACTTCAAAACAGGGTTTACATACGTACGCGCAAACAAATGCTGCAGGGAACAGGTGGCTAGACCTCTGGAGTTCCACTGCTCACGATGGCGGAGGTCAGAAAAGCTGACGCGCTCTAAAGCAGGACTAACGACCCTCTTCGGTCTGTCAAGAGTTGCGACTCAGCTATTCCTTCGGGGTGCCCGATGCGCAGAAGGATGGCAGTGTCGATCTTGGGCTACTTTCCGCACAGGATATTAGGCCATTTTCTGGTCTGGTTCTTGGGTTGTAAGTCTCCGATGGGCGGGCGGGATCCTTTGAAGAGTTTCTGCTCTACTTAGAAGTAAGAACGCGCCTCTGAAACTGACAGCGCGAGCGCAAGGGGGTGTTGGGTTACTTTTCTCTGGGAATCGAGCTGGGCGAGGTGACTGGTGGTTAGGAGGGGCCAAGGAGGGGTGGGAAAACTTAACTTTCTTTGACAACCACATCTTGGTGGCGCCGAAAGCCCCATTCCTTTTTTAGAGTGCAAGTTCACTTAGGGATCCGGGGTGTAATAGTCTCCGGGTGACCATTGTCGGAGAGGTTCCTTTAAGGTGTCGTATGTTAGTGTGCGTATCGTATCTGCGGTAGTGGCAGCACGTGTGCTTGTGCGTGTGTCTTTGCTGCCTATTGCCGGCTACTCGACTCATTTTAGCACTTTTTATACTGTCCTCCTTGGTGTGCGCCTCGTGCTGCGATTGGCTCCGGTCCCATTGCCGCTGCGGAAAAGGAGAAGTAGAAACTAAGACTTGCGTCGTGTACGACAAACAAAAAGACGAGGAACTACTTGAGGGCTGCTTTGTGCTTATTTCGGCGGAGGCTGGAGCCACCAAAACACGCTGCCCTACGTCTTTTCAGACATTGACGGGCAAGATTGTTACTAACAAAGAGTAGGTTGAAAAGGTTGAGCGCGTCCCCCCAGTTATCACGGTTATAGCTCTTGCAGCAGATTGCAGGGCAACCCGCAAGATGGCACTAAGAAAGACAGGCGCTTCGTTTTGTTTGTGCGTGCCGGTCGGTCGTTTTCCCCTTGGATTGTCATTTTCAGGTAAGGAATTCTGATCAACCACCAAAACACGCTGTCTACGTCTTTTTGGCCTGCACACTACATTGGAAGGGCAACCCGCAAGGGTTGTTAATAAATTTACAATAAAAAACAAAAAGGCGCAGACCTTCTCGAGGCGGATCTGGTCGAGGGGGACGGGGACGGCGTTGAGCTTGAGGATCCACGGGACGACCGCGTACCGGGCGGTGTTGACCATGACCCACAGCCGGAACTTGCGGTGGATCAGGTACGCCGGCCGCTGCTTGAGCGCGACGCCGACGGCGCGCAGGAACCCGTCGCGGTTCGCGTAGCCCTCGTCGACGGTGACATAGATCCAGTGGCCCCGGCCAACGCCCCAGCGGACCAGCTCCTTGAGCGCGGTCTTCTCGCTCTTCCCGTGCTGCACCATGAACGACCGGACAGACCGCGCGTTGCGTGCGGCGAAGTGCTCGATCTGCATCGCGGGGTCGACCGTGCGGCCGTAGAGGATGATCGGCTCCGGCGGCGCGCTTCGGACGTAGTACGACGCGAGGTCCGACTCCGTCAACGGCTTGAAGGTATCCTCCAGCCCCGCCTGGCTGTCTTCCAGCAGGTCCTCGAGGCACCGCCGCACCCTGAAGATCATGAAGTCGAACTCATCCGGGCGGAGCCGCTGCGTCTTCTCCTTGAACATGCGCAGGAACTCGTGCAGCCCGAGTCGACCGTCCCCGTCCGCGTCCCTCCTGCCCATCAGCACCTGCGCCGTGTGCATTCCCTGCTGCGTCGTCAGGTCGTTGTACCGGGTGAGCACCGTGTAGAGCTCGTCGACCTCGATGTACCCGCTGCGGTCCCGGTCCCACTGCTGGAAAACAAGCTCCAGGTTCGCCTCGCGGCGGGCGGCCTCGGCCGCCCTGGCAGCCTCCGTCACCGTGCTGCGGATGTCGTACATCAGCTCGTCGAAAAGTGTCGGCGGCTTGTCCCACGTCGCTTCGCTGACGAACCTGTTTCATGGGGTGGTCGAGATACCGTAATTGGAATAATGTTGAATTGGTCTAAAGCTGGAACGGGTAAATGACAGACCGGGTAAACCCTGGGACACCCGGGGGGATGTCCCAGGTAGTCACCTGCGTGACTGCCCAAGTGGTCCTGCGGCCTCCTGTGACAGCGGCATCTAGGGGTCGAGTTGAGTATTGAGCACCCGAAGGCACGGGCAAGCACCAGGGTCGCGATATTCTGCAACGTACGCAAAGTCGCAAACCCCGAAAAAAAAAAAAAGCCGAACCGGGTAAAACCTGGGACACCCAGCCCCATTTTGGAGGGTGTCCCGGGTTTTACCCGGTTCAACATTAATCCAATTACGGTATACAGGGCGTTGTGCATGTAGGCGGTTGGGTGAGGGGATACTCGCCGAGAAAAAACGAAGAATGGGTAGAGGTCGGGTAGATGGCCACGAGCTCGGGTTGGGTTGGGCAGGGCTGTTGAGGGCGCCTGCAATGGGAATCTTTCACGGGATCTCTCCCGGCGTCAACCGCTTGTCGCAGCAGCTTGTTGTCCCCCTTCCGGTATAATGCCGCCAGGCTACGGGTAATGCTCTACCGCCAGCAACCTTTTACGTGTGCGATTAAACCCCCTTCGTCTCGTTGTAGCTGGAACGGGTACCTCGGTCTCAAGGGGGGAGCGGATTGTCGCTGAATCTGATTTGAGCCGGTCCGCCCCCTGCTGATAGTTGAGCGAGACTCTGGTAGTTGAGGTTAGGATCCCGTATGTATCAGTAGCGATGGCCTGCGTTAATTACGTGATAGACTCTGGTGCCAGACGTGATCGTCGGCAGCAGGCAAGTCGATGCGGTTCCAGGCGACAGGGGTGAACCGGCTCAATGATAGTCAAATGTGGAAGGGAGGACCGACCTGTGAAACTCGTCCTGGTCGATCCTGCTGTCGCCGTTGGCGTCGAAGGCGATGTCGGCTTCTTCGAGCCCCCTCGGGTCCGCACCGGCCCGCCTGGTGTGCGCCTCGTGGAGCAGCGCGCGGAACTCGTGGTACTCGATGAACCCGCTGCCGCGGCTGGCCGCCGGCCCGACGCCGGCCCCCGCCTGCCACAGGTGGAAGAGCGCCGCCATCTCCGAGTGCCTCCTCTCAAGCTCCAAGATGCCCGGACGGTACCGCCCGTCGTCGAGCGCGGCCCGGTCGCCCTTGCCGCCAGCGATCGACCGCTTGATGCACGCGTCCGACGCCAGCGGCGCGTTTCCGGGCCGCGTGCAGAGCCCCGCCGCCGGCAGCTCGCCGCCTTCGGCAGCCGGCCGCTCCGGGCCGCCAGGCGGCAACCGCCGCGCGGCCTCGGGCAGGGGCGGGCCGGGGCTGCTGCCGCCGCCGCCGTCGTCCGCCTTCTCATTCACGCGGCGCGGCTCGTTCTTCACGCGCGAGAGCCCCGACAGGCGGGTCGGCGGGCACTGCGGCAGGGCCGACTTCGCCGTCGCAGCGGCGGGGGCCGCGGCGCCAGCTTGCCCGCCGCTGTCCACTGGATTGCGGCCGGACCGCAACCCGCCGCCGCCGCCGCCGCCGCCGCGGTCTCCTTCGCACTCATTTCCCCCACGCGCCAGGGACTTCGACACGGTACGCGAGATCGACCGGGTATTCGCCGACACAGGCCGGTCTTCAACCTGCGCGTCGAAGCCGCCCCCTGCGACCGGAACTGGGCACTGCGTGGCGGGAGACAGCGGCGGGGGCGCGGGCGGCGGCGCCGCCGAAGCGGCCGGCGCCTTGGCACCCGCGTCGAGCGGCCGCTTGGCCGGCAGGTGGCGCACGGCGTGCGCGGAGGCCGCGCGGTCAAGCGGCTTCCGCTGGGTGAAGAGCGGCGTTTCTTCGCTCAGCCGTTTGTGGTGCGGCAGCCCCCCGCGCGCCTTGCCCGACGACGGCCGCGCCCGCTTCGTCGCGGCGGCTGCCGGCTGCGGCTCGGCGGCCGCTGTGGCCGCGGTGCCTCTGTCCTTGCCGTGGGGCGGGTCCACACTGTGGCCGGCTGCGGGGTCCTTGAGCCGCGTGATGTTGCGCAGGAGCGCCTTTATCGTGCCGAGCTCGCCGATCCGGAAATCGTCGCGGAGGTCCTCCTTCGTCAGCTCCGCCAGCGCCATCCCGTCGACTTTGTGCACCCGCAGCTTCTGCCGGAACCCCGGCTCCGCCCACCGGCACGACGCCAACTTGACCTGCACATCGTCCACGGTCCAGTCGAATATGGATGCTCGGCCGCCATCGCACGCTACCACCATCCAACCGTCGTCCCGGTTAGCAAGGTCGTTTTTTTGCGTCTTTTTTTTGGGATTGTAAGAAACTGGCCCTTGTTTGTGGGAGGAAGTTTACATGAGGGGGTGGGTTCGGTATGCTGGTAAAATAGTGTTGGTAGGTATCACCCTTGACGACCCGTATCTGGGCCGTCTCAGATGAGTGCACATGCTGGGAGAGATGCTCCTGTCCTTTGTGTGTTCTGTTGCGTACTGTCGGTTCTTATCCTCGTCCTCAGCGAGCAGAAGCAATGCCTCTGTCCTTGCCGTGGGGCGGGTCCACACTGTGGCCGGCTGCGGGGTCCTTGAGCCGCGTGATGTTGCGCAGGAGCGCCTTTATCGTGCCGAGCTCGCCGATCCGGAAATCGTCGCGGAGGTCCTCCTTCGTCAGCTCCGCCAGCGCCATCCCGTCGACTTTGTGCACCCGCAGCTTCTGCCGGAACCCCGGCTCCGCCCACCGGCACGACGCCAGCTTGACCCGCACATCGTCCACGGTCCAGTCGAATATGGATGCTCGGCCGCCATCGCACGCTACCACCATCCAACCGTCGTCCCGGTTAGCAAGGTCGTTTTTTTGCGTCTTTTTTTTTGGATTGTAAGAAACTGGCCCTTGTTCGTGGGAGGAAGTTTACATGAGGAGGTGGGTTCGGTAGGCTGGTAAAATAGTGTTGATAGGTATCACCCTTGACGACCCGTATCTGGGCCGTCTCAGATAAGTGCAAATGCTTGTTGTGTACTGTCGGTTCTTATCCTCGTCCGCAGCGAGCAGAAGCTGTGGGAGCACAGATGCAAATCTATTTTCTGCCGAGAAGGCACGACTTTCCGAGGTTGCATGGGGGCATCCCTTGGGCTTGGGGGTGTGCTTTCTTGCCCAGCTGCGTCCCCTTCGTCAGCCTCGCCGTATGCTATTGCCAGTTCACATCCTCTTCTTTGAACTTCTGCCGCAACTTGGTTTCTGTCTTCCAGGGATACGTCGTTGATCGGTACGCATGCGTTGGACTACGTCCTTCCGTCCATCGCAAAGGACAGCGCCTTCTGCAGTGTCGTGTCGGGTTTCCATTCTCTTCCTCGAACTCAATGCTGCTGAGATTTATTTGCTCGCTTCCAGTTGATGAACGGCGCGCATAATAAGAATAGGTAAGGTTATCTCTCGGGATACAGTCCACAAACGCGTGCACACAGCGTCGCTTTCGTCCATCCTTACTGCTGTCACCTGGAGCCATGTCTGTTGCGTGCTCCCATCTTCTACCGACCTCTGCCATGATTTGGTTTATCTCGCCGCCAGGGTCATGCGCCACTGCGAGCAGAAGTGAAGGCGTGTGCTGCGATGGAGCAGGCCACAAGTTGTTTTCGGCTAGCAGCCCTTTTTCCTTTTCGCTTCCTTTTCGCCACTCAAAAGCGCGCCACGGAGTATAAAAAGGGTGGGTGGGTGGGGTGGGAAATGCAGGAACGTCGTTGGAAGAGTGTACCCAAGACCGTGTCCTGGCACCGTGTTTCGGTCCTTCAAGCCACGGACATTTCAATCGGATCACCGTCAGAACGGAACCTGAATATCTGCGACAGGAAGGAAAGCGGTGTGAGTCGGGTTTGGAGGGCGGGACGGGGGGTTTGTGAAATGTGTATGGTAGTGTTCGGACGGAATGGCCCAATGAGTGCTTGTGCGCACGCTCCGGTGCACGAGTCCACACGGCGCAGGTCTTTATGCACCAAATCAGGGCAACCACAGAGGCGTAGAAACCTTGGTGAAAGCGTGGATCTCTAATCCAGAGTCTAAGTCTGTAGAGTTGTACAGCGTGGGACCACGAACGTGGGCTGCGTGCACGAGCCCGGCAGCCCCGCCCCCGGCATGTCCTGTGGATCAGGGACCGTGTCAGTTAGACTTTGGCGGACACTTGCCGGCATCGCGGAGACTCCTCCATCTCCTCCCTCCCTTTTTGACGGGCACGCGACGGCAAGGCGAACGTATGCCCAGCCGACCCCTTTTCGGGTGCAGGCGCAACTGCGTCCTGTCAGGGTGGTGGTTGGTCACTTTAGGCAAGCATCCCCGTGGTCCGCCACGAGTGTTCCGTGGATTCCCGGCAGCGCGGTGCGCAAAATGACCCGCCGCACTGCCTTCCCCCTGCTTCTATCCGGTGACGGACACATGACGGACGGGACACTGTCAACAAACGTGTACCCAAAACCTCCCCCGTGCCGGACAAAGTCAGCCAAAGTCTAAGTGATGGGGTCCATGAGGTTCTTTGACCAAAGGGGGTCCCATCTGCTCCGTGTTCGTGTTAACCCGCCGACGCGGTGGACCTTGCCAGCGCGAAACCTGAGCGACCACAGATAAGCACGGCACTGGATGGCGCACGCCGCCCCAGGACGGCAGCGCGTGGCAAGGGAGCGGCTCGGAGCTCGTGCCTCTCTTCGGCGGCTGGGGCCGGCGGAGCCGCAAACCAGGAAGCGCCGGGAGGGAAACCCAGCCGGAGGAAAAGAATCCCGGGCGGGTGCTTGCGCGCGCACTCGCGAACGCTTTGCGCTGGCCCCGCGCGATATCCCTCGCGTCTCCTCCCCGATGCGGGAGATACGCGGGGAAAGGCACGCGACACCTGCCATCCATCTCTGGAGCAAAAGCAACACTGGGCGACTGGTGCCCGATTAGTGATGACGGCCCACGGTACGTTCACTACACCCCGGACTCCAGCAACCATACACTCAGTCAATGCGGGAGTGAAAAACTGCGGGAGTGGCCACTCCCGCATTGAGGGGGTGTCACTCCGCATTGAGGGAGTGAGGCCGGCACCGCACAAACGACCGCATAACCACTCCCGCAATCCGGAGTCGGAGTCCGGGGTGCATGCGGAGGTGGCAGTCGCCTGTCTTCTAGTCCGACTGCGGGCTACCAGAACCACAAGCCCAATTCCAGAACGAAAAGCAAGAACGCCCCGTCGGGGCTCCGCGCCCTTGAACAGGGGAAGAAGGATCAAAAAAGAGAAGACGGGCGCTTTGTTTTGTTTGTGCGTGCCGGTGAATCGTTTCCCGCACGTGGTTACCTTTTTCATTTCCAGGTCAAGAACTCTGATCAACCACCAACTGCCAATGACTGTATAGCCTTCGCAGTACAATGTAGGGCAACCCGCAAGATCGTCAGTTCCATATAAAAAAAAACAGAAAGTCCAATTGATTGGCCTTCGGTCGCCGTGCAGCCAAAGCAATGATAGAGGCGGATTGGACAATCTCTGCGGAGAGTGGCGCAACCCTTGCCGCCACCAGTGCCTTGTTCCTCGCTCAGCACACCTCATCTCGGGTGCGGACGACTGACGAAGTGCTGACTGCCCGGGTCGGATCGGTGTGGCCCAAACCAGGAAGCCTTGGGTTCAAAGAATACTCGAGGGGCTGCCTTGTGCTCATTTCGCAAGTATTTCCTGCAAAGCAGGCGCTTATACAGAAGAAAAAGCCCGGAAAGAGCTCCGGCGCTGTTGGGTGCGCACTAGCAACGTGCAGGCTGCCCCGTCTGCCGGATTCCCCTTCGCGCGGTGCACGCTCTCAACTTGTACGAGAGAATCTCGAGGAAGCAGGAAAGGCGAGGTTCCTGGCCATGTAGCAGGAGGAGAGAGAGGTCCCTGGCCATACAGAAGGAAGCGTAAGATGTCCCTGGCCATACAGAAGGAAGCGTAAGATGTCCCTGGCCGTATATTAAGAAGAGTGAGGCCTGGCCATGAACTGGAAAGAGTGAGGCCCCTGGTCATATATAGTAGGAACAGTGAGAGGTTTCTGGCCATACAGTAGGAAGAGGGTTCCTGGTCATATATTGTAGGAAGAGTGAGAGGTTCCTGACCAAATGGTAGGAAGAGTGAGAGCCTCTGGTCACATGTAGTGGAGTCAGAGGCTCCTGGCCATACAGTAGGAAGAGTGAGAGTCCCTGGCCATGAAGTAGGAACGGTGATGGGTCCCTACGAATCAGGAAGACTGACGTGCATTGTTGCACGCTGTCTGCGGATACCATCTGATACCAGGCCGAGCTGGGGTGCTTCGGCTGCGTGCACGCAAGGGTCGGACCGACCGAGTTCCAACACCGGGCCCTGAAGAAGAGTCCCTAATACGAAAAGAAGACTTTTGTGCGCGAATGTACCAAGCTGTACCCGCTGCCGACGTTCATCTTCCGGGTAACAAGCGTGCGCTCAAGGGAGGCAAGTGCTGGGGATACCGCAAAAACGACCGCCTCGGCCGCGTGTCCTGGAACAGCTCGCTTTTTTGTAGCCTTGGGCCTCTGGCAGGGGTCCGGGGCCTCTTGTGGGTGCTCCTTTCAGCGGGAGCCCAAGGGAAGCCCATAGGACCCCATCGAAAGCCAGGGCTACATGGTGCACAATTTCTGGGGGGGCGGGTGGGTGCTTCAAGCTGGCGGTGGCACATGAGCTGGGGGCTAGCTTGGCTGGCCAAAGGCATGCATTTGGCGTGAATTCAGCCAAAACGTTTCAAGGAATCTCCGGCGGAGGCTAGGGTGCTGGAGAGCGGCGGGGGGTTCAAGATGTTTGGGGGTTCGCTCGTTGCGCCTCTCTCTTTGGTCGAGGGCAGACCAGCTGCAGAGGCCAGAGAGCGAGTGAGCCAGCAGTGGATTTTGGTTACGGAGATGGCATGCAACGTCCGTGCTTCCGATGACTCCCTGCCAGCCAGGTCTTCAGGCAATCCATCAGGAGACCCGCCCTTACAGAGTGAGATCAGAATACATGTCTGGCGCACAACACACACGTACTAACGAGTTGCGCAGACAAGTGTTGAACACTAGGGACTTAGTGTAAAGTTTACGTGCGCGAAACAAGATTGAGTGCTGAGTGTTGCGTACTGACTGACTAAGGGCAAGTGGAATCGTGGTGACTGTTGACTGTTGACGCAGGGAAAATGAACCCTTCTTGTCCCGGCCATTTCTAAAGCCGGAATGCACGAACAACGCATTTGAAGATTTCACTTGCACTATATTGAGGATCACTCTTGACGAACACTGCACATTGGTATTTGACTATTTGACTGACAAACGACTATTGTGTATGGACATTGACTAGTCAACAACCTCGCAGACAGAGGGGAGGGGAATTTCAGGGCTAAGAAAGACTTCCAGGGAACCCGTGGGTCAAAAGCAAGAATTGTATATGGGCATATTGGAAGGTTGGCCGACAGCGATTGACAGCAGCAGTTACTGCTGTCTTCGTGCCTGGACGACTTGAGTCCGACGTTTGCGACATAAATGCGTGTCCCCTGTCTGCAAAAGGTTTGACTACTAACCACTTACGGACGAACCAGTACTATATAGGGGTGGTTTATTCAAGAAAGTTCGCGGGTGAGAGGCCAAAGAATGGTCTAAAGTTGTCGCCGTTTGCTTCATCGGAAAGATCTGACACAAATATAAGTGCGTCCTTCTTCGGGCAGAAATCCTGCTCCGAGCTCTCAACGGATACCTGAGGTTTGCCGAGGAGCCCGCCCTTTTCCCAAATTAACTCTCCCAACTCTTCCCCTCCGTTCTTAAGTGGTTAACTACACAGCAAGTTGCGCACGGAGGGCTTGCCAGACGTGGGGTTTTGCAAACCTGTGTGATTGCCGCGTGAGATTTGTGTTGTTGTGAGCATGTGCTGAGTGCGTCGCCGGCAGTCGGTAGAAGGCGGAGAGGGCACAGCTTGCAATGGATGTAGCGGTGTCTGGCGCGGGGGCATTGGAGGGAGGAGTGCAGACACCGGCGTCGACCGAGGGAAGAGGGGGGGGCGGTTTTGTACACAAGACACGGCACTGCACGCATTTTGGAAAGGAGGAGCTATAAACAACCGGAGAAACAGAGGAACGGGGCAAGGGGACGAAGACGCTGCGGGCCCCGGCAACCTTCGGTGCGGGAACACGGGCTGTTGCATACATGGAAGCTTCCGCGCCACAATAGAACGACGCTTCTATCCTGGCGCCGCTTTATTTGTCCAATAGCTTCTCCGCTTGCGGGGACAAACGAACGTCGATTCTACGCATGTCCTGGCACGGACACTTTGTTTTGTGCCGGTTGATCGTTTTCCCACCAGAACGAACCTTGTTTCAGGCTGATAATGCTGATCAACCACGAAAACACGCGGTCTACGTCCTTTTCGCCTGCGCAACAGCCCGCAAGATTGTTCGTACTGAAAGAAAAACGCTTGAAAGTGGCACGCATTCCAGTGCCGGCTGGAGAAAATGAAGCACCCGACACTATGAATGTCCCACGCTGCTCCGCCGCGGGCGGAGAGAGGCGCGCGAGCAGAGTCCCGCTTTGCTGGGATCCGTCGAGTTGCTCAACGGCTCTGCTCTATTGGATGATCTTTTCTTTTCATTTGTCCGCGCTCCTTCAGAGGCTTGAACAAAAGCTCCGCTAGAACCCCGTTCATCTTCGTTTCGGGCGGCGGGAGCCAAGCTCAGAAGTTCGGAATGTGCCAGGCGGGTCGCTGTCTCCACAGTTCCCCGCACGCAGGGAGGGGAATTTCCTCTCCGAGAAATGCGACCGGGTGAACGTCGGTGTTCCTTTGCAAAACACTTCTGCGTGAACGTTAGCGTCTTTTGCAAGCACCATACAGGAACAATGCAAGCACTCCCGCATTAATGCGTGTGTTTCTTTGGAAGCGCTCTGGATGTTGGCGCGACCCTAGCAAGTGGTCAGTCCTCTGTGAGCCCTCGGCATGAACGTTGGCGCCCCTAGCTAATTGGTGCGTCCCTAACCGGCGCTAACCAGGCGCATTCGTAGAACCGGGGCAAGAGAGACATAGCAGGTGCCGATGTTGCGCAAGGCGTGCTGCACCGCGATGTGGAGGCTCGCACAGTGTTCCGCCACAGCTTCGCGCGCCTGTGTTTTGGGCAGTTTTGTCGTCCTACGGCTTCACGACTTCCAAGGAGGCTAGAGGGGGGAGCAAGCACAAATACAAAAGTGGGCCTTCATCGTTGAACGCTTACGTACTACGTTTCTTGTGGGCGAACGCACGGTTCTTCCTATGCAATATGAATTATTGTTGGTATTTTCTACAAAGCGTGTTCATCGGGGCGAACGGTATGCGGGTTTGCGTAGCTTGTTCGAGTTAGCCCCCGTTTGATAGCTACAACACAACAAGCTGTCAATCGTCTCGTTTTAAAATGACAACCGCATCGACCAACTTTAAAGTCTAGCGCTTTTTGGATCGGTTCGAGCTGATTGGGGCAGCTAATCTGGTCGCCAGACCACCTCGAGAAGAATGAGAAAGGAAAGACAGTATTTGACCATGTTGGTTCGGGCTTGTCCTATCCTGGAAGACCCACCTCCACCCGAGTTCTCCTCGGGTCGGCTCGGGGTGGTGCGGGCGCATGTAGCACGCGCCTTGCTTCTATTCCTTCCGTAAATACTGTAAAGACTTAGTAAGTTTGTGACGCTTTCTTTTTGTTTGTGCGCACTAGGGGAACTCACCTGCTTTGGTAAGTTTCATGTAGTGCGCTGCCACCTGCTCTTCGCGTACACCACCGTGTGTTCTTTTTTTGTATAAGCACCTGCTTTGTAGGAAATGCTTGAGGAGACTGCTAGTTGCGATAGATCAAAGGAGGTAAATGTGCTGTAGCCCACACGAAACACAGGTAAATCTGGGTTTAGTGGCGGGCGTAAGCGTTCAACAAAAAGACTATTTTTCCTGTTGTGTTCGTGACGAGGTCTTGTTGTGTTGGGGTAGACCCGCATGATCTCACGTCCGTTTAATACGTGGTTCGGGTAGTTACAGCACTTGGGTTCTTTGGCTGGCAGCTTTTGTCGAGCATTTCCTTCGAAACTGGCGCATACCGCGAGGAGGTCCGCCTGGCAGTCGAGCTGCACGATGGCGTGCCGCTCCGCGGCCTTGAGCAGCTGGAGCGCCGTCGTCGCGACGTGCGCGACGGCCTGCCTGTGGTCCGCGTGCAGCCGCGCGGCCGCGTCAGCCGCCGGCACCGGGCCGTCGCCGGCCCGGAACGAGAGCCCGCGCACGTCGAGCTTCTTGAAGTCGGTCCGCTTGCCCACGCGGACGACCAGCTGCGCCGTGTCCCGCGCCGCGGCCGACGAAATGGAACCCAGCGCCGAGTGTGCCGCCCGGCCCAGCCGCGTGATGTGCGGCAGCGTGTCCTGCGGTGCCGGCGGCGTGCCGGACAAGCCCTCGAGCTTCGAGACCCAGCCAGTGATCACCGAAGCGAGCGCGTTGCGCTGGAGGTTGTCGCCAGGGGTAGGCGGCGGGTCGTCGATTTCGACGGTCGGAGGCTGGGATTGGATGCGCCGCGCAATCTCAGCCTCCGCCGCCCGCAGCACCGCCGGCACCGGCGTTACCAGCAGCGCCGCGGCCGCCTCCTCCGCCGACGCCAGCGACGAGCACACCGCGACCGACCCGCCGTAGCAGTGCCACGCCAGGGAATACACGATGGGCAGGTTGCTGTCCAAATCGGCCTCCGCGTCGGCGCCCCCGGCGGCGGTGTCCTTGGCCAGCTCGTCGACGGGAGAGGGGCCTGGGGTCGTGCTCAGGGAGATGACGTCCTGCTTCTCGTCGAAGCCGAGGCCCATGTCGAGCGCCTCCTCGTCGTCCTCCATCAGGCTGTTGTTAAGCCCGAGCAGCCCCGGCGTGCCCGGCAGCCGCTCTGACACTTCGGACACCGACCGCACGCTCCCGCACCGGTCCGCCGGCGAACCCTGCGCCGCCGCCCCCTGCTGCTGCTGCTGCTGCTGCGGAGTCGACGACCTCGAAACCGGAGTTTGCGGCAGCGACGGGATCGACGTCCCGGCCGGCTTCGCCGGCTTCCGCACGGCGGCGGCGGCGGCGCGGGCGGGCGGCGGCGGCTGGGGGTCCGGCGAGAGGAACGTGTCGTACAAAAACGCGAGAACCGGCGCGGGCTTCGCCACCGCCGCCGCCGCCGCCGCCTCCGGCGGCGGCGGTTGCTGCTTCTGCTGCTGCGGCGGCGGCGGCTGCCGCTGGGCGGGCTGGCCCTTGGCTGGGGGCCCCGCGGCGGCGGGCGCCGCCGCGAGGTCGTGGTCGGCGCGCTGGGCGAGATCCGTGAGGAAGTCGGCGAGGTTCTTCTTCAGCGACGCGACCGACCCCTCGAACAGGTTCAGCGGCTGCGGCTGCGGCTTCGGCGCCGGCGGCGCACCCCCCTCACCGGGTTGCTGCACCGCGCGTTCAGCCGTCGAGGTGGAGGTCCTCGGCTTGCTCTCGGTCCGTGCGACGGCGGGATCCGCAGGCGGATCCAAGTCGGCCAACGCGTGTTGGATCTTGCTGCATATTTGATGCGCGTACGCTTGTATGGGCGGCGTGGCGGTGGAGGAAGAAGTGGAAGGCGGAGCGGCCGGGGCGGCGCCGCCCGAGGCCAGCGGCGCGGCGCCGGCGCCGGCCGGCTGCTTCCTCCTGCAGCGGGCAGGCGCTGGCGGCGCGTCGCAAGAGGCACCGTCGCTGGCGGATTCGTCCTCCGCAGCGAGCTCGGAGAGCGTGCACGACGCGTCGGCGACGGCGGTCTCGACCCACTTCATGAACTTCTCGGCGCCGGCGAACAGCGCGCGGCCACCGCCGGCCAGCTGCGGCCACGGCTCTCCGGGCGATGCCATTTCTCTTTTTTTTTTTTTTTTTTTCCGTGCGGGTCGACGTGTGCACTCACGTCGTTCTCGTGTCGGGCGACCTTGCTTCCCTTGCTATTCCTTCTGCTGTTGCCGACAATCAACCGGGGTTGATGTACAGTCTGGAGTTCTTTTTTACTACGCGTTTCCGACGATCCCGTATGGGGAGGCGGCGGGGAAGCGCGTACCGATTCGGTGGACTTTTTCAGGTTTTGTGTTTTTTTTCTTTTCTTCCGGTTTTGCTTCGACTGCTACGGTTTCTCGCTCCTTTTGCTTTTTGGAGGCCTCTCTGGGGGCCTGGCTTCGAGGGGGAAGCTTGTTTTCTTTAACGAACGCGTAGGTTCGTCTGTTGATTTTACTTGTTCGTTTTGTCGACAACTTCTTTTTCTTTTTGTCGAGGTATCGAAAAAGACAGGCGTGAAGACAAAGAGAGAAGTAGAAGGACAAAAAAAAGCCAGAGGGGGAGGAGGAGGAGGCAAAGAAGACAAGGTGGCTTCCTCTTTTCGCCTTTTCGGGGGGGTTGTTTTGTTTTTTCAAGGGCGTGTGTGTGTTTGTGTTTTCTTTTCTTTTCCTTCTGTCGAGGGTGGGGTGTCGTCGTTTCTCTTCAGGTTTGCAGATCCCGTAGAAGTACTGCATGTTTGTAGTAGTAGTGCCGCTTCCATGAGATGCAGCTCAAAGTATAAAACTGGCTTTCTGAAGTCTAAATGGGTCTCAGCTGTGCCATGAAAAACTACTCTGCTCACTGGCTAAGAAGCGTGCACCGGAAACCTCCCCACCCGAACAATGGAACACGACTTTGCGACCGGCTTCCGTCTGAAGGCCTTGTCTGCAGAGCCACTTATCTTCTCGCGTAGAACGCAATACAGCTGGTCGCTTGGACGTCGACGTTGGGGGAACTAATTAAAGCCAAGGCAGATGTATGCATGGAAGCCCTATTTTGGGAAACTGAGTATGCTAGCACCTCGGGACATGAAGACGTCGTCCATGCTATTCACGTACAGGTATGCAGCACTTTGCTGGTGCTCAGCCCTGCGGAAGTGTAAGCATTGGACTGGCACGTCACATTCCGTTTCACCTGGAGAGAAGTCGTATGAACCGAGAGAAAGGAACGGGAAATGATGCAGAAAACGCTGCCGAAACGCAACAACTCGCGCCCCCATTCCCCTCGCCACTCCAACTGCACGCACACCTTGCCGCTGTGCACGGGGAAAACAAGGGGAAAAAAAGAGGGGTAAGAAAAAAAGGAAGAAACGCGGCGAAGTCGGGTGCTGAAGGAGTCGTCCCGAGGAAGAAAGGAGAGCAGCAGGGGGGTTGGGGGGGGGGCGGGTGAACGCACAGTGGACCGAGGGCACCCAGTCCACTGCGCAGGCAACTCGTTGTGGAAGGACCTGCGACGTTGCAGCAGGGTGTCGCATGTGCCCACGGGGCCAGCCAAGTTGGCGCAAATGCCTGTAGAGGGACGGAATGGCAGAGCGGACAGGCGCGGGGCCACCACCGCCGAGCTGGTAAGGGGCACTCGTACGGGGGAAGAAACCTCCTGGAAGCAAAGCTAAACGTGTGCTGCGGGGTCGCTCTCGTGTGCAGAATCTGCACCTTTTTACAGATTCTAGCAAGCGAACCCCCGTGGCGATGGGGGGGTTAACATGCAGGGTCAAAACCTTGTGTCTTTTTGGAAATGGCCAAAAAGATTTTTCCGGAAAAAAAATGGGTTTTTTGAATTTTAAAATTTTGGAACAAACTCTGCGGTAATTTTTGAGGAAGTTGAGCAAAAAAAAAAAATCCAAATTTTTTTTTGGAGGCCATCGGCCCCGCGGCAGTGTTTCAACAAGACACAAGGTTTTGATCCTGCATGTTAACAGCGCAGTGGATCGAGGGTACCCAGTCCACTGTCGTTATGGATGACCAGCGATGCCACAGCAGGGTTTCGCGTGTGCCCTCAGGGGTCCGGCCCAGGTTGGCGCAAATGCTGCCTGTAGAGAGACGGATGGCAGAGCGGACAGGCTTGCGACAACCACCGCCGAGCTGGTAAGGGGCACTCGTACGGGGGATGAGCCCCTTGGGAAGCGAAGTTAAACGTGTGCCGCGGGGGTCGCCTGTGGTCGGGATTTGACAAACGTTGTCTGCTTAATATCTGACCATTTGCCAGATATTAGCAAGCGCTCATCTGAACATCCCCTGTGGCGATGGGTAGGTACAAACGATGCCAGCCAGTGCCACTGGCGATGATTGTACGAATCAGAGATCTCGCTTGCCAGAGCACCGGGTGACACGGAATGGCCGGAATGTGGAGGAGGGCAACTATTTCTCAGGCACCTCCCACCCCCTCCGGTGAGGATAGACGAGAAACTAGCGGTGGCAAGGTTTTGTGTTGGTGGATACTGTCCCTAAGCCTACCTTCCCCACCCACCCCCCTGGTGCATCGGGGACGCCCATTTCGGCAAGAACAGCCCAGCAAATACGTATGGCACAGGTGTGAGGGGAAAGAAGTTGAACCATCTTTTGGACCGGGTCGTGTCCCTCTGGGACGAACCGAGTTTGCCCGCGGTTCGGTGCGATCGGCCTATCGGGTGGGATTTCCAGATCGGCACCGTCACGTGGCGGTGAGTTTGCAGGACAACCTGAAAGCTGGTGGCGGCCGTATGCGCCTTCCTTGGTGGTGGCCGGTACAAGGACGGATCCAGCTCAGAAGAGATGGGCACAGCGCGGAGCGCTCGGCGGTGCCCGGCGCAGACGGGAGACAAGAGTCTCACCAGTTGTCGATGTTGAACTCTTGCCGGAAGGGCTCGACGTCCTCCTTGAAGGAGAGCGAGACGAGGTCGGACCGGTTCATGAGGGAAAACGTCAGCCGCAGGATCTGCCACAGGCTGCCCGAGCCTTGACTGCCCGCCCGCCCCCCGTTCTGCATGAAAATGGCCCGCAGGAAAATTTCCGCCGCGTGTTGGTGTTCGCCCAGGTTGCTGTACGAGACGCCCATGTTGTACAGCGCGCGCACGAACCCAGGGTTCAAGTCCAGCGCTCGGTTGTAGGCCTTGATGGCCTCGCTGCAGCGGTGCGAATTCGCTAGCGACGCGCCGAGCTTGTTCCAGATCTTCGCGTCGTCTGGCCGCACTTGCAGCACCTTTTCGAAGTTCGCGACCGCCTTGTCGCACTCACGCGACATGTGGTACAGAACCCCGAGCCCGGTCCACACGTCGTCGGGCGGCGGGTCCTGCACTTTGCGCTGCGCCGCTTCGAACATCATCACGACTTGCGAGTGCCGCTGCGGGCGCACCATGAGGAACTCCTCCACGAAGCTCGCCTCGGCCTCTTCCGGCTGCAGCGCGGACAGCTCAGCGGCGTGCTCACGGAACCGCGGGTGCGTCAGGAGCCACGTCGAGAGCGTCTCGATCGCCTTCTCTACGTTGCTCTCGTTCGTGTAGCTCACGCTGAGCGCCATCAACACGTCTCGGTTTTCTGGGTCCAGCTTCCTGCGGTTTGAGGGTTTCAGATACCCGTGGTCAGGCTAAGAAGGATGCGAGTACCTTCCGGAACTTCCACCTTCTGGGTGGATTTCACGTGTGTGTCGCCGTTCTTTGCTCTCGTCCATGTGGTTCTCTCAGCACCCTGAAACCATGTGACCCGGAATTGAAAAGAAGAAGAGACGCATACCTGCATCGCTGCAGTGCCGCGATGGCGTGCTTATCCTTTTCGTTCTCGGCTTGAGTGCTACCGAGGTGTTGCCACGCAATGGTGTTCTGAGGCTCCTTCTGACACACCTGTGTGTGAAAAAAGTAGTAACGGGCATGCCACGGTAGCTTGGAATACCCGATTGATGCTCTGTTTGAAATCCTGGGTCCGATAACGAACGTCCCATATCTTCTGGATTTGAATCGCAAGGTTTGATGAAGTTGGATGGTGTTTGTTCAATAGATCTTGACTGAGAGCGCCAGACTGGGCACGACCCACTTGTTACAGGTTTCGCATTCTCTAAAACAGTGGCATAACACGCGAAAGATGTAACTTGTGATAACGCGACATATAACACGTGAATCCAGTTAAACCCCAAGTGATCACATGTTACCGTAATTGGATTAATGTTGAACCGGGTAAAACCTGGGACACCCCAAAAATGGGGCTGGGTGTCCCAGGTTTTACCCGGTTCGGTTTTTTAGAGTGCAAGTTTTTTTCGGGGTTTGCGACTTTGCGTACTTCGCGGAATATCACGACCCTGGTGCTTGCCGGCGCCTTCGGGGGCTCAATACTCAACTCGACCCCAGGTGTCCCAGGTTTTACCCGGTATGTCATTTACCCGTTCCAGCTTTAGTCCAGTTCAACATTATTCCAATTACGGTATGGCACATGGTATCAACATGCAATACGAATTCACTTCGAGACAAGGAAGTGCCTGCGGGCCTGGCGGCAAACAAACCCGGGAGAACCGAAAACAGAGCTCACGCAAACCCCGGCTATAGCAAGTGGGTCGTGTTACAACGAAAACGATCGGTGCGCCATACCGCCTCGAACGCCAGCGCCGCTTCGGCGAGACTACCGGCCTCCAGCAGCTCGAGACCCTCTTTGTACGGGGCGTCGTGGTACATGTAAGGGTTGTTCTCTTCGAATATATACTCGAGGTCGTCATCAATTTGGCTCGGTACTGCTGTTTGATACGCGTCTTGCGCGCCAGCAGGTGCTCCCGCCGCGAGGTGTGGGACTCCGTCTGAACCTGTGGTGAGCGGTGTTTAAGAGTATATGAGGAGCGAGAAGAAGGAGGAGAAGTTCGCTACGGGTAAAGGGTGTAACGGCCAGGCTTGAGTCATAGCTAACCTCGTCCGCTCTGCCTGCGGTTGATCATCTCTACAGGCTTGAGTTCAACGCAAGCGCCGAGCGGCAGGGTACACCACTAGATGCATTGTTGGAAATTCCGCAGCCACTTTCATAGGTCCGTGACTCTGCAGAACACACCGCCAAATATGTGGAGCTTGAGTAAGTGCCCCCGGCCGGAACCCAGGTACCAGTTGCCTTGGGTTGCACGTGCACTCAGTTGCGGAGGAACACAACCAGGTTCGTGTTGTGTCCTGTGAAACCCTCATGCCGCCCCGTGGAAACACCCTGCATAATAATGGTGCTGGACTGCACGTTTGGAGAAGCGTTGAAAAACACACCGGCTAGCTGCGCGGTGTTCATCTGCGCTAGCTCGTCTCGGTATTGCTGGAGCCACGCGTTCTCGTCCTGGGCGACGTATTCGTCATGCCACGCGCCGTCTTGCATCATTCCAGGTTCCCCGACGGCAGGCTCTTGCGGGTCCGCAACCGGATCTTCTAGCTGAATTTCCCCCAGCTTGACCTTCTCCAAGAACTGTGTGGTTCGGTGTGTAGATGTGGGTCTGTCGATGTGGCTGTAGGGGTAAGAACGCATTGAGTTCCACCAATCCTGTATTTTTCTAGACGGATTCGAGCTTTAAGAAGCCGGTATTTTCTTTCATTGCAACATGGTCGTAGGAACTTGAACAACTTGGCCACACGCCTTCGAAACTACGTGGGCGGGCAACGCTACCTGTCCGGTGCAGCAACGAAGAATCGCATACCTTGAAGAAGCCGCAATTCTCTTGTTTTGCTTCAAACGTAGCCGGCTCTTCCCCCTCGATGCCGAAAGAGAGTACCTGAAGTAACGAAAGTTGTGAAACAAGATAATTGTCATTGGATGGGTAGTTTCGGTCCAGATCCTGTTTGAACACATGTTTTGTGTTCCGCCGGGAGAGGAGGTGCGCAGTGCATGAGTGTCTGTTGGCGCAAGGGGATCGGCGATTGTTGTAGTTGTGGCAATAAGGTTCACGTACGGGGGCCAATCCAAGCAAGTGAAAACGCCACGGTTTGCGGCGGCGAGCTTCTTGTTTCCTCCGACAACTCATGCTTGGCAAAGAAATACTCGACGTGCTTTGACTCCGAGTGGAAGGGAGGAAATAGGGGCAGAGGGGCAAATACAAGACAAACATAATCTGATTTGTTCTTAGTATACACCACCGCTTCACCCAGTACTTCCCCGTTGTGTTTGTGTGTCTTGTCGTGTAGGGGTAGACTCGCGTGACGTCACGTCCGTTCAACACATGTTGGTAGTAACAGCAGTTGGGAGCTGGCGTTTGTTTGTGCGTACGTGTGTAAACCCTGTTTTGAGTGATTCAACACAGCACGCTGCCGTCCGACACTCTTTGATATAGACAAGCAAGCTTGTTACCATAAAAAAAAGAACGTACCCCTTCCTCGTTGTATTCTTCGACCCAGTCCTCGCCTGCCTTGAACTGGTCAACCCACTCCTCCTGTGCCGCTGGCTGCTGCAGGAGTTCCTCGGCCCAGTCAGCCTCCGGCTGCTTCTGCTGCGGCGGCGGCTGCTGGAACTGCTGGGCGTGCATATGCTGCTGCTGCATCTGCTCCTGCATCAAATAGTCGTGGACCATGTTCTCCGATGCCATCGGCTCCGCTGCGGGGGGGATTGTTAGCGTAAACAGACGGGGATGCGTGACGCCAGCAACAAGTTTCCTTCGAAGAAGGAGGGCGTCGCAGTCCATTGTTCAGGGCGGAAACCGCAGGACTTTTAATAGCCTCCCCTGAAGAATTTGGACTGTCCAGTTTTCAGACAAAGCAACGCCCGACTCCACGTTCACGTATGGTTCCACACGAGCGCTGACTTTTTCAGTATGCTCATGTTCAAGGATTCGCAAAACTTTAACGATTCTGTTGGGCAGGTGTACTGCGTGAAGGGGGGGTGCGTCTTGCAGTGGGTCAAACCCCATGAGAATAAGTGGTGGCGCGGGTTTTTGAAGTGTCGTTTCCGTGCTTTCTGACCTGTCATTCGTACCCGGCTTGCTGCCAGCGGTAGTTTTCTCCAACGTGCTACGTGGATGCGGGAGGCGTTGGGCGCCTTTGGACTGCTGCCTGGGCCGCACGTCAGAAGCTCGGTTTCTTGTCAGTGAATGAGAAGCAGACAGGCCGCATACCAAAGTAATCCTCCTGCCAAACTGGTGGCCCCTGAGACTGGTGGAACTCGATGAGCTCATCAGCCATCGGGTCACTGTGCGAGGATTGCGCCATGTCCGGTCGGTTGCCGTGCAGCCGCATCTCGCCGAACATCTTGCCAACGCCCATTGTGAGCCCATTGCCGGCACCGTCGCAGCCGCCGGCACCGACGAAGTCGTTGAGGAACCCGCCTGACATGATGACGGCCCCGGCGGTGAGTGACTCGGTATGGCTTCGCTACAGGTCACCGCGGCTGCCCGGACCCGACTGAATTAATAACAGTGTCGGGGTACCTCGAGAGGCGTACCTCTGGCCAGTCTCTGAGCCCGCGTGAACGGAACTCGAGATGCACAGCAGGATGCCTGGAAGGTCCTCCGCAACTTGAAAAACGCTTTCCTTTTCCCGAAAGGCCGCCGATCGAACAGCAGCAGTGCACGGCCGCCGGGGGGTGGTGAGGGATAACCGTAGCAATTCCCCCAGCGGCCCCGGAACCTCCCCCCCCCCCCCCCCCCCCCCCTTGCTGCCTCTCCGCGCGCCGAAGCAAATGGCAGAAGTGCTGGCCCCAAAACGTGATGCGACTCTCCACACCGATGCTCTTGGCAGAGGGTGTTGTGCGGATGGGTGCGCGTGTGGGTATGTGTGTGCTGATGGGAGGGCGGGTGGTGCGGGAAGGTGTTTAGGTTTCGGGTTTTTTGTTTCTCTTTGCTTTGCGTTTTCCCTTGTGTCGTTCTCGGTCTAGTACGTTCTCGGCGGAGCGTGAGTGAGCGCAGATGTCTTGATTGGAGCAGCAACGGTTCGAAGTAAAAGCTTTCTGTGGCGACGGTAACTGACACGGGGTGAGGCAACAGGCGAGACTGCTCGCATCAAAGCTACCTGACGAGCTTGCGCAGACGTGCAGCAACCGCCGAGACTGCGCAACCCGCTTGAAGATGTGTTAAGGCTGCTACCAGCGCATCCAGTATCGCGAAAAGCGTACAAACGAGCCCGGCACGCAGGCTGGCCGGGACTCGTTGAAGACTCAAACGAGCGATATTGGCTGAATCGCCCCTGCTTTCCTGCGGACACCAACCCGTAGCCTGTTTTCACCGCGAACGGCATGACAGGATGTGTGCCGGCCCTCCATCTGTGCTTTGGCGCGGTCGTCCCTCCCCTTTAAATTTAGGGGCGCGTGGCAACGTTGTTTGTAGCGTTGTTCTTACCCGCCGGTGTCAAAAACGTCGGCCAACTCTTCTGAGATTGGTCTCAAAAGTTTCCAGGCCCGGCGGCCAGCTGCTAGCACTCTTGAGCCGGTCCCTATCTCTTGAAACTGCATTGAAGTGCCTGCCGCTGTTAATCACAGTGAATCACGGTCCACCAGTCTATCGTCCATTCCTAGTCCCTAGAGCTGCATCGAATTGCCCAGTGTTGTATTCTTCGGTCTATCACGGTCTATCAAGAGGGGATGGACCGGCTCAACTCTGTCAATGGATCGTATAGCGGCAGCGAAAAGGGTGCTTGTGACCTGCAAAGCGGACATAGTTCTTTCGTTTTCCCGGCGTACAAACGGCAGGGTCTGCCATAAACAAAATGGAGGTATTGGGAAAAGAAAGGCGCGAAATTGTTTGCACGTGCCAACCGTAAAGTCGTGCAGTGCCAACACTGCACATAATCGTGGGGTTGTTCCCAGCGGACGGTTTGCTAGCGTTCTGTTCCTTCGAACTTACAGTCCCTTGTTCCTTCGGCGGGGTGTTGAGTTGATGCCAAATGGTGGGACATGCACGCCGTGGTTTTCAGACTTGCCAACAAGTGAAATGCTATGACGAGTGGGTTGATAACTTGCCACGTGCACTGCGAAAAGCAGGAATCCTACTCCAACAACCGCCGGCTACACAAGAGAGCAAGGCTGCAACTTGCCCACTTACGCAGGCACATCATATATACGGACGAACGGGGGGGTCTGTTCAGAAGAAGACTTTTGCACGACGTGGGCCGGCCAAAACGGCGGTCGGTCAATCTCGGAAGATTGGCCGGCACTTCTTGACGCTTACGACGGAAAATGCAAGTACAGACATTCCCCCAGGTGCATTAATTGTCGCTTGGGCACCGATTGTTTCTACCAAACCAAGAAGAAAGATATTCGTACCAACAGCTTTGCAACTGGCAACTTTGCGGGAGGGGTAGAAAGACTCGCCAACTGGGGATAAGAATCCACCGCAACGACGACGTCACCGCGGGGACAAGGGAGACCGGGGCATGAGAATGTAGAGCAGAACTCAGTCCTCAAACTCGAACAGGGCGGTCTCAATACCACGGCGGGCCGAGCAAAGGAACACGGGCTAGAAAGCGGGCCGGTCAAAGTGCTGGGGTCAGTCAAAGGCCGGCAGCCCTGACTCAAAATCAAAGTGGCCGGGCTTTTTCATTCATGAACATGCCACCGCCCCATCCTCCCGGGGTCCGCGTTCAGCTGTAGGTCCCTGACTTTGCGCGAACGTTCTCCCAAAAAGTATATTGTATCGGCACCATCGGGTCTTGGATTCGGTGGCGCGTTTTCACACATTTTCAGAGCAAGCCTTGATCGAGGTTGAAGCTATGCGCATGGCTAGCGACGAAACGTGGTACAAACTCGATCAGGCAGAGCGTTTTTTTTTTTTTTTATATTATTCTTCTCAGAAGGGTGCAGACATCGATGACAGAGCGCAACGCGTCTATTGTTGAACTTCTCTTGGAAACCTTCGGTCGGACTGGATGCGGCGAAATGGGAACCCCTTGGAAATTGCTTCGTTGAAGCTTTCTGAGCTGTTTGGGCGTGAGCCCCTGCGACACTGGGTGTCAGCACTGGGGCGGCACCCGTTTCCACATTTTCCAAGGCCGCCACGTAGTTTTTAGAGGTTGACGTGTTTTTCCGCTGGTGCTTTCTCTTCTTTTTGATTGCTATGTTTTCCTTGTTTTTGGTCTACGATGGGCTCTAGATTCGTTGGTTCTTTCTCGGGCTCCACTGCATCGAAAACATCTTTCGAGCCTTGGAAACGTCGAAACAACACGGTGCCCGTGCAAGGTAGAATTGGTGGTTCGCCTTGCTCTGAGACCTTCCGTCCCAATGACACGTTCTTAGAGTGCTTTTAACAACAATTCTCCTGGCGGTCGAGACATGTTTTCTACTTCCCTACCGCGGGAGAGGGGATGGATTCTTTCGGAAGTATGGATTCTTGTTTCTGAACCAGCCAGATGACACACGAAAATACTATGTATACAGGCGAATTTGCACACTTGCACAAGCAGCTTTCAGCGGCCTTTTTCAGCATTTCGCCTTGGTGGGCCTAACTCGTGAAGGGTGGCAGTTGACAATGTCTATTTCAGATAGATAGATGAGCAGGTTGTGATTAAGTCGTGTTCAACAGATGTTTTGTTTCGGTTGGGCATGGCAATGTGGCTACTTGCAAAAGAAGGCAAGTGCCTGATCATGGGCGCTTCGATAGAGGCACCGTCACACACAGCAGTGGGGTCAGGATACCGCAGTTTCGGGGACATCCTTCCATCAAATGTGTCTTGTCGTGGCAAGTTGGTCTGGTTCCCGCGCGACCTTGGAAGTCACCTAAAAATGGCCCCTTAGCGTTCGAGAAAGGATTCATTGCCAGGTGGGCCGTCTTCTGTCGCCGGGGATGCTGGCCGGCACATCACCTTCTGATGAGCGATCTGGCCGCTCACACATCCGGACGAGCAGAAAAAGGCGAAAGCACGGTCCATCGCAGTGCAGAAGAGCATATTTCAGGCTGGGCGTGTTGCGTTCAAACCAAGACAACCACGGTCTATCAGGTTCCGCGGCCCCCCTGACATTTAAGTCAGACGCAGCCGGCAGAGTCCGTACGTGTGTGGCGCAAAATTGCGACGGCAATCGCACGTACGTTGAGTGCGTGGAGCCCAGGGCCAACTCTCTGAGACGCTATGAGACGCTGTCTCAGTAGTACCCCGGCGACGACGGAGTCGCAGCATCTGTCAGATCGACACACTTGACGACCTGTGGTTGTTCGTGTGTGCCGGTTGAACTACTTTGTATCGTTCCCCTGGCACCATTTCGTTTTTCCGGGTTCGCCAAGCAGCGAGGGGGAGAAGCCCTCCAGTTCGGTGCGAGTCGGAAAACATGAACCTTCGATCTTGTACGACGAAATAAAGAGTGAAGGCACACCTTCAGGCCGCGTCTGCCTCTGTAGGGTGAGAGGCCTCCGTACTCGTCGCGAGTTGGATTAGGAGGCGGTCGCATCTGCAGTTTTTTTCGGTTCGTGGTCGGAAGCAGAGTTGTTTTTTCGACCTCTTTTTTCAGAATCTGGGAGGGGGGTCAGTTGAAACAGACTCTGTCCCACCAGTTCCTAGTCCAGCACCCGGTAGGCAAAACCTGCGATGCTGCTTCGAAATTACATGCCGCCGAACGAAGGGGGCGGGCGACGGGGGATACGTGTTCCGGTCCGAAGCAGCGGGTTTAGTTCGCTTGAGAATCCGGTATTCAAAGTCTTCAGGTGGCCTTCGTTGAATAGGTTCTTATTGGTGAAATAGAATACCGTCTCTCTCTCTGTACAAAGAGAGTATGCATGACTGGCCCGCGATTGCAGCACTCCTACGCACGCCTGGCTTTGTGATACCAGTACGCGGCCAACTATGGGTGGATCGCTTGAGCATCCTCCATTTTCGGGACCGGTGCATTCGGCAGGTGAGTTGGTACACACTCATTATCGGATGCCGACTTCCATGGCCACCGTCCTGCTGTCAAGATGAACCGACACCTTTTGTGGGATCTGATGAGCGATCACTCGGACACCTTAAGTCAGCTCTCGGTTCATCCTGCGTCGCCAGTCCTGATTACCAGAAGTGGCCCACTTAGAACTCATTCTGGACCAGAATCTGGTCTACATCGGGGGTGCAGAGGCTCCAGAACTTGCGTGGCAGGAAACGACAAGTTATTTTCGGTCCATTTCTGAATCGCGTACTCAACAACACTGAGCTCGTCTTTGTTCTGACTGTGCCTCACTCGTGCCATTGCAAGCCTGTCCGTGATGCTTTGGATTGTCGAATGCAGTGACACTAAGCCCTCTGACTCTATTTGCAAGTCATCGGTTGTCAGGGCAAATGGAGCAAGTAGCTCAAAAAATACTCGAGGGACTGCCTTGTGCTCATTTCGACGAAGGCCAGAGGGGGAGAAAGCAATACAACTACAAAGTGGGTCTTTTTTGTTGACCGCTTACGCCCGCCACTAAACCCAGGTCTACATGTGTTTCGTGCGGGCTGCAGCACATTAACCTCGCTGGCAGTCTCCTCAAGCATTTCCTACAAAACAGGTGCTTATCAGGGGATTAGTTTCTGTTGCAGATTTAGACCGACGGTCTAAATCTGCAAACCGGACTTGGCCGGGAAAAAAAAAAAAGAATGTTCAAAAAACGGTGTTCAAAGTAAAATATAGGCGGGGGGTGTGGTGTTTAGCAGTGTGCTGAAGGTGCTGGAAGGCTGCTGAGCCTCCGCTGCTGAGACCCAGCCGCTGCCGTTCAATTGCGTTCAGCTGCGGGTCGGCAGCCACTGTGCTTCATTACCGGGCCAAGGTCCTGTTTGACAGTTGAGTATCACACACGAGCTAAGAGTTGCCCACATGATAAAGGGGGGGCGGAGTTATTTTTGCCCAAATTTTCCGCCGCGCCTTCGGCGCGATGTTGCTAAAAATAACGCTAAAAATGTTGTTGTAAGCACGGCGGTGCACACCAAAACCGTGGACCTATTATCATAAGAATCATAGGAAAATAGGTCCCCAGGTCGCCCCCCTTCAGCCCCTTCAGCTGCCTGACGAGACTGTCTGTTTACGATTTTGACTGTTTTTGGAGCGCGTCCCCCCACAGGGAACCCAGAAGCATTCGGAAAACCCCGAAAAGCTTGATCCAGGCTGGTGTACGTTGAAAAAACGCCCGCAGAAATTACTGACGGGGTGACCATAATTGACCCATGAAGGACCCATGAAGACCCCTCTTTTGCCGAACGAAGTTGTGGAGATGTGTCGGCTCTGCCCCAAGACGCCGTACATCGGCGAAAATGGCACTGAAACACCGCCCAAAACCACCCCATAGTAACGGTCTAAATCTGCAAATCCCGGAAGCCTTCAAACTAATACCCTGGTGCTTATACAAAAAAAAAAAAAAAAGCCGGCGGAACGCATCACTCCAGGCAGAAATCGGATGCCTTAGTCGCGAAGCGTGGCGATGCTGAGCGCGGTGCCATACACGTTGCTCCAACGCACCGACGTCGGGTATCAAACAACTCAATGCAATGTCTGCCAGAAGGAAATCGGAAAGACGAATGGCTCCTTGGAATGAAATGGCATGCACTCGTCGGCTCACATTTCTCGGCTCCGAATGTGGCCTGCCGAACTTGATCAAGGATATCCCCCTGTTCCGCTCGGTACTGAGCCTGACTGGTTCACCCGCATCCAACTGCATCTGTCGAATACGGCGGGCGTTTTCCTCAGCTGGGTTGAGCTTTTTTTGCCAGGAATGGCAAATATGCCGTGATGTTTTTGCATAATTGAGTGTCTCGAACATCAGTTTCTCAACACTTTCCTTCCTTCATCAGCGAAGTCAATTACCAATCCGCGGATTTCGGACTCGAAGGATTCGGGTGACAAGGAAGCCCCGAATACTTCCGCGTCACTGATGAGGTCCTTCATTGCTCTCAACATAGCAGATGCGTTGCCTGCCACAAAAGCGAACACGTTGAGACTTCTGCGATCGCGAAGCAGTGGGATCGTTTGATGAGACAGCTCGGAGCGTCTGCTGATGCTACTTCAACGTTTTTAAGAAAGAAAGTTGGGGCACACAGCAAATCCCAAGAATGTCCTTCCACGAACAGAGGCGCCATCGATGAGCAGGCAGACGTCTGCACTCCGATGCACTGCAAAGAACATTTCAGAGCGAAATCTCTGGTTTCCCGGATAAGCTCCTTTGTCCAGAAGCGCTGCTTGGCAAGGCCATCGCCGTGTATTCAGTCACGTGCTCTACAATCGCAGGGAGTGGCTTAGACACAGCCGTGACAACAGAGGCCGATCCCGTAGTAGACTCTCGCTTGATTCTTGAAGGGTCCGCTTGGCCCCATTGGAGTTTGACCAACACTGAAAAACAGTCGTGGACAGTGAAGCCGGACCCCGACCGAAGATCCAGCTACAATAGCCTCTGAAATTATAGAAACCCCACAATAAACGCTACGCTAATGTAGTAGTAGTTTGAGCTTGATATGCACGCAACAATCTGTGACGATAGACTTTGTCGAAGTGCCGAAGCAGCCGGAGACAGCAGGCGCAGGGACAGGTCACGTGGTATGCCTTTTCTTTTCTACTCTCATGGATGGAGACCCGCCCCCGGAAATCCCGACTGTCCAATCACGGTCGCGAAGGGTTGCGCCCTGTAGTGACGAGGTGGTTGACCAGGCCTTCACTCCGCCTAGTCGCTGAGCCTGCACATAGTCTGCAAGCCAACGGCCAAAGCACACAACAATGGCATCGGGGAGCGGCACCCAATACGTCCCAACTTCGTGCACCGTTTCGTCACCACCGCCGGCAGGTCACCCAGGTCAAGCGACCCTCGAAAGGTGTGTTCGAGTTTCGTCACTGAGCTGGCAGGCGCCTGCTGTTCGAGTCACCCCGAATGCCGTCATGCGCTGCAGTTTTGGAATACAATACCATTTGCCCGTAGGGTTTTGTCAGCACGGTTTCCCCCGCGGGTGCGGCTACAGTATAGTATACCGATCGTACTTGACCTCCCCACAATAAGTTGCTGCCAGGTGCCTAAGCGGCACAAAAGCGCTGACACTGCCACAAACTCGTCCGGAACAGCGGATGTGAAACAGCGAAACAGTGAATATGACAGCGAAACAGCGCACATGACAGCGAAACAGCGGAAATAAATAAAATAATAAAGCCAAAAAGTGGAACAGCGAGACAGCGGTTAGGAATATACCTGCTGCTGCCCCAATAAGCGCTAGTAGTAGTAGTAGTAGTAGTAGTAGGAATTGGCACGGTCTCTCCTTGTCTATCTGCTCGATGCGTCTGGGGTTCTTGCTTCGAATCGGCAAGCTAATCCATTTCAACCTACTCATTTGCACGTTTATCCTCAAAACAAGTCAAAGAAAAGGGAAGGTGAAACCATGTCACCCTATCAACTTACATACTTGCGAACGGGATGAAGAGAATGGTCTTGGAGGACGTACCAACGACCACCAAGACGATCACCCGGGGGTAAGGGAGGGCGGGAAAATGTTATTCCTTTGCAACTCACTTTGTACCCTGCTAATGTTGTGGACTGAAGTTGGTTGCGAGCAATGTTGACAGTTCGTTGTGCCAGTTCCCTCAGCAAACTGCAGTAGTAGTAGTAGTAGTAGTAGTAGTAGTAGTAGTAGTAGTAGTAGTAGTAGTAGTAGTAGTAGTAGTAGTAGTAGTAGTAGTAGTAGTAGTAGTAGTAGTAGTAGTAGTAGTAGTAGTAGTAGTAGTAGTAGTAGTAGTAGTAGTAGTAGTAGTAGTAGTAGTAGTAGTAGTAGTAGTAGTAGTAGTAGTAGTAGTAGTAGTAGTAGTAGTAGTAGTAGTAGTAGTAGTAGTAGTAGTAGTAGTAGTAGTAGTAGTAGTAGTAGTAGTAGTAGTAGTAGTAGTAGTAGTAGTAGTAGTAGTAGTAGTAGTAGTAGTAGTAGTAGTAGTAGTAGTAGTAGTAGTAGTAGTAGTAGTAGTAGTAGTAGTAGTAGTAGTAGTAGTAGTAGTAGTAGTAGTAGTAGTAGTAGTAGTAGTAGTAGTAGTAGTAGTAGTAGTAGTAGTAGTAGTAGTAGTAGTAGTAGTAGTAGTAGTAGTAGTAGTAGTAGTAGTAGTAGTAGTAGTAGTAGTAGTAGTAGTAGTAGTAGTAGTAGTAGTAGTAGTAGTAGTAGTAGTAGTAGTAGTAGTAGTAGTAGTAGTAGTAGTAGTAGTAGTAGTAGTAGTAGTAGTAGTAGTAGTAGTAGTAGTAGTAGTAGTAGTAGTAGTAGTAGTAGTAGTAGTAGTAGTAGTAGTAGTAGTAGTAGTAGTAGTAGTAGTAGTAGTAGTAGTAGTAGTAGTAGTAGTAGTAGTAGTAGTAGTAGTAGTAGTAGTAGTAGTAGTAGTAGTAGTAGTAGTAGTAGTAGTAGTAGTAGTAGTAGTAGTAGTAGTAGTAGTAGTAGTAGTAGTAGTAGTAGTAGTAGTAGTAGTAGTAGTAGTAGTAGTAGTAGTAGTAGTAGTAGTAGTAGTAGTAGTAGTAGTAGTAGTAGTAGTAGTAGTAGTAGTAGTAGTAGTAGTAGTAGTAGTAGTAGTAGTAGTAGTAGTAGTAGTAGTAGTAGTAGTAGTAGTAGTAGTAGTAGTAGTAGTAGTAGTAGTAGTAGTAGTAGTAGTAGTAGTAGTAGTAGTAGTAGTAGTAGTAGTAGTAGTAGTAGTAGTAGTAGTAGTAGTAGTAGTAGTAGTAGTAGTAGTAGTAGTAGTAGTAGTAGTAGTAGTTGTTAGCTGGCTTCTTCTGGCATCATCGCACTCGTTCTGAGGCGGGGTCTGCAGCCGTTGTTCGGCTGGCGTTCCTCTGGCAGCGCTCTCTCTCACTCAAATGACAGTGAGAATGTGGGGTAGGCCCTGCTTATTGATTCACGGTTGAACGAAGCTAGCACAAGGTTTGCCTGTTCTCGCACCTACTTCACAGATGCTCTACAAACTTCGGCCTGAGCAAAAAAGAAAGAGGAAGGTGAGACTGACTTTCTTTGCTCCTGCTGGGTTTGGGCTTTTGTTGCTGCCAGAGTGACTTGTGCCTCCTCCCAAACTCTTCTGGTGTTGGTTTGGGTAGGTGCTCCTCCTGCCATGCGCTTTGCTCCAATTCCCACGGTAAACCATAGTAGTAGTAGTAGTAGTAGTAGTAGTAGTAGTAGTAGTAGTAGTAGTAGTAGTAGTAGTAGTAGTAGTAGTAGTAGTAGTAGTAGTAGTAGTAGTAGTAGTAGTAGTAGTAGTAGTAGTAGTAGTAGTAGTAGTAGTAGTAGTAGGAATTGGCAGCTAGCTTCTGGCCTCATCGCACTCGGTCTCGGCTTAGGTCTTCGGTCATTGTACTCAGGGTGGGCTTGGCTACCTACGCCATCCGGAGTATTCATCATCGGAAAGGGGAGGAAAGAGAAGTCAGACAGAACCTTGATAACTTGCAACTAGCGAATGGGATAGAGTGTGCCTGTTGACCATGTCAATGGGCCAACCAGGCGAGATCACAATGGGGGCAAGGGAGGGCGGGAAGAAGAAGAATTCAGTCTCAGAAGACCCACCTCAGCCCACCCGAAGTCTCCTGTTGTAGGCTCGGGTGGTGTGCTCATCCTGCCATGCGCTTTGCTCCAGTTCCTACCGTGTACTAAGTAGTAGTAGTAGTAGTAGTAGTAGTAGTAGTAGTAGTAGTAGTAGTAGTAGTAGTAGTAGTAGTAGTAGTAGTAGTAGTAGTAGTAGTAGTAGTAGTAGTAGTAGTAGTAGTAGTAGTAGTAGTAGTAGTAGTAGTAGTAGTAGTAGTAGTAGTAGGAATTGGCAGCTAGCTTCTGGCCTCATCGCACTCGGTCTCGGCTTAGGTCTTCGGTCATTGTACTCAGGGTGGGCTTGGCTACCTACGCCATCCGGAGTATTCATCATCGGAAAGGGGAGGAAAGAGAAGTCAGACAGAACCTTGATAACTTGCAACTAGCGAATGGGATAGAGTGTGCCTGTTGACCATGTCAATGGGCCAACCAGGCGAGATCACAATGGGGGCAAGGGAGGGCGGGAAGAAGAAGAATTCAGTCTCAGAAGACCCACCTCAGCCCACCCGAAGTCTCCTGTTGTAGGCTCGGGTGGTGTGCTCATCCTGCCATGCGCTTTGCTCCAGTTCCTACCGTGTACTAAAGGAATTGGCAGCTAGCTTCTGGCCTCATCGCACTCGGTCTCGGCTTAGGTCTTCGGTCATTGTACTCAGGGTGGGCTTGGCTACCTACGCCATCCGGAGTATTCATCATCGGAAAGGGGAGGAAAGAGAAGTCAGACAGAACCTTGATAACTTGCAACTAGCGAATGGGATAGAGTGTGCCTGTTGACCATGTCAATGGGCCAACCAGGCGAGATCACAATCCATCCACCACTCCGCCAGTGAAAAACGTCCTCACCGCTTGTGTCACCGCCGCCACGGACTGAGGAGTGAAGGCCGTCAAGGGAACCCGGGATGGGAGATCAGCGGGATTTCCTGCACTCCTCACCCATCGAACCGATATAGCGCAGTTCAAGGACTGCACCCGCTTCAAACCTGCAACCACCGCGTTGTTCAACACGGAACTCCGCAGACACGCACCTTTCCGCGCGACTCCTTTGACGGTTGTGTTGTCGACGACAACGTCAACCCGACCCCCAGACACAGTATCGGGCAAGCACAAAAGAACACGCTCGAAAGCCAGCGCCTCGAGCTCGTTTATATGAAAGAGGGACTCCTCGCGGGACCACGCCGCACCAAGGATAGTCACCTCTGATGTGCGAGAGTCGACGAGGACGCCCCCCCAACCTTTTTTACTGGCATCTACAAAGGCCGTTATAGACGGCCTCGCCGCTCCGGTTGGAAGACTGCGAGGTTTCAAAACCGAATCAATCCAGGTTTGCAGAGACGCCCGCACGCACGGGGAAATCGACACGTAATCGGACGGCAGCTTGGCTCCTCGATTCAACGCGTTGGTGACACGTCGGAGAAACTTCAGCGAAAACCAGAAGGACCCGGGGAAAATCCCCGCGATGGCCGATGCGTGCAGCAGGCGCCCTCCCAAGGTTTCCAACTCATGCGCCGGAACGGTCGCAGCACCCAGCACGTAGCGCGTTTCCAACAGCTTCCGCTTGAGCTTGCGGCACAGCGCCACCTGGTGTGACACATGATCCCACCGGACTCCGATGAACTCGTACTGCCGTGAGGCAGTTTGCGAATCCGTCTCTTTCCAAGTTAGGCCGCAGTCGGAGGCGGTCCGATCCAAACGTCGAGTGGCTTCGACGACGGACTTCTTTGTTCCGGCGTATCTGATGTTGTCGACCCACACATCGACAACCACAGAGCGCTCCGCAAACTCGGGCATCACGTAGTCCGGATGCCCGGCCGAAACGGCGGCAAGAGTGTGCATTATCTCCGGGGCACACGAATGCCCCATGGGGAGACGTGTCAACTCCCACCATGCGCCCTCCGCGTCGCAGAACCGGAAGAGCCGAGTTGCGCCTGGAGGAATGGCCACTGCGTAGAACCCCGTTCTGAAGTCCCGCGTCGTGCCACACTCCTCATGTACCGCGGTAAGGTACTTGGACACATGCCCCAATGGCACGTGCGCTTCGTAACCCTGGGCGTCGGCCACACGATTCCCATCGAACGACCACAAAATGAATCGCTGGCGCAACGCCCCGTCCTTCTCCTCGATGACGGTGAAGGGCACGTTTACCAGAGGGCCCGGACCAGGCGCTCGTCTGGCGATACCGTGTTTGGACAGCTCGCGCGCATGTCTAGGATCGAGTCGGGAAGGCGATCCCATTGACGGTAGAAGGTCGCCGGTTTCCGGTGAAAACGTCAGGCGCCACGTATCGTCAAAACGCTTGCGCGCCGCCGGTGTCATCCGATTCTTCAACTTCTCCACGTCCATACAGTCGATGGATGCTGCGTGAAGGGGAGCCTCCTTCTCTTCCTTCGTCCGAGGGAGCCGTGTCGAGCCGCCTCGTCTGGTGATCGAATGCCCGCCCGACTTCTCGAAGACATCCGACCGCAAGAAGCTGGTCACAGAAAGATCGTGACCTTCCCCGTCTCCAGGGCGCGTGCCATGTCGACGAGGCCACCGCCGTACCGAATCGTCATGTCGGATAGCGTCCCCGGGCCGCCCTTCTCCTCGTGCTTGCCCAGGCGATCGACGAGGTACGGCGAGATCGGTTCCCCGCGTGCCATCAGCGCGAAGAGGTGCGTCATCGCCCCTCTCTTGATCGAGTGGGCGGAGAACCCGTTCATCGTCGGGGTCCGGGCCCAGGTAGCGTCCAAGGTCGTTGCCGTCATCGCCGAGAGCTGCCGGAACGGCGCACAGACCTGATAGAGGGCCGCAATCTCGGCGGTCAGGTGCCCCTTCACGACAGTGAACCTCGACGCTCTGAAGGGGTTGCGGCGGCGGCCCTTTGGCGTCTGCATCCAGTCGACGATGACTTCCTCCGCCGTAACAAGCAGGAACTGGTGCGACGACAGCGACGCTACCTCCCCCCAACGGGCTGCCGCCTTCCAACACAGAAAAACCCCGAGCCTGATCGTGGCCGGCTGGCCCTCCGCCCACGAAAGGAGGGTCTGCTTCTTTACCGGGGTAGCTTGGCACAGGGGAACTGCCGCGCCCGTATTGCGCAGTGCCGAAGAGAGCACACGCAGGGGACTGTTGTCGAGGCCCATCGACCCAAATACCGCCGACAGGGACTTCGCATACGTGAGTAGCCCTTGGGGCCTCACGCCCGTAGCCGCCAGAAAGACACACGCGACATTCGCATCGATCAGGAGGCCGCGCTCCGACGTCCAGGCCTGGAGCCGCCGCCACAAGCCACGGCGCTCCTGGAGAGTGGTTTCGGCCCACATCGTCTGCGCGAGGGCAGCCAAGCGCGCTTCCGCTTGCGGCACCGTCACCAGCGCCTCGCCCGTACGGATCGTGCGCCCAGGTGTCCAACCCGTCAGAAGACTGTGGACGGCGCGGCCTATAGCTGTCTGTGGACGGCTCGCCCACCCTGGCGCCTGAGAGGCCGCCGCAGACACGTTGGAGGGTCTCAGCAACGTTGGACAACCGCTCAGCAACGTCGAAGAACACGCCAATGCAGGCGCAGCTCTTGCACGACCGGGCGGTTTCGGACGAGGGAGGTCTCTCCTCGCGCGAAGGGTCTGGTGAGGTCCCACGACCTGGGGCGGGCGAACATGAAGAATTTGGTTGACTGCGCCCGGATGGGCGGACTTCGTAACTGGCATGAGTTTTGGGGGCCGGAGGACGGCCAGTCAATGTTTCCCTCCGGCCTTTCCGTTTCCCTGCGACTTCTTGTACTGCCGCCTCGGACGCTCCGACTTTTCGCGTTGTCCTCGAATCCCGGCCACGACCTTGTCGAACGGATCATCCGTTAACTGTTGGAGACCGCGCATGACGGATTTCCGGCTTATTCCCTCCTCAACGTAGACGCGCTGGGCACGGAGGTCCAGAAGGAGGTCGTTACCGAGCTTCACCTGCTCAGGGCAGCTTTCCCAACCGTCTGTCGTCGCCGCCGATATCAACCAGCACTTGAGCCTCGTAAAGGTGTCATGGAGAAGATCACCACCTGGCAAATGCCGCCTCCCAGCAACATACGCCACGTCAAGGTCCCGGACTAGCGTCTCCGGGTCAACGGCCATCTGTCCCTTCCAGTCCAACACGTTCTTTGCCTCAGCCACAAACGACCGAAGAGTCGACTCCGAAGGTGCGCCCTTCTTCACGCTCTGCAGCTCCGCCACCGCCTGGCGAAGGGCTCCGAGCTCCAATCGCAGAGCTGCACCATCGTCGACGGCAGCCCGCCTAGGTGAAATCGGAGGACTTTGCGGCGGCGTTGGTGGGCGGGGTCCCTCTTGATCGGCGTTGTCGTCCCTGTCCGGGCGCCTGAGTTCCGGTGCGCCGGCTTTCCACTTGGAGCTAGCCTTCATTGCCAGCTTCAGAATCCGCGGGTTGATCAGCGACGCATCCGCGAGCAGAGCTGCTACCTTCCACGCTTCTAGCGCCTCCACCTTCTCGTCCAAATCACTACCCACGTCCACCTCCAGGAGATCCCGCACCACGGCCTTCGCGGAAGGCAGTTGCTCTCCATCCGGTAGAGCACCGAAGAAGTGGATGATCCACTCGCGCAGGTCAGAGAGAACAATGTATCGCCTAAGAAACGGCTTTCCCACTAGCTCCGTGAACGACGCAGTGAACTCCTTTGGCAGCGTCCATCCTTGGTGGCCCGACGAGGACTCCTTGTAGAAAACGGACGCGCGGGGATCATTGGGCATGGCAGAAAGAAGAAGAATTCAGTCTCAGAAGACCCACCTCAGCCCACCCGAAGTCTCCTGTTGTAGGCTCGGGTGGTGTGCTCATCCTGCCATGCGCTTTGCTCCAGTTCCTACCGTGTACTAAAGTAGTAGTAGTAGTAGTAGTAGTAGTAGTAGTAGTAGTAGTAGTAGTAGTAGTAGTAGTAGTAGTAGTAGTAGTAGTAGTAGTAGTAGTAGTAGTAGTAGTAGTAGTAGTAGTAGTAGTAGTAGTAGTAGTAGTAGTAGTAGTAGTAGTAGTAGTAGTAGTAGTAGTAGTAGTAGTAGTAGTAGTAGTAGTAGTAGTAGTAGTAGTAGTAGTAGTAGTAGTAGTAGTAGTAGTAGTAGTAGTAGTAGTAGTAGTAGTAGTAGTAGTAGTAGTAGTAGTAGTAGTAGTAGTAGTAGTAGTAGTAGTAGTAGTAGTAGTAGTAGTAGTAGTAGTAGTAGTAGTAGTAGTAGTAGTAGTAGTAGTAGTAGTAGTAGTAGTAGTAGTAGTAGTAGTAGTAGTAGTAGTAGTAGTAGTAGTAGTAGTAGTAGTAGTAGTAGTAGTAGTAGTAGTAGTAGTAGTAGTAGTAGTAGTAGTAGTAGTAGTAGTAGTAGTAGTAGTAGTAGTAGTAGTAGTAGTAGTAGTAGTAGTAGTAGTAGTAGTAGTAGTAGTAGTAGTAGTCTCTTCTTCATGGAGACCCGCCCCCGCATCCCGACTGTCCAATCACTGTCGAGAAAGTTATAATATAATAAAAAAAGGTACTTGCGTCAAAAAGAGAACAGTAGTCGATTCGTCCGTTGCGCCCTCGCGACTCCCCCCCCTCCGGAAAACAACAAGAAAAGCACCCACACCTCGTAGTCACGCCCGGTCCAAGCGACGTACTGGTGCCCGGCCGGGGGCCACGCGTAGGATCCTTCCGGGCGGCGCCAGTGCGGGTAGTAGACGACGTCCCGGTCGGCGGGCGGCACCGTCTTGTAGCTTCGGGGAGACCGCGACCGCGGCGGGCTGCGGGCCGAGCTGCTGCTGGAGCTGTGGCGGCGGCTGGAGCTGCTGCTGGCGCGGGTGCGGCGGTACGACGGCGGCGGCGGGGCGTCGCGCTGCGGGCTGTCGTACGGGTACGACGACTTGACGGGGCGCGCCGACGGCGGCGGCGGCGCGCCGACCGGCGTCTTCGCCCCCGGCTGCGGGGGAACCCAGTACGGGTCCGTCACCACCGGCCGCTCGTCGCTGCGCGACGCGCCCTCGCTGCGCCCCTTCCGGCTCGACCGCCGGCTCCGGTCAGAGCTGCGCCGCGGCGACGCCTCCCGGCGGGGGGGCGGCGGCGCCGTCGCGTACTTCGCGGCCGGCGGCTGCCCATACCCGGGCCGGAAGCTCGGCCCCGACTGCCACGACATTCCGGATGATTTTGCCCCCCTCCCTACCCTGTATCGCATGATTGAAACACGTACTTAGTGGAATGTGCACCGCCATATGAGAATACCGAGGCGAGGTCATTGCCACAGAGCGGAGTGCATGCCCCGCTTCAAATTGTGATTGACTCGCTCTAGTGCTTAGCGTTCTTGCCTTATGAACACCAGTCTCTTTCTTATTGCCACTCTTTCATGCGTGGTTGACCTCGCTGCGCCCCTTCCGGCTCGACCGCCGGCTCCGGTCAGAGCTGCGCCGCGGCGACGCCTCCCGGCGGGGGGGCGGCGGCGCCGTCGCGTACTTCGCGGCCGGCGGCTGCCCATACCCGGGCCGGAAGCTCGGTCCCGACTGCCACGACATTCCGGATGATTTTGCCCCCCTCCCTTACCCTGTATCACATGATTGAAACAAGTGCCCGCTTAGTGAGATTACCGAGGCGAGGTCATTGCCACAACGAGCGGAGTGCATGCCCCGCTTCAAATTGTGATTGACTCGCTCTAGTGCTTAGCGTTCTTGCCTTATGAACACCAGTCTCTTTCTTATTGCCATGCGTGGTTGACCTCGCTGCGCCCCTTCCGGCTCGACCGCCGGCTCCGGTCAGAGCTGCGCCGCGGCGACGCCTCCCGGCGGGAGGGCGGCGGCGCCGTCGAGTACTTCGCGACCGGCGGCTGCCCATACCCGGGCCGGAAGCTCGGTCCCGACTGCCACGACATTCCGGATGATTTTGCCCCCCTCCCTTACCCTGTATCACATGATTGAAACAAGTGCCCGCTTAGTGAGATTACCGAGGCGAGGTCATTGCCACAACGAGCGGAGTGCATGCCCCGCTTCAAATTGTGATTGACTCGCTCTAGTGCTTAGCGTTCTTGCCTTATGATCACCAGTCTCTTTCTTATTGCCACTCGTTCATACGTGGTTCACCTCGCTGCGCCCCTTCCAGCTCGACCGCCGGCTCCGGTCAGAGCTGCGCCGTCGCATACTCGGTGGCCGGCGGCTACCCGCACGACATTTCGGATGCGTTTGCCCCCCTTCCCTGCGTAGCATGATTGAACCCGGGTAATTGGTGGAATTTAAACACCGCCATTTGAGATTATCGAGGCAAGGTCGTGCCAGAATAGCAGCTATGTCACAGAGCGGAGTGCATGCCCTGTTTCGAATTGTGATTGACTAACCCTAGTGATTAGCGCTATTGTCTTACGAATACCAGTCTCTTTCAATTGCCGGTATATGATACGTGGAGTATCTTTGGCGGACTCCCCTCCTCTGCGGACTGCTCCACCGAATAGCCCCGTTGGCCTGCATGACACGGGGTCGAAAACGCAAGGGGCAAAAGGGGAAAAGTTTTAGTTTAATGTTTAGACAGAACTCTCTCTGCCTCGGAAGGGGCGGGGGCGGTGGGGTGGCGGCGCTTTTGCTGTCGGATTCTGGTCCATCGTCGACTTAACGATAAACCTTATTACTATTTTTCGGGTGAGCAATTCTTTTTCGCAATGTTTCTTCTTTCTTCTTGTTTCTTTGGGTCCACCTCGCAAGGCTAATGGAGCAGCGTTTTTTTCTCGGAGGCCTTCAAGGCGGCTTTCGAACTGGAGTCCCGAGTCTTGTGTGCCGATCCAGCGGGGGAAGATGAAAAAGACAGGCGCTTCGTTTTGTTTGTGCGTGCCGGGTGATCGTTTTCCCACTTGTCTTTACCCTGTGTATATTCAGGTAAGGAATTCTCATCAACCACCAAAACACGCTGTCTACGTCTTTTTAGTCTGCACAATACATTGAAGGGCAACCCGCAAGAGTGTTAGTACTAAAAAAGGTTAGCCCAGCAAAGCTTGAGCCGGTGTTGCTGGTTGCACAGTGCGTCTCTACGGGCTTGTGTCAAACACTGGCGCTCCCAAAGGTGGGCCTTGATGCCCAGGCAGCAACGACTTTTTGACTTGGCCAACATCGGGGTTGTTACAACGCTTTTTACGCCCGACACCGACACCTCCCCTTGGCACAAACGTACCCGGGGAGAGCCTGCTACGCAGGAGCTTCATGCGTGCTCGGCGATACAGCCGGGCGAGGTCGTCAGGTGAAGTTTTTACACAAGTCGAAAGCACGTCTTCACTACAATGTGTATCAGCTACTCGAAATCTGCGAATCCATCCGGCGACATTGCAAGATTTCCTACGAAGAATCCATTTCCTGAGTGTTCGTACCAATGAACCGGCATCAACGTGTTCGCGGCGGAGTGTCGAGGAACAAAGCGAAGATCTCGGGACGCCAGGCGCCGTCTCTTGACGGCTTGCCGATTGTACACTACAAGCTTGGATGTAACTCCTCACTCATTATGTGTTCTGTGGAACGCGAGAGAGAACACACAACAGTCGAAGGTGAGGGTCATGCCTTGGCAGTGCCAGGGTTTCCTCTCACGCTTCCTGTATGTGTTCTCATTGTCGTCGCTACCACGCGGACCGGAAGAAATCAGAGATGAGAAAAAGAGAAATGGACAGTAATGTTGAAGCAATGTTGAAAAGAGAGTCGGGCAAAGTCAAACAAAGAACTTAGGTATACAATCGAGGGGGAGGGGTTGGTCGCACGCAAGACGTTTCTTCTTCGAAATCCCTCTTCCCGCACAGCATCCGCAGGCGGGAGAAGAAAGAACACAGCACGCAGCCATGCGTTTCGGATAATGATATCCTCCTTTGCATTGGCTTCGCGTTGCCGTTTCCGTCTCGGTATTGCTGCAGAAAAGGATAGGCATGACCGACCGACAATGATTTTCGCGTGCTCGCATGCTTCCTGAGGACTCCCGGAGATCTCGGCTTCGTTTACGTAAGTTCGTTAACAACGAGAAAGTCACAGATTCTCCGCGTACGATACCAAAACATGTACGAGCAACACGTGCACGTACATGTCGAAGCGGGGGGCGATCGTTTTTGGCTAGAGTGCAAAGGATCTATGGTGACAATCTGCATCCGTCAGTTTCTCTTTGAACGCAATGAGTCGTGTTCCGGCGCGTGCACATCAGTATTGGCACAAACGTGCACAGGCGTGTGTGTGTTGAGCACAGCCCCCCGCCACAGCCCGTGCACGGTTCTGAGTCCCGAGTTTGGCGTTCGACTCTCGATTCGACGATGATTGGCTTGCTGATCATTATCGATCGAGTTGAATCGGTTTGAATCGAGAATGTGGCGGTGCAAAGATCACTCAAACCCGATCGATGCTCTGTTTGAAATTCTGGGTCCGAGAACGAGCATCGCATATCTTCTGGAGTTGAATCGCAAGGTTTTACGCGCTCAGATACGATGTGACCTGCCACTTCTTTCAACGGGTCGCTGGTATTGGCGGTTCCTTTTTGTTGTTGTTTTTTGGTCGGACCCCGTCGGCAGAGAAAAGGCGCCCGGTCGTTTTCGTTCAGAAGCTTTTTCCGGGCAGAATGCAGCCGCTTTGCCTCGGGCCGGCCACATTCTAAAACAACTCCCCGAGGGCAGATTAAGAGCTGAATTTCTTCAGCCGAGATCGGCCAGTTCTTATTTGGAGTGGACAACGTGCGCTCGGAAGGCATTTTTCATTTGTCGCGTTAGTGGGATAGGGATTATTAATGTGCAACTGGCTGCCGCCTCGAGTATGCCCCGCAAAGCTGGTGCTCGTCGGGGAACTATTCTCCTGCCCTCGGGAAGTCGGTTCTCTTGATCTCGGCATCCGAAAACTCTCACGCAAGGGGTCGAGTTTTCTCTCGGGCAGAAGAAGAAAATGGATACTTCGGCCCCGCGCTCCTGAGGGAAAGCTCTTGTTACAATGCCAACGAGCGCTGCTTAAAATCACCCGTCGGCACGCGGTTACCGCCCGCGCTGGCTTTGAAGCGATGGTTTGCTGCTGGTCGTCCGCGTTTACTCGACGGCCTGTTTCTTGCTCCGCTTCGAATCCGCGAAGAGGGCGATCTTGAAGACCAGCGCGCTCCAGTAGAAGTTGAGCGCGCAGAGGACGATCCAGCCGGCGACGACGACGCCGGTCGATGTCTCCTGCCAGTCCCGCGGGCTGCGGTACAGCTGCCGCAGGAACGGCACCTGCTCGGCGGCTCGCACCCACAGGAACAGCACGAAGAAGAACATGCGCGCGGCCGCGCTCTTCGGGAAGAAGAACTTCAGGTTCAGGGCGACGTTCGACACGAGGCACCGCGAAATCGAGTCCCAGACCAGGTGCCAGTAGAACAAATCGTGCACGGGGACGTGGACGTACACTGCCAGCGTCACCGCCGTGAACACTGCGCAGAGTGTGTGGTGCAAAAGCATGGCCGGTCGCCAGATGCCCAGGACGACGAGTTCCACCAGCTCGGTGAGCAAACCGTAGATTTCGTACCCGGCGCAGGCCCCACTTTGCGCCCCGATGGACAGAGGGGTCGGGGTGCCGACGAAGATGATGTACAGCCAGTTGTACGTGAAAAACAGGGAGAGGCACAGCTGCACGAAGTTGTTGCAGGATCGGATCTCCTTCGAGACGAAGGCGTACCAGCCGGCGTGCAGGGCGACGCCGCCCAGCGCGAAGGCGGCGGCGATCTTCATGAACACGATGATGCCGCTGTCTCGGTCGTACCCTTCCCAGTCCTTCACTTGTGACGGTGCGACCCTGTCCGCATACGGCGTCAAAGCCGCCATGAGCGCGACCATCGCCAGCACCAGCACAGTTTGCATCCCCATCCTGCCCCCCGTTTTCTTGCTTTCCTGTGTGACGGAAGTCGAGATCTCGAATTGCAACGAACGCGGCTGTGGCCGCGAGCGGCTTGGTTATGGTCGTTGCGACTGGAATTCTGACTCCGAGTGCGATCTTCATGGACACGATGGTGTGCACCAGTCGTGCCCTTTACTTGTGACGGTCTGGCCCTGCCCACATTCAGACCCCGACCGCCATATGGATTGCTTGGCTTTTGGGAGCTGGGCTTTGAGTGAACACCAAGGCTTCCCATTAGAACTGCGATTTCCACCGATTGAAATTGAGCGAGTACAGGATGGCATGGTAGAGGGTCGTGATCATGACTGTCTTTGCGATTGAGAATGCCGTCGTGCTTCTGATAGAGTACGGTTGATCGTCTCCTGTGGCGTCGCAGACTAGTCAAACCAACAAGCTGAAAAAGTGGAAGACACAAGAGCGGATCTCCTTGACTACTAATTCGTGTTCCGGCTGGCCTGCTCCAAAGAGAGAACCTGCAGCCGGTCGGCTGCTCCCTCCCAGCCTTGTTTCTTTCCAACTGGGGACTGTGGTGATACGCGATTTGGCTGGTTGCCCAGACGCGTTGCTGCGCCAAGAGAGGCGCGCGATTCTTTCTGCGATGACGCAAGCCTCCAATAATAGCTTGTTTAGTTGTTCCGCTTTTTTGCTGTCACGGCGAACGCCTGCTTACGGCGCTCGTTGTACGGAAGCTAGGACGGCATGTCTGATCACGACGCGGTTCTCGATGGCAGGTGAATGTAGACAGTGGTGCGGGAAGCAATTCCTCGTCCGAGCTCGCCAACGTTGAGCGAGAAGCTGTACGCCCACACCGAAAGCACCGGCATAGGCATCGTTGTCATCTGCACGAACATACGGAAGTCTTCTGTAATCAACCATCTGAAGGCCAAGCTCACTGATCCGTGAAGGCTCTGCCTGCAGCCGGCAGCTGGCCCTGCAGACGAAGGTACTCGCCTCGTTCGTCTGCAGAATGCAGGTCTCTGCAAGCCAGCCACCCGCGCTCATTCTGCAGCAGCACGTAAAGACAGGCACTCGTTCGTCTGCAGAAGGGACGAGCCGAGTGTCCTGGCGGCGGGTAACGGGAAGCTCGGGTCCGTAGCGTGGCACCTCGGTACGAAAACAATAACCCGGCCAGAATTGATCACGCACAGTAGCGCACTAGCGAATGACGTAAGCCCCCGCTTACGCACTTGCCAATTGACCACAGTGATGAATATGTGGTAACATGCGGTCCCCTCGACAGAGGAATGGGTACCCGTGGCTGAAGCTGGACGAGCTGTCTACCTTTGCTCTAGGCTTGAGAGGTACGGTGACCACTGCTGCAACCCCGCGCGCAGAAGCCGTTCTGCGATGTAGCCGTCTGTATTCCCTGCCGACACAGCTTACCCCTCGCACCGAGGGCAGAGGCACGGGTGGCCCCACTGCTGGAAAAGCTCATCCCGGTCGTCCGCAGAAAGGGATGCGGGGGTGTTTCCGTCTGTGTAGTCGATGGTAATCTCGCAGCCCGGGTCGATGCCGGTGGTGGCGATGACTTGCACGGTAGCCTGCGGCGTCATGTGACACCTCGCGTTGCTTTCGCAGGAGTGGTTTAAAAGCGAGTGCGCAGCAAACAGGTGCCGAGACTCAGTCCCCGGCCACGAGTTCGTCACGCACACGTCGTACGCCAGCAAGAACGCTTCTTTGTCGATCCCTTGCACGCACTCGCCGACGTTGAGCAAGAAGTTGTCGACGATGCTCTCGCTTTTCTCCCGCTGCGCGTCGCTCAGACTCCTCGTCCACAGCTTAAGCGCCCGATCAGGATCAGGCAGGGACTGCACCGTGCACAGCAGCCGCAACGCGAGGGTGCAGTCCGTGAAGACCTCTTGGACGATCCGGATTTGCTCGACCGTCATCGCTTCTTCTTCTTCGTCCTCGCCGTCGTCTTCTTCCGCGTCCCCCCGGCCTCCCCCGTCTCCTCCGGTTTCCCCGGACGCCGGCTCCTCAGGGCGCGGGCTTTCAGTTGCAGTCGCGAGGCCGGCTGGGAAGAGGAGGGCGAAGGCGTGCGCGTTTTGAAGCTCGCCGCTCACCTTGTGGACGATGTCCGCGAGGTCCCTCGAGCAGCACCCGTACTTGTCCTGGTGGTGCCACGTGCAGGCGGCGGCGGCCTCGCAGCGCGGGGAGCAGAAGGTGCGGCCGCAGTCCGGGCAGGTGCTCGGGGCCGGCGGCCGGTCGGTCAGCCTGCCGTCGACGGCCGCCGCGTCGGGGCGGGCGCCCGGCGGGGCCGGCACGATGCCGTCGCCGCAGTGAGCGCAGTACGCGTCGACCTTCGGCAGCGGGAAGCACCGTGCGGTCGCGACCGCCTCCTCGGCCAGCACCACGTCGCCGGCCGCGACGGCCCGCCGGGCGAACACGCCGGTGCCCTTTCCGCCGGCGCCCTTCGCCTCCGCCGCGGCGCTGCTCGCGGCCAGGATCTCGCTCCGCCCGCACCACCCGCTGGCGTTCCACGTGCGCAGCGCGCTCGCCGTCGCGGTCGTCATCTTCTCGGGTGGCCCCTCCTCCTGCCCCATTTCCCCGTCAGGGTAGAAAGGAAAGCTACCTGTGTGTGGCTGTCTTGTTCGAGAGGTGGTCCGCCGCATCGGCCGGTGCCCGGTGGTAGGCAGCTGCTCGTGCACGCCTTGCGCGGGAGACAAGATTGTGTCGTGGCTGCTTCTTCCGCAGTTTGTCGCACTGGCTCGACTATGAGGGTGCGGGGTCCGCAGCCGGTCAATGCTTCACGCTGGTTTGAGGCGGAGAATGACGGGAGTCGTAGACCTTGGCGGCGGGGTGGAGGAAAAAAGGCAAGCCGTTATTAACGGCGAGACCGCCTGGCAATCGAGCCCCGTCAACTGCACGCTTCCGGTGACCGGGAGGGAACAGTGCCGGCAACACAGACTGTTTGAGCCCGCGCCGCAATAGGGCAGAATACCCGTTACATCGGGCCCTCAGAGCCTAGTGTAGAAGGGCATATCTACCATAGCTCCTAGAACGAATGGGCGCCTGCACGCAGCAGCGTCTGAGCACTCGTAGTTACAGGGTGAGTGGTAGGTGGTCCGCACAGCCACAGGCCCTAGAGGTCAGGTGCTTGAGGACACCCTCGAGGGAGACACAGGTCTCCCAGTTGGCCCCTGCACCTTTCTTCGCATTCTCGGGATAAGAAGACGGTGGTAGTAGACTCCAGTTGACCTTTGGCTGCGGGTGGAGGAACAAGATGAATTGATCTGTTCACGACTTCCTCCCACGGAACGTTTGAGCCCGCACGGCACTTGCTTGACAGGCCGAATAATCGAGAAGAGGGCAGTGCAAAGAAAACACTCGCTCTAATACTCAACTTTCCTTTTGCTTTGTGTTGTGTTCTTTGTCCGTTGCCTTTCGGAGGAAACAACCCGTATTCGGTCCAAATACCACAGCCGGGCAGAAGCCAGATGGAATAGGATCTTCGAAAAGGCCTGAAGAGAAGACCCTGAGAGGCTGTAGCGTGCAGCACCCTCGTCGCATTCTGATTTGTGCCCTTTTATGCACGGACGCGACGCATGCGGCGGTGTGGCTTCTCGTAGCTTGTTAAAGCTACCGGAGCTACGAGCCTGGGCGTGTTCCCGAAATGGTCGCAATCTACCGAAGCGTGGTATCCTTTCCATCGAGGTTTCTTCGTCGGAGACAACAACAGTAATATATCTAGGTGGGGAGGAGACCAAAAAGGGGTGGTGAGGCTAAGCTGCGTGGCTGCGTATGGACGCACGATTGCGGTTCTGGCTTCATAGTTTTGGGAAGCGGCGGGGAAACGGGTTGAAGGTCAAGACTACGGTTATCCCTTGATTCGCTCCATTCGAGAGGGTAGGCATTGCCTGAGGCCGAAACAAGTTCCGGGGGTGAGCGTTTGATCAACTGGGTCGCCAGTGGCAGCATCACGGCACTGTCCGATCGAACAAACGATAAGGGACTAGAAATGGGAGTTCCTCTCGTAGTACCCCGTGTGGTGTCAGAATGCGCTAGCCCGATGAGCTCTCTCTCCATCAGTGAGCCGGTCCATCCCCTCTTGATAGACCGTTTTAGACCGAAGAATACAGCACCGGGCCATTCGATGCAGCTCTAGGGACTAGGGATGGACTTGATAGACCGTGGTGGACCGTGATTCACTGTGACAAACAGCGGCAGGCACTTCGATGCAGCTTCAAGAGATAGGGACGGACCGGCTCAAACAGTAGGGTAAACCCAACCTGTCTCACGACGGTCTAAACCCAGCTCACGTTCCCTGTTAGTGGGTGTACAATCCAACCGCCCTTAGACAATTCTGCTTGTCTAGGTTGGGAAGAGCCGACATCGAAGGATCAAAAAGCACGTCCCTTGGCAACCTGAGCTCTGGACCCACTGAAGAGCTTCGCAACCGGCAGTATCGATTCGCGCGCTGACGGCACCCGTAGGAAAGCGGGGTGTCACTTCCTCTTGTCGCGCCAGTCCGGCTTCTGCTTGCCGTCCTTCTTCTCGCCTTTGTCCTTCCCGCCAACGATTTCCGCGGCGAACCACTGATCCTCCGTCAGCCCCACGTCCAAGAACTCGCGCAGCGTCTTTGGCGCGCCCTGCGGGTCGACGCGCGCCACCTTCTTGACCTCCGGGAACACCTCTCTTTCGGCGGCGTCCCACAGCGCGGGGTCCGCGAAGTCGGCTTTCTCCTTCGGCTCGACGGCGGCCGGCTCAGCGGGTTTGCCCTGTTTTTTGTAGAGTGTAAGTTCACTTAGAGATACGGGGGTTTGCAGTCTCCGGGTGACCAGTGTCGTAAAGGTTCCTTTAACCACTTAAGGACGGGCAGGGTTAATTTGAGAGAAGGGGACGTTCTGGAAACGCGCCAGCACTTCAGCCTCCCTCCGGGACCTCGCCGTGGTTTCGGGCCCTTCGCCGATGGCGGACTTGCCGGAGCCCTGTCGGAACCGTGCCAGGATCTCCGCCGGTTTCTGCTCGGCGGCATCGTCGGCCGGCCGGTTTGTCTCCGCCGGCTGCGGGTCTGGGAGCTTCTCGTACAACCCCCCTCCATGGAAAATCTCAGGTATCCGCTGAGAACTCGGAGCAGGATTTCTGCCCGACGAAGAAGGACGCGTTTCAAAGATTCGTGTCAGATCTCTCTGATAAAGCAAACGGCGACCACTTTCGACCATTTTTTGGCCTCTCATCCGCGAAGTTGACACCCGCGAACTTTCTTGAATTAACTATTACAGTGGTAGTTCGTCCGGAAATGGTTAAGTTCCTTTTTGTGTTACCGTCCCGAGGGACAATCAATATCGTGCCTTGACCTTTGTTTGTGAGAAGGGGTTTTTTTTTGGTGACGCGCTTCAGGTAGAGTGAAACAAATAAGAATTAAAGCCTTGTCTTTCCGTCTCTTTGCATTTGTATCCCGCTCTTCCATACGGCTTTTTTCGGGAATTCTTTTTGTGTAAACAGTGCTGTTGGTACTGATGATTATTGGCTATGTACTGCACGAAACTTACCAGGCAGTCATCAGCGATTGAGTGGCGCTTGAAAATCTAATCCATCAGACTGCGTTCGACTCTTGATTCGACGATGATTGGCAGCTGACCGACATTGAAAATCGTCGGTCGCTCTCATTCAAGATCCTTGAGCAAACGCCCAGGATTTCAAACAGCGCAATAATCGGGTAAATGAGCTTTGCACCACCACATCTAGTCTCGTGAGGCATGGATTAATTTTGGCATAACAGGTCGCTTGAATGCTGAAGATCTACGCGCTGAATCCCCCTTCAATCTTGCCCTGTCCACGAGGTCATATGAGCTTTCGCACTCCGCGAGGCGGCTCTTTCGATTCCCTCCTAGCGTGCTCACTACGACCTCTCCTGTCGCTTCGGATTATTACCAGCCTCCTTCAAACCCCAAAGCGAAAGAGGCGGCAGCACACCGATTTTTTGGACGGCGTGCCCCGCCCCGGCGAGCCCGCCTCCTTCTTCCCTTCCCCGGCGGCAGCGTCGCCGTCGGCCGGCGGCGCTTGGTTGGTGGGGGTCGGTTCGAACCGGCGGGCGGCGACCTTGCGTATGTCGTCGTCGAGGGTGCCCCGCGCTGCGCACCAGGCTTGGAAGGCGGTGAGGCGGGTGCCGGGGCGGAGCTCGGCGTAGGCGGGGTTGCGAGTCCGCGCGGCGAGGGCCGCGATGTGGGCGGCGGACAGCTCGCCAGACTCCTCGCGGTCCGCGAAAAAGAAGACCGTGCGCGCCTTCTTCGCCAGCAGCCCCGCCGCCGCCTCCTCCTGCCCCGGCACGACGCCGCCCCGCACGAACGCCGCCGAGTCCCCCGAGTAGTTGAGCGAGACGAACGGGTACAGATCCTCGAGCACCATCTCCTTCGGCAGCGGGATCGGATCGCAGAAGACCATCTCCCCCTCGTCCTCAGCCTCCCCGGCCCCGGCCGGCTCGGGGGCGGCCGCGGCGGCGGCGGCGTCGTCGGCGGCCGGCGGCGTGTCGGGGGGCGGCAGGGTTACTTTTTTCTTCTTCTTGCTCTTCTTGCCGTCGGCGGCGCCGTCGGCGTCTTCCGCGGCTTCCGCGTCCGGCGCGGGCTCGTCGCCGGGCGGATCGGGCTGCGCTTCGGCGGCGGGCGGCGGGGTTCCCTTGGCCATGCCGAACGCGATTGTCTTCGCGTGCATGTCGACGCGGACGACGACGGTCGCGCTGTTCCCGCTGACCTTGTCCAGCTGCCGTGTGCCGCCGGCTGTGACGAGACACGTGCCGTCTTGGTTGACGCTGGCTGCGAAGTCCAGGATCTGCGGGTTTGTATTCTCTCTTGAGACGGTCGTCGGGTCTTCAGGTGCTCTTGAGAGGAGGAGTAACGCACTACTGGATGTAGGGTGGAAGCACACGAATACTGGCAGAATCTTTTCGCCGAGTTTGGTCATGCCGATCGCGTGCAAGCGAAGACGACGCTTTGCACTTTTTGCGCCTGACCTTGCCCACCTGCTACAGATGCGGTGGTGGCAAAGCACGTGCCGTCTGCATTCACGCTAGCAGCGGAGCCTAGTAATCTTGCTATGTACACGTAGTAGCCGAAAGACTGGAAACATTGTGGACAGGTTTCGTCGCGAGGGTGTGGAATGGTCGATTCAGTTTGCTTGCAATTCGTAGCAGCACCTGAATTGCCAGCGTTTTCAATAGGGCCTTCGTTGGTATTTTGCGGGTGCAATCCATCAATCCTTGGTGCCGCTTGTAGACAAAACCTGGGCGTTAAACCTGAAACAGAAAAAGACACCTCCATGCCAGCACGAGCGAACCGACTCCTCGGCGCCACGCCGACACGCATGGAGCCGAAGCCTTCCTCCGACGGGTGCGTCACGAGCACTTCGAACTCGTACACCATAGCTTCCCCGCTGTAAGGGATCGCCTCGCTCCACATCGCGTTGTGGAAGGTCCACGCCGGGGTCTTCACAGCAACCGTCGCCTCGTCGGCAGTCATCGTCTCCGTGTTGCGGAGGAACCAAGTCCCCCCGCAAAGCATGTTCGCGAGCTCCTCGATGGGCGGCCGCGTCGGGAGCTTGGGCAGCGGGACGATCTTGTAGTCGTTGGCCTCCGTCACGTGGTTGACCCGCAGCAGCAGCTCGACCGTGAAGCACGGGACCGGCACGACCTGGGGCCCCGTCGGTTGCGGCGGCGCGGCCGGCGGCGGCTCCGGGGCGGCGGCGGGCTTTAGGCTTCGCTGCGACCGCAGCGACAGGGTCGATGGCTTCGGGCCGGCGGACTCGTCGTCGTTGGGAGTTGGCGGGGGTGGGCCGGGGGCGGCGGCGACGCGAGGGACGGCGCGCGTGGCGATGAAGGCCTTTTTGATGGGCTCGGTGTCGAGCTCTTCTTGCGTGACAACGTCCGCGACCGACCTGCCCCAGGGGTGGGCCCTGTTGAAGAAGGAGTGCAGCAGCTTCCAGCGGCGCTCGCGGCCGTCGACGGAGCCGAGGCCGACCATGGCTTGCGCGTACACGGGGTGCTTCGCGTTGGCCTTCGGGCACAGAAGCTTGACGCCGACTCCGCCTCCCTTTCTCGAGACCTTCACGTAGAAGTCGTGGCCGTCGACCGCAAACCGCGCGCTCGTAGCTCCCTCGGTGGGGCAATACCCGACGGCAAGCGCCGTCCTACCCTCTTCAAACGTCTGCGTGACGCGCATCGGGAAGTCGGGCTGCTCTACCTTCTCCTGCGGCTGCTGCTGCTGCTGCTGGGGGTCATCTGCGCCGTGCAACCCTGACTGCCCCGTCTGCGTCCGCGCCGCAGCGCTCCCCACCAAGCTCTGCTGCCTGCTTGAGACCGGCATGCCCGTGTCCTCTCCGCAGCAGCGGATTCCCCCTCAGGGAGGATGGGGAGAGGGAGGTGGTCCTGAGAAGGGGGGGGGCAATGTTGGCACCCTACCTGCTTTTTTTGTTTTTTTGTTTTTTTGTTTTTTTGTTTTTTTGCTGTTTTTTTGCTCTGGAGGTTTGCGTTTTTTTGCCCTGGTGGTCTGCTGGTGCACTCTTGCTGGCTCGGGTGAGCCAGGGTCTTCCACGTGCAGGCCAGCGGTCTGGTGAGGTGGCATTTCGAGTACTTATCAGAAGCTTTTGAAGCAGTCTGCAGAATTATCAGGATTGTTGAGCAGTAGCTGGATGGTCTTGGCAGACAGGATGTGAAAAGCTGGGCGTTTTTGGTGGCTGCGGTGTAGCAAGGTTCGGCCGGGCGTGTGCACGAGTATTTGGGTTCACCAGGAGGGCCTTGTTTTTTTGTTTTTTTGCGTTTTTTTGTTTTTTTTTGTTCTTTTGCTGTTTTTTTGCTCCAGGATTCGTTTTTTTGCCTACAGTAGGGGGGGAAGATACTCCCAAATGTTGCCATTATTCGGATTCTGGTGCAAAGGCACGGCCTTGCAGCTGAATATGGGCTCTTGGCGTCCAAGATCGGTTCCAGAACTCGTTTGCCACCCTGGCAGGACCCAAAATAGCCCCAAGACCCACCAGGAGTGACGAAATATTGAGTTCGGGAGGGAACGACAGGACGACCGGCGAAGACCTGTTGAGAGCAAGAAAAGATGAAAATTTGGAAGGACCAGGGCTGATGCCTGAAAGCACCGTGACACTTCCGGTATGTGACAGTTGGGCGGCCCACAGTGCCAAGAGAACAGTTCCCGAGACGGAATGGCAAAAAGGCACGGGTGTACTCCCACAATTAGTTGTTGTCGCAGTGCATACATCTTATACATGCATCAGCCTATCCACACTTTACTTCGCGAATTTGGCGAAGTAGACGATGATAAAGCTGCCGCCCCTCACTCTTTGGTTGCGCCAGTCAGCCGCGAGCGTGCGCCGTACGTGCGGCCGTGCAAACCTTCTGAATTGGTGTGCACGTGTGCGCATCAAAAATCGCTGCCCTAGCCCCGCGCTACAGGACGGACGTCCACCAACGGATGTCCACCAAGCGTTCTGTCATCCTCCGTCCGTGCAAGGCGACAGGCAAACCCGTGTGAATGGGGACCCGTTGCTAAGGCAGTCAAGAAGGGGACACTGGCTGCATTCTTGCAATGAGCTCACCCCGTTTCTCATTGAGGTCTCTTCCTTTGCGGTCTGTTTCTTTTTGAAGCAGGGCTTCGGGTCCCTTCGGTCGGACAGACACGACAGAAGGCTGAGAAGCCCCAAATGTGCAAATTTAGGAATAAAGGCAACATTTGGGTTTGGCCTTTTTTATGGTATTTTGACCACTTTTCAAAGGTGTTCTGGCGTAATTCCGGTGAAACCCCCATTTTTCTACCTCTCTGGTCAAAGTGAGGCGCATGAAACACATGCATACCCCATTTTCACGTTCGGATGCAGTACTTTGAGGTGAAAAAATCCAAAAAATGGGAAAAGTATCTTCCCCCCCTAGGCCCTAGGGGGGGGGCTTCAAAATGGCAGTCGGCGGGTGCCTTTCCGGCCGGATGCCCGCTTCTCAAGGAGACGCCGGGTGGTACTTCTCTGGGTTCGTGGTCGTCTGTTCACTTTTTGCAGAAACCCGTGCCTCCGTTGTCCTGCTATGAACATTGTGATCTCGACGTGCTGCGCACGAAGTTGGGACACCGCCTATTTCTCGCGCAGCAACGCTTTCTACACAAGCGCTGATGCCGGCTTCAGCTTGGCATGCCTGTATCCTTGCAGCAGAGGATCCCCCTGCACACAAAGCGTACACAAGGTCACGCTTTCGCGCTTTTGCATTTGCTTTTCTTCCAGCTGGCCTGAGAAATCAGGGGGTTTTGGTCGTGGTCCTGACTTTCTGGACAACGCCAGAAGGACGCTACTCAGGAGGGAGATACTCGGCCTCCACTGTTTTGCTGTGGCAGCATCCTTGGCTAACTCGTGGGAGCTCGTGCAGCAACGGTTCCTACAGACTTTGCTCCACTTTCCAGGCATACAAACGCGAAACAGAAGGAGCGGAACACAGAACTCGCACGTTGGGAGGCACCGGCACGTTAGAGAATACGAGACGATGCTAAACTACCTCGCCTCCTCTCCCACTGCTGAGCTCTAGCCGTCACGCATTGCAGGACGACCGGCCAGAGTTACTTATAACGACTCCAGCTCGCCATTCTTCGGGGAAGGGCACGTTTGGCATCGACTCATATCGGCACTGCCGATACTTTTGTAACACTTGTGCCCGGGGCGCACGCGGATTGGCTAGTCGGTAGGTGTGCCGATTGAACGCGACGTTGAGTGAGCTCTGGTGTGGATGTTGTGTTGAGTGGCTCGTGTAAGAAACGCTTTTGTGGTGTATGCCGGTGAAAGTTCGGTTGGATGCAGTGGCGCGCGCGGTTAGCCCCGCGGGTTCTGGTGCAGATGTGAGTGGGAAAGTGGTAACACCTAGCGTCTCAAGTGGATACCGCTGACACATCTGACGTGGTTTTAGACAATATTTAAGTGTTCAGTGTGACTGTCCGATGATGCATTCGCCGGGGGTCTGAGGACGTTCTGCCAGTCAGATTCCCATCCTGAGCGATGCAGGCAGTCTCGAAGCCGGATCGAACAGGTCAACACGATTTAGGCCTAAACTTCCAGTGAAGGACCTAGGATGGAGATTTGAGGAAATCTCCAACTCTTATCGATCATTGCGCAGTGGGCTAACTTGGTGTCAGTGGATCACTCGTAGAAGCGCTTGAAGTGCTGCACAATCGGCAGCGCAAGGGACAAGACCACAAACGGGGGTCCCGCCGTCTCGAGCACGCGCGCCATTTGCGGAATGCTGTCGGTCACCCAGAAATGGCGCCAGGGGCGTCTGCGTGTGCGTGTTTGAGGTCATCGGCCAACACAACTGGCTCCTGGACTCGCATATCCCCGACGAGCCATGTTGGTTTACTTCTTGCTAGCCACAAGTCGCTTAGTTTGGGAATGCTGAGCTGAACGGCAAATGTTTCTGCTGGGGTGGGGGTCAATACCCCTGGACTCGCGAACAAGGAACGGCCCCGCTTGTCGTGCAGCCGGGTTGAATGAAAAAGGGTACTTCCACATTGCCACGTTGTCGGGCCGTGCATCTTCGGGGCACGAGAAGTGTATCTCATGGGCTCGTGTAGTCTGGGATGAACCTGGGGTGTTGAAGAAGTCTCGCATACTCATTGTTGCACGAGAGGAACTTCCGCCACGACTCCTTCGGGAACACGCCGTGCGTCGTGTAGCCGCTGACCCCGGCAGCGCCTTCACGGAGGAGCAGATCCTTGCACGTCATCATCGTCCCGCCGCTCTGCACGAGATCGTCGACAATGACGATGTGCTTCCCGGCAACGTCTTCCAAACCCTCCGTAATCTTCAGCTCGCGCTTGTTGCCGGCGACCCTCGTCTTGCTGCACACAATTATCGGGCAGCGTTCGGCGCCCTCCCTCTGAATGAATTGAGAATGAAAAGGTTTGTTTCGCCGTTTTTAGAGACAAAACTTGCTTGCAAAACCGAGGGGTGGGTTCGAAAGTCTCCGGGCGACCGTTGGCAGAATGTTCCACCGTTCGTATGGCGTGGATGGAAGCCAGAAAAGGAGTTAGATGAGCGATTTTGACTGATGGGTGCGCACCGTTGCCGTCAGAAACGCGAGGTTGGCTGGGATCGTGTCATCCAGATTACCTTGAGCATTTGATCGAGCGCATACGAGTATGCTGACTCGCATCTGGAACGAGTCCATGGGAGGAACGGTCTTGACTTTTGCATTTTCATTGGCACATGACCGATTCATTTGCATTCCCTCCATGCCTTTCGAAGAGCATGTGGTATGTCATTCATACTCATTCTAATCGGGCCATGGCACGAGAGTTCCACGAAGCATAGGAAGCGTGTGGCGGTAAGTGTCCTCTACATGATCCGCCACAAGCTCGGGAACAAGCTATATAAAGGTGAGGCCAACGTGGCCCAATCGACCACCCGGTGTCTAAAAGGCTCACGACACTTTGAACAAGCGTCTGTTTGCCCGCGCGGGGAGTACCAGTGTCATCACGATTCGCCAATAAAAACTGGGAAATGCATCGTTTTCCGAACTCTTTCCAATGATCTGACTGGGCGCGTCGAACAGGGTTATTCTCGTAGAAAAGCGAACCTGGAATTCGTTCAAGAACCTCTTCTTCGCTCCGTCGTCGGGAAAAGCCAACGCGACGTTGTGACCCTCTGCTTCGAGCTTGTCGAGTTCCCTGCAAGTGTGTGGTCCTTTTTAAGATGGATTGTGTCTGGCGCTCTCTCTCCCTTAGGGTTGCCGCCCGAGGGAACCGGCTGTGAGCCGAAACTCGACGCCGTTCTATCCGGACTGCACCAGGAGAGAACTTCGCGGCGGATCACAAGCACCCGCCCTGCACGAGGCACGCGCCCAAGACCCGCATGGCAGTGTGCTTGTTGCCCAACGAGTTCCCTGCAAGTGTGAACTCGGATACAAATGTGGGCCCGTGAGTAGTGACCTGCCGATTGACCGCCCTTTGACCAGTACTAAACTTGACTGACGATTGCCTTCAACCGTTCTGTATCGAGCATCGGAGAGAAGAGCATACGTTGCTAGGAGTGGAATGGCGCTCACGAGATGCGGCAAGACCTGGTCGCTGAAGTAGAACCGGCTCTGCAAGGCGTGGATGTCAAAGAACATGAAGTTCGAAGGCCCCCTCGTTGTCAGCGGGGTCGCAGACAACATACGGGCGAACGTCATTGCTGTGGCCACCTCGCCTTCCTGTTTTGCGTTGTGGGAGGGTTTGCCGGCGCAGGTGCAAAGATCACTCATCCCAAAAGTCCAGAATCCTGGAAACCCTCCTGGCAACCCAAGCGTAATCTTCCTGTCGTGCGCTTCATGCTTGTTCCGGTCTCTGTAGAGGGAGAGTCGTTGAACCGCGGTATGGTCTTCGTCCGTTGACATCTATCTTCTAAGACTAGCGTCTGATACGTATCGACAGTAGTAGTAGTAATTTCAGCTTAGTGTGAGTTTGATCAAAAGTAACATCAAGCAGCCCTTTCAAAGACCAGCCACAGTCAACGTCGCGTGGGTGCGGGCTTTTGATATTAATCATCATGTTTCAAACCCCCGATTGCGCGTAACCTGGAAGCACCCAGAGGGTGTCGGTGGTACAAAGGTGAAGTTGCCCGCATCCATCCCGGCAATCAGCTCGCATCGGGGAGGTATCGACAGTAGTAGTAGTAATTGTCGAACTGCCGAAGCAGTCATTATTTTCCACTCGTGGATGGTGACCCGCCCCCGGCAATCCCGACTGTCCGACCACGGTCGCGAAAGGGCTGTGCCCCGTAGGTATGATGAGGTTGACCAGGCCCCCACGCTGCCTTATGCACAGCACGGCTACGAGGAAGCAGCCCTGCTTAGGTGTGCACTCGTCCATCACAGAGCCCGGGAGCTCGCCTTGACCTGACACAGCTGCCACCCGATCAGCAACCTTCACAATGAAGGCGCGCGCAGCGTAGGCATCATTGATCCGAGAGCTCGCGAGGGGAGGCGGCGCTGCTCACCTGTCGGTCTCACAACCGACTGCTGCTCCGACGTGCTTATCGACAAATAAAAGAGGAATGCGCACCGAGGAGACTCGCTCCATGGTTCCCACCGGAAAGAAGGGCATGACAACCATGAGCGACCTGCAGCCGTACCGCGGGAGGGAGTAGATGACAGCTAGGGTGCCGACCCACTGCGCCCCGAGAGTGGTGATGTCGTAGTCGCAAAGGAAGACGACGTCCTTGTTATACACAGTGGCCACGTCGAAGCTGGCGTTTGGCGTCCCGTCGTCGAAGGTCTCGAACTGAAGCGGCGCGAGGGCGAACTTGCCTTGGCCGATGGCTTCAACACGCTGCGCCAGGCGCGCCATCGATGGGATCGCGAGGAGAGTCACCGTCCGGCATCTCGCTCGAGAATCACTCGTCCCCTCCGACGCGCTCATCTGGTTTCGCTTTCGCGCTTCAGTTTCAAGTGCGGCGTTTTCTTTCGGGGGGGAGGGGAGGGAGCTTGCCCTCAGCCTGTTGTTTTTCTCGTGCCCGACTACTTGTCCGTGCGTGTCACATAGTCGCTGAGATGATACAGACGATGAGACGGGGGCGCCGCCGCTAACGGCCGCAAACCCGAATGGGTTGATCGACTCGCCTCTTGTCTTTTGTCCCGGCAGGTGCCTCCGTATTTTTTGAGGAAGCGACCAGTGTTCGCTTTAATAGACCGGTGGCCCAGTCATTTTTCAAAACTGCCTCTGGGCAGTTTTTTACTTCGAAGCATGTCAGGCGTGTGGCTTTTTTTACTAGTGTTCGTCTCCAGGGGTTTCAGCGCAGGCAGCCACGTACACAATGGAGCTTACCTGCAGCCTGGATGCGGCCGAGTCGCGAGCCCCCTCCCCAGTCGCAGAGTCAGCTTCGTCAGAATGGTGTAAGGACAGAGTTCTAGGCATGACCCATCTGGGTTAACTGGATCAAGGTTCGTGCAAAATGCCGTCGATAGCTATTCGGTTATCCTTCGGCTGGCTGAGGCATTTGTGCTGTATCTGTTGTGGCTGGGTTGCTTCTGACTGTGTGCAGGATCCTTCCCCGAACAACAAGATTTGCTCCAGTCGCTAGCTATCAGTATATGATAGCTGCTGGCTTTCCTTCTGGACATCGCGACATTTCTGGACAATTTCACCCGCCGCTGTGCCGCGCCCTCGTGCGAGGTCGACACTCCAACTGTATGTCGTGCGTGAACTTGACATTGAGTTCATCGAGCTCGGCTGAGCCGAAGGCTCGCACCGTCCACATAACTTGTGGAGGCTACTGGGCGTCTCGGCAGGCCCATGCCAACCAAGTGGCCTGCTTCAGTATTTTGCGGCTGGTCGTTGTCCATTTCATCACACGTTAGTAGTGGCCGTTGTGTGCCAGCTGGATCTGCAGCATGTTAGTCGGCTCAGTGTCGTCGCTGGGTTTCGGCTCCGGACGGTAATTAGGGCGCACGTGCAGTGATTGGGTACACCACTGTGCCACCAGGAAGAAAACACAGCCAGGTGGGAGGCTGGCACGACAACACTGCTGGTCACTTTTGACCCAAATATGACTGGTCATAAATGACCGATCAGTTTTCAGCGATGGATTTTTTAGTCATAAATGACCGGCTTTTTTCTTAGCGTGAGCACTGGATGGTGACTGGAAGCGACCCTAAAGAGCCTCTCTTCTTGTGGGCACGTGTGGTGCCGGCCGAGAAAAAGACGAACGGGAGAAATGTGGAAACGGGAACGAAAGGTGCGAACGCTTACCGTAGGGCCGCCACGTGCGATAACTTCGAAAAGAAGCCAGGTTTCTTCAAACTGGAACTCGGCATATTGCAATTCGGAACTCCGGGAGAAGCGGACGGGGGATTGTTAGCGAAGTGAAAAAAGAAGCGAAAAGGCGGAAAGGCGTGAGGATCGAGGTTCCGCGAACCGTGGTCTTGGGCTTTGAGCTCCATTAGTCGGTGGGCGCACGATGTGTCCCGGATCCTCCGTGGTACAGTATTGAACCCACGATACTGCAGGCAGGACACACGGCTGGGCCCTGCATGCTCTTTCGTTCAACCGGAGGAAGGGAGTCCTGCTTCTCGAAGAACAGTCGAAAGTAATGACAACGCGCCGCTCCCGTCGTAGCCCCTTGCGTCGCAAAAGCGCCGGAAAGTACTCCGGTGGCAGGCCATACCTATGGAAGCCTTGACTCTCGTTCGGCAGACCCGAGAGCTGCGGAAATTCTCAATTATTTTCCGACGATTGCTGTGCAGGAACTCCAGCCGTGAAATGTGGGGGACGGCGGGCTGTGTGCGGCGGCAGAGGAAGAGAGAGAACCCCGCCGCAAAAAAGACGTCGAGATAAGAAAAGAAACCGCTGTTCGAGACAAAAAAAAAGGAAACGCAATGCAACCGTACGCACATGTGAGGTAGCCACGGTGAGACTCGCATTATGAAACTCGCCTTAATAGTTGTTTGTCCGTGCAGAGGGGGGATCCGGATAGACGCAGACATGCATGATAGCCGGGTTTGCAAGCTTCTGAAGGCTAAATGCGTGGAAGCCAAAAGCTGACTTTTTGGGCCCGAGACGAACACCTGGGATAGTATTGGCTTTGCTTGCTAGTATTATTCGCACTCGATATGTAGACCGGGTTTCATAGTTCTGCGATTTGCTCGTGTCTTTTATCCTGACAGGTAAGGGAGAAGGGGAGTGAGATCCGCAAGTCGACGTGCTCAATACAAGAAGGGCCCGTTGACGAAGTGGGAGACGCTTCCGGTTCCTCGATCATCTGAAAAGCGGGAGAAGCGTTGTAAGTACGTCGGTACACCCTCATTCAAGCCAAGTTAGTGCAGTTGTCCCTTAGGTGTACGAGAAGAATACACAGAATCTGCGGCAAAAACTTCTCAGGTAGGTCCTCCACGACTGCAGCTTCCGAGCGGCATGGCGCTTTCCCCACGAGTAATACCCAAGGCACGACTACCACGACCCTCCGGTGGCACGGAAGAAATGCGTAGTTTTGAAAGGTTGGCGAAGTGGCTGGCTCGCATTGGCTTGCCCATGCCTAGCGACTAGTCAACCGCTGGTAAACGGCGGGAGTAAGAGTTCTGTCTCTACCTCCTTACTGGCCAGCGGGAACAGGAACAGGCTTGAAACTGTCAGCGGGGAAGACCGTGTTGTCCGACTTTGTGCTGTGACACGAGAAGTGCAGAATAGGCGGGAGTCCCCAGCTATTCGATACATAAAAGTGGCAAGAAATGGCCCACGCTGGTGGACAGCTGGCAGAGGTCATGAGATAGGGGTGGTCCGACTTACAAAAAGCCTTGCGTGTGCAGGGTATGAAAACGTTTCCGTTCCGTTTTCATGCAGCGAAGAGGTGCGCGGTGCGATCCTTCGGGGACTAAAGGGGAAATGCGAATAAGAAACAGTACAGGAGTAACACATGCAAGTATCGCTCAGGTGCGCAACCCCGTTGGCGACCTTTTTCTTTTCGTTGGAGAGTTCATACTTCGTATTCGGTCCGAGTCAGTGAGACTTCTGACGGCCTGAGTTCAGACTGAACTCAGGCCTGATTTCGTCGAATTGTATTCTGACGTAGTCTGATTTTAGTAGACTGCCTTTCGTCTGCTTCAGACAAACGTCAGACTAAACTCTTAACTCGAGGCTTTTGCTGGCTGCCACCTGAGTCGGACGTAGTCTTACGACCCCTATGACTTTCGTCTGATTGAGGCGGCAGCCAGTTTAAAGTCAAACTAGCTCGGGCTGAAAGCCAAGTTCCGGTAACTGGTTTGTGCTCGAATATCATGCTGACTTTCCGAAGAAAAAAAGAAGGAAAAAGACAGTGAAAGCAATGTGTGTTTTTAGCGACGTTGTTATCTGCAAAGTCTGTTTTAGGTTTATTTGCTTGTTGTGTTTTGAGAAACGGTGCTTGGGTTCGGTGCGAGGAGAAGTGTTGACGAACCAGAAGGAAGATATGTTCTTTCGAAATTCTCTTTTTCTTTTTAAGCTTGCTCACCACGACCCGCTTATCCACGTTGAAACAACTGCCGAATGCACCGGTCCCGATAATGGATGTCCAAGCGATCACAGGCGACCGCATACTGTATTCACAAATTCGGCACAAAGGTGGGGTTCCCGTCTTCTGACAGCGGAAGTCAGCATCGCACAACTCCGGTAACAAAAATGGAAAAGGTCCGCTAAGCCATCAGTTGGCTCGCGTACGTCGGTTGACAAATGCAGCTGCACGCGGTTCGTCGGCACGGCCATGGAAATGCGGAATGAGGATGCAACAACGCACCCGCAGTGTGGGAACGTTTAGTGGAGGCTGCCTTCGACACTAAGCGAAATCGCACTCTCAGGCTAAACCCCCGACCACCACTCGCAAAGAAGGGGATGACATCCGACTTGGCAGACTCATCGACCAGCAGTTGCCGCACAGTACAAGTAGCACAGGCTTCAAGCACACTGGCTTGCGGCAACAAAGCATGCGGGCGGTTTCTCGTGAAGTAGGCGAATAAGAAAGGACCGGTCACGTGTGCTGCGCGTGTGGGAGAACAGCCCGCAACTGCACGGGCTTCGGAAGAGTAGACGAGATACCTAAGCCAGGATTGACACCGTCTGACTCGTTTGGCCTGATCGGGTGAAAGATTCGAGCTTGCTCCAGGGACGTGGCAAGCGTTCTTTCTGCCCGTATCCATGCGAGACTCGGGGTGGTCATACTTCTTTAGGAGCAGCTCGTTGCCCCTTGTACTTGTCGTCTCGGCGTGGACTACCGCATGGTCACAACGGGCGCATGAACCGCGCCAGAACGAGCGAGTACGAGGGCAATAATGCTGATTAAAGCAACACTTGCTCCCGCCCGTCCAACGGACTCGATGCTCCGGCTGGTACGGCACAGTTACTACTACTGGTTTGTGTGCGGCCTAAAGGATTATACACTTATCCTGCTCCTTCTTTAGAGCCTCTTGGCACTGCTTCTTCTGAGCCTCGAGCTTGGTCACTTGACCCTGGCCGTCGGCGAGCTCCTTTTGGTGCTTGGTAATGTCACTGTTAAGCTGTGCGATGTCATTCTTTAGACCCTCGACTCTGCTGTCCTGGTCCTTTGCCGCCTTTAGGATCCGGAGGCTATCGGTCGCCGTCTTCGGCCACTTCGGCATCTTGGCAAACCACTCCTGGTACGCCGCTTCGATCGCCTGTGGGTATCGAGTGTGTGCAGTGGGAATCGTTCAGCTCTCTTGATAATTGCGGGTAGGCATGCTTTTTTTTAGCATTGCTGGGCAGTGTTCGCTTTAAGACCGGTGGCCCAGTCATTTTTCAAAACCCGCCTCTGGGCAGTTTTTTTATTTCGAAGCCTGCCAGGCGTGTGGCTTTTTTACTAGCGTTCGTCTTCCAGGGGTTTCTTAGCAGGCAGCCGCGACCTACACATTGGAGTGGACCTACAGCCTGGATACGGCCGAGTCGCAACCGGTCGATTAGCCCCCAGCTTCGTCAGAAAGGCGTAAGGTAAGAATTCCAGGCATGACCCATCTGGTTTGAACGGACCAAGGTTCGTGCTGTCGATAGCTATTCGGTTACCCTTCGACTGTGTCTGCTGTGGCTGGGTTGCTTCTGACTGCGTGCAGGATCCTTCCCCGAACAAAAGGCTTTGCTCCAGTCGTTCCTCTGTGATAGCTGCTGCCGTTTCTGGATAACTTCACCCGCCGCTGTGCCGCGCCCTCGTGCGAGGTCGACACTCCAACCGTATGTCGTGCGTGGACTTGGCATTGAGTTCATTGGAGGCTCGCACCGTCCACACGCAACTTGTGGAGGCTCTCTACTGTGGCAGGCCCATGCCAACCAAGTGGCCTGCTTCAGTATTTTCGGCGGTTTTCCTTCCCCCTGGTCAGGGCGGTTCGCTCCCCATGTTGAGTTTTTAGAGTAAAAGTTTTTGTTCAAGTTTTCACTGGATTTATTGGTCAAGCACCAGTTGGCACAGCCCATCCATGAATCAAAACATCAAAGTGACCCAGGAAAAAGAAACGGCTGGTCGTTGTTCATTTCATCACACGTTAGTACTGGCTGTTGTAGGAGGCAGGTAGGGCCTATGCCCTGGCACGACAACACTGCTGGTCATTTCTGACCCAAATATGACTGGTCAGCCGGTCATTTTTGCCCTAAAAATGACCGGTCAATCTTCAGCGATGGATTTTTTTAGCTGGGGGGGGCGGTCGAATACAAGGGGCGGTACCTCTTGCATTCGCCCGTGTGCCGATCCCGTAATTTTCCCGAACAGAAATTGAAAAAAGTACCGCACCGCGGGAACTCCCTGCGTCCTGCGAAGACGCACATGCTTTGTGGACCCCGGGTCTCTTTTCCACGGTTCTCTGCATCGGAGCTGAACGCGAGCACAAATTCGGCGAAAAGGGTCTGCTACATGGGCCAGCAAAGAAATGTTGCCAACCAGTGGATCGAATCCTGTCATTCCCACTGCACACCTGGTGGTTTCCATGTCCGGTGCTTCACATTTTGTAAAGACCCACGAACAACGCACATACGTGTTGGTCTCCGGGTCTATTTTCCACCGTCCTCTTCATCGGTGCTGAAAGCGAGCAAAAATTCGTCAAACAAATCTGCTACGTGGACCCAGTGCTCCCGCTAACAAAAAAGCGCGAGGAATTCCTCAAAAAAAAAGAGGCTCGAAAAAAGAGGGTGAGGAATTACTCACCTTTTCCCCGTTGGTGGTATCGTGTAGCCAAAGCACTGCATCACAGTCTACTCGTGGGCTGGCGGGCAGAAGTCTGGGGCTGCCACGGGGGCTGGAGCCGAGAAAGAGAGTCGAGGATCAGAAGCAGCCCCGGATTTCTTGACAGATTCTCTCCCAGTCGACACAACTGCCTTGTTCCACGTGATCTCTGGTCTGCGTCTACTCGTGCCAATGATTTACCAGCACGCAGTATCGAGTGGTGGTTGAATTTGAAATGGGCTGTTGCCTCCAGGAATGTGCAGTGTATATTGTGACAAACAGACTGAGAAGTGCAAACATTCTCCACCTGTACCGTACCGTTCGCCGGGGCACGAGTAGACGCAGTCCAGAGATCACATGGAACAAGGCACTTGTGTCGCCTCGGAGAGAGTCTGTCAAGAAATCCGGGCTGCTTCTGAGTCTCGACTCTCTTTCTCGACTCCAGCCCCCGTGGCAGCCCAGACTTCTGCCCGCCAGCCCACGCCCAGCAGAGAGTAGACTGTGATGCAGTGCTTTGGCTACACGATACCACCACCAACGGGAAAAAGGTGAGGTATTCCTCATGAGGAATTCCTCACCCTCTTTTTTCGAGCCTCTTTTTTGAGGAATTCCTCGCACTTTTTCGCTAGCGGGAGCACTGGTAAGAGGAAGCTAAAGCCCTGCTGTGTCAACAACCTACAATCTGTAAGAAACAGAACCCCATCGTGACATACCTCGCGGGTCATGTTGTAGTGGAGAAGCCTGTCGCACCACGCCTGGTTGTTCATGACTAAGTCGTACATCGACTGGATTTCGTTGTTCGAGATGTCTTCGACTCGGTACTTCCCATCTCCATCTTGCTTGCCGTTGCTGGTACTGGCTCCGAAGCTCCCGCCGAGCTCTGTTTTATCGCTCCTGTGACGTGTTGGTTGAACTATCTTGCTCTATTGTATCACCCCTGCGTTTTAGTTCAATGATATTTTGCACTGCCTGTTGACTCACGCGGCCTGCAAACCCCTTGTGGACAGAGGGGACGATGAATGGAGCCCCTTCTGGAGTCACGTAGCGAAAAAGCTCACAAACTCTCGTAACGACAAGACTCCTGTGTGCATCGGTCGTTCGGAGACTTGGCCATGTCTACAAGATATGAGGTCAGATTGAGACCAAACTGAATCCATTTCCCTCGCGTGAGAAAGAAGGCAACACACTTCGAGGTGAGCGATCCAATCCACGGTCTGATCGGCACGACATTCTTCCACTTGCACCAGCCGGGAGCCGATTCCATTTCGCGTCTGTTGCGTGGTTGAAATTGCTACAGAAGATTGGGATAGCATGCCTTAAGTTAGCATCCAGATCACAACAGCAGCGCTGCCTCATGCATGGTTGATGCCAGCATCAAGTCGTCTTTGATGAAGATGTTGTCTAGAAAAGGGAGGTGAAAGTATTTTGTACTTAAAATGCGCATCCACCTCCCGGTTTCGGTTCGAGTGACGACGGGAGAGATTCCCCCAAACCAGAGATTGCATCGTGTCAAGCCTTGATCGATGCATTGATTCCATTCATACTTCAATTTTCAAACCGTGTCCTGTCTGGAACTTTGCGCATATTTTTGCTGCATGAGGGGAGTATGACAAGATCCCTGCGCGTTTGACTAAAGACCGGAAGCGCGAAGAAGAAGCAGCTGATAAGATTAGTACGAAACGACAGATGCAGTCGCAAACACTGCCTCCAGGAATATCTATCGCGGGGGGTTCGCTCAAAACTGCACCCCGCGTAGCCAAATCGACAGCCTCAAGGAAATGCCTTAACTTCGTGTGTTTTGCTCGTTAACTGGCTCGTCAACAATGCACCACATATAACAGAAAACAGACGGGAAACATACTCACTCGGCCGCAGTTTGTTAGCTTCGGTCGGGGAGGCGAGCAGAGCAGAGCCGAGGACCTTGGTGATGCCGGTCGACTCCTCCAAGTAAAACTGGGCGGCCGCAACTTTCTCAGGTAGTGCCGTGTACCTATTCGTGAGCTCATTTAGCTGTTTCAGCTGTCCGTCGGCGTGAGCGGTTCCTCTCACGAGTTCGTCGATCGCCTGCAAAAATGTTAGTCTTTAGCCGCAGGTATGCAATGAAAGCAACTAGGTCGTGAGTGGGCAGAGCTAGCCTACACTTCCCTTCACGTAGCCATTTCAGCTGTCAGTTCCACCGGTCAAGGGTTGGCCAACACAAGACTTGTCAAAGCACCGAGGACTACCACAACACGTGGAGAAAACAATCGAAACGATGGCCTGCATTTCATGATACCTAGGGAAGGCATCGGTTGGAGTTCCGCGGACACTTGCCGTGAACCCTCCAGAACCCCCCCTTACGGCTGGGCTGGCTGCATACGTGCATACGTATGCGTATGCGTATGCAGATTTGAAAATATGCATACGCATACGGCTGCATACGTATGCATATGTGGGGCTGTGTGAGGCCAGCCCGGCCTTCTGGCTGCTGCATGACGGGCCTATGAGTGAAGACGGTGGAGTCCAGAGCCCCAGAAACTGGAGTTAAAGCTGGAGTTGAAAAAGCGGGTGTCACACGCTTTTTAGGTGTGAATCGCGCCCTCTTTGACTGCAGTTTCTGAGGCTGGACCTCACCGTGTAACATTGCAATGTACTGGTAAGTAGAAAGCAGGTCGATGAACTGCCTCGCTTTTTCCCCGACGACGTCGAACGCCAGCTCGAAGCACTGAACGAGCATGTTTCATGCCGACGAAGAGGTGCATTGCCAGAGAAGTCACAGCCGTATGCATACGTATGCATACGTATGCATACGTATGCATAGCCGTATGCAGCGCCGTATGCGTATGTGTATGCGCATGCGTATGCAGTTTTGGGTGCATACGCGTATGCAACCGTATGCAGCCACCATAGCCAGGTCCCCCCTTTTAAAATTTCCACGGACGTGCCACCACGGATACCACCGCACCACGACACCACGACCGCACCACGACACCACGACGACACCACGACTACCACGACCGCACCACGGGCAGACCCTCTCCAACTTTTAAAATCCGCGGACGTGTCACGGCACGTCCAACGGGAAAGAATAAGGATCGAGACCCCCCCCCCCCCGGCATCCAAACACCTAAAAGCAGCCACAAAAGACGGCAGAAGGGTCAGACTGTGACAGGAATGACTCAGGATGTAGTCATTTGTGTCCAGGAATGCTCCAGAAATTTCTCTACGCTATTTTTCCTCCAGATTTGGGACTTCCGGTTGTAGAAATTCTGAAAATCGGCTGATTTCGGACGTCTTGTCGAGGTGGCCGAAATCTCCTTTGTCGTCGCACTTTTGGGTGACATTCTCATCAGCTTCTGGGTCACACACCTCATCCGAACCGATTCTGGGGGTGAACAACACCCGCAAGTGCCTAAAAACATGCAAAAATGGTGAAAATAATAAACGCGACAGGATTTACCACGGGAGTCGCACCCCCTACCCCCCCCTCACGGACGTTGTCCCTGGAATTCCAACGGATGCCCTCCCCTATGCCATCAAATATGGTGTCAGGCCAACGAGTTTCCTACCCGCAAATTACGTTTAACTGCGGTAGCCAACTGATTTCGCTTAAAGGCATACCGTGATTATTTCTTTGACGCACTTTCTCTTATAACGGGTAGCCACAGCATGAGTCTTTGCCTTGTCCTCCTCGACATCCTCGGCTTTCGTGAGCACTGCGGGTGTGGATTTTTTTTTAGGCTCATTGTTTGGTGTGAGAGTGTGGGTACGTCTGAAGCGGGTTGCATCTAGTTGTCACTTCTTATTGAGGTTGGCAGCTTCTACATGCAGTTAAGAATTCTGGTACATTCAGGTGGAGAACGAGTTTGCACTTCTCAGTCTGTTTGTCGCGTTAAACTTTTCGGCTTACATACTGGTAGCACAGTTGTCCACCTCGCCCCGCTCCCCCAAGGTGCACATTCCTGAAGGCGACAGCCCATTTCGAATTCATCCACCACTCGGATACTGCTGGTAAATCATTGGCACGAGTAGATGCAGATCGGAGATGGGGTAGGGACAAGACTGTAGTGAAATATGTAATAAATATGTCGAAAGGAAGTGTAAGCTGTGCCTCCCTCGCAAGGCTCGATGAGCTGAACGCAAAGTTCAACCTATGCAACGTTGGGGACGCCGTGTCCTACCAGAAGGTTGCATAATACACCACCTCTACCTCCACCTTTTTGCTACTTTGAGCTCGAGGGAAGTTACAAGGAAGGACCACTAGTATGCACGTACAAGTGCGACCGAAGGGCAAACCGCAAACCCGCCGGCTTCGTTAGACCGCGCCGGCGACACAGTCAAAGTTGACAAGAATTGTAAAGATCCGGCTGAATTTGTGGAAGTCTGCCGAGGATAGTTGAGTCGCAGAGTGAAGGTCCCCAGAAAAGTAAGTGTACCCTGCTGAATTTCCTCGAGCAGCCTGTTGTTCTCGTCGTTCATGTTGACGACCTTCTCGTACTTGGAAATGGCATCGGTGAGCTTCCTCGTGGCTTCCGCAGCTTCCGTGTCGAAGTTCTGTGCAGGTGTTTGACGTGTGTTGCAGCCGCATGAGTTTTCTGGAGCTTTCTGCCACGCACGGATTGTTCGAAGACGCCAAATTGTATGGCGCAAAGGACTGCATTAATATCGAACGGCTCACACTCATTTTGGCTTGGCGAAGTCGTTACGAGGTTGCAGGGTCGGGAATCGACCACACCTATTCAAAAAGAAATTCACGAAGAGAGAAAGTACGGGTACGAGTAGAATATGCATACAAGCCCCTCGTTGTAGTCACCGCCTTCAGCGAAAAGGTTGTCAGTGTGCACGGGTTTTCCAGTGAGCAGGGCATTGAGACCGGCGGCACGCTTCAGAAGGTCACCGGCTTGTGCGATCTGGGCTTCCTGCGAGGCGTTTTTCCTCTCGTTCTCCGCGAGATTCGCCTTGAGCTCAGCCATCTTACGGTCGGCCTCCTTCTTGTCGCCCAAGGCGGTGGCTTCTCTCCTGTCGAGATACGCCAAGAATTGTTTGGACGACTTGCGCTGCTCGGTGAGCCTGCGTGAAAGCTCATTGAGCTTTTCCTGGATGCACGTGACGTCATTCTGGATCCTACCAGCGTCTGACTCGCCTTCCGCGATTTCTCTTTTTAGTTTGTTGATGGCCACCTGCCGGCCTTCGAGCTCTTCCTTCACGCGTGTCACCGCGGCGCTTTGCTGAATCATCTCCTTGCTGATCTTCTCTTTCTCTTCAAGCTTCTCACGGAACTCGGCGAGGTCCTTGCCTTCGTTGGGTGTTGCGATACCCCTTGCTTTGTTACCGTAGTCGCACATTTCGAGCCACGACTGCGTGTCAGAGTGCTGCTTGTGATACGGCGAAATACAGCAGATGAGCGTCACGTGGCTCTCGCCGAGGGCCGCGGCCAAGATGCGCGTCATCACGGAGGTATTGAACGGAATCTGTTGTTGGCTTTTCTTCGTATGATTCAACAGCATTCAGTGTTCGGTGTTGTGCTATCAGTTTGTTTCAAACCAACCACCGCCATAGTGAAGTGGCAAACAAATAGCGAGCGGAGCAAGATTGTTCCAAGTTCCCTTCTCTGGGGAAGACCTGCCGCGCCAAACCTCGCTTCTCTGTACCACATGCGGAGAAAAGAGAAAGAGACACAGAAATAAGAGAGGGTTTGGACGAGGACGCTGCCGTGCGTCGGGCCAGTGAGAAGCACCGCCACCTTGCTTGATAAATCCTGCCGCGGAAAAAGAGCCTTTTTCATTCGCTGGGGTCAGCACCCCTGCGAAGGCCCTCTTCTGTGTGCCTCCTCGCGGTAGAAACAGTAGGCTTCTCATGTGACAACAGCCGAGGTCAGCGAGGTTGGCTATCGGCAGGCTTTGGTGTTAATTTTTTTACCGGAACAATAGCCGACATGGAGAAAAGCATACATGAGCCTTGCTAGTGACGGTAACGTTCCCGGTGCCACCCATCCTTTTATCCGCTTCCTCTGCAGCAGCCCACTCGAGGCCTTTGTCACCCAGCTTTCGAATGACCTGACCGAAGGTCCCCTGCGCCTGAGAGATCTTCTTGTATTCTACCGGCGTTTCGTTGTCAGCCTTGACGCCGTGCCCAATGTCAGCGAAGGTAAGGGTAGAAGACTTCGACGTTTCAGTTTCCCTCTCTTCGCCCTGAGAGGAAAATGATATTGTTTGCAATTCACGATTCACGGCGTCATGTTGTACCTTATACACAATCAGTATTACGACAAAAAGCAGCAGATTCAGGTCGGGGAAGCAAACAGGTACCAGTCAGAAAACTGCTTGTTGCGCCAAAAACAAAGAACCAGACCTGGAACTTAGACGTCTGTGTCACAGTGACCAGCACGATGACCGTTGATCGGTTGTGCTTGTTCGGTGCAGTTATGCTAGACGGCTTGCGGACGCCCTCTTTGCCACTGATACGTTCGATGAACCCCTGTAAGTTACTCGGGTCGTTCAGTCGAATTTTGGTCGCGTTCTCTATCTCCCCAACACCAATTTTAGCGCCATCACCCTTCAGGGGCGGCCTCGGAAAACCGTGGTTCAAGTCTTCGATCTCTTCTTTGTACACGCGCAGGCACTGGCAGTCGACGGTGATCGTCAAAACTTCTCCGGGGGCCTGCCGGTCAGCTGTCTGGCTTTGGAGGGCGGCTAGCACGTCTTTGATGAGGCGAGGCGCGATTCCGGGATTCTTCTCGGTCCCAAACAGTGTAAAGGTCTTCCCTCCATTAGTCGGCCCGTAGCACGCCACCGTTTGGTTGTACCCCTCGTACAGCATGGGAACGATGTCACCTTTGATCGAGTCGTAAACATCGTTGTTGTCGGCGTAGGCATGGTCATAGTCGCCTTGCTCGAGGTTGCTCTTTTCACGGTTCTCAGCGGTCCAGGGGTCCTGACCAAAGGACCAGAATACCTCGTCTGCAATTTGGGTGTACTTTTTCTTGATGGTCGGCTTGATCATTGGCTTGGGCACTGTTAGGCCCTTTGGGTCCATCAGGTAAATCTCGCCGTCGTTGTACTCGACAGCGGAGCGCGCGTTCGTGATGCTGTCCTTCTTCTGGTTCTCATTCTTCTCGTTGTCCATCAGCGGGCGGATCCGCAGGCACTGCCGGAACTTCCGAACGATCGACTCCTTAGCCGGCTTCTTCGCACCGGTATTCCTCTTCGTCGACATCGTCCTCCTCTCTGTTGGTTTTTCCCTTCCCTTCTGCTGAAAGATTCACTGGAAATACTAATGGGTGAGCTGTGTTGTGCAACGGTCGGAAAGCTTGAGAAAACAAAGAAATGCGTACATGTAGTTGCGTTTGGTTTGAATGGATGAAAACGCCGTTCCGAGTCATGGGCTGGACAGCCGACTCGTTTTGACAGCGACTACATACCCGAGATCGGTAGACGGTACGATCTAAGACTTTGAGCAGTCTGCTGTCAAAATTCCCACATAGCCCTTTCTTGCTCTGAGAGAACCCATTCATGAACGGTCACACGGAGACCCTAAAACAGTGTGACCTCCTCTCGGTTTCAACCTCTCGAGTCTCAACAGGCTCCCTCAACACTCCTCGCCAACACCCAATTCTACCTCTCTACCCCTTTCAACTTCATTCATTCTAAACCCCCGCATAATTTTAACCACATACGGACGAACGACGCATATGCGTCGTTTAATATAAGGTTATTCCTGTCAGCAAGTTCGAAGCCAAGTACTCATCGAAAGTGGTCGTCGTTTGCTTTATTGGCAAGATATGGCACAGGGCTTTCAAATGCGACCTTCGTCGGGCAGAAGAATCGACCCTGGCTGAGGGCGGATGCCGCTGCGAAAACGGGGGCGCAGTTTTTCAGGTTTTGGCCTGTCGTCATTTCAGAATACAAGTTAGGACACTTGCCAAGTCCCCCAGACACGCCAAGTGTCTGGAAACTCATCGAAGGTGCTCAATGTTTGCTTCTTCAGAAAGATATGGCTCAGATCTCTCCGATACGTCATTCGTTGGGCAGAAATATCGCTCGAGAGCTGAAGTGATACCACAGCGAAACCGGGGTTCAATCATGAATTATCAACCTTCAATCACAAGGTGCCAAAGAAAGAGAAAGAGAGAGAGAGAGAGAGAGAGAGAGAGACGAGTTAGAGTGCAGGGACCATCTCTCCGAGGAGTATCCGGTCGCCCCACTACTACGAGAGAAATGGAAAATGGTGAAGAAGACTGTATCATTTGCACAGCCTGAAGACCTTGAGTCGCTGGAGAGTTCGTCAGATGAGGAGTCCGATGTGTCCGAGGAAGAACCAGAGAATGTGGAGGCGGTCGGCGTGTTGGGCTTACTCAAATCCCAGCAGTTCAGGGTGCACCGTGGTGGACTCAGCATGTGCGTGGGAGAACGGGCGCAGTGCGAGGGAGTTCGCGCCACTGCCAGGGTTGGCACGTCATTTGCGAAATGAGCAGAAGGGTGTAGAGTGCGGGTACATCTGCACATGGCGGGCGACGCACTACCGATCGACAGGCTGTCTGAACCTGCCTCAGGACAGTGCCATGCGGGCTTATGCCCGCGACACTTTCGAGGTGACCGCGGACGTATGTCGAGTGGTGGGACAAGCGCACCGTGAAAATGCTCTCAAGTCTTCCTGTGGGCAACACGAGCACCGCTATTCCGCGGAAAATACAGGATGGGGAGACCACTACTATTGAAAAACCCGACATCATCGCAACGTACAACATGTACATGGGTGGGGTTGACTTGGGCGACCAACTTATGGCTAATTGTTCGCGCTTGATGAAGGGTCGTCGTTGGTATTTGAAGCTGTTCTTTTACCTACTTGAAGTCTCTGTGGTAAACGCCTATGTGGTCTGGTGCCAACTTGGTTGGTTGGATACACAAGAATGCAGAAAAAAAGAAACCCGCGCTTGCAGCTTTCAAGCGTGAGCTCATCCTCCAACTCTGCAGCCCCCAAGCCAGGGCTGTCGCCACACGGTTGCCACGTGTGACCCACATTTGCCACACGAAAATGAAAAAGTCGTGTGGCGGATGTGGCGAATTTTTTCAGTTTTTTTTCCCCCCTGAAAACCGGCCGCAATTTCTTTGTACGTGAGTACAAGTCTTCTTTGCGAAGGTGTTCCTGAGCGGTCGTAGAGGTTGACTAATCGATAATAAAAGAATCTTCATTTTCTTTTCACTTGCTGTAACAGTTAGTGTGGGAAAATGAAGACCTCCTTTTTTGTGTTTTTTTTGGAGTTTTTTGGAATTTTTACGACAGGTACCCGATTCCAGCCAGTACAAGCCTGCTTTGTGGCCCTGTACTGTAGTAACCAGTTCTGCCAGCTTCTGGTGAATGTCGCCATGGAGCAACTCACCAACTCGCACAGAAAACGGGTTACCACCCAGGTTTTCGTGTCGTTATGATGAAAAGTATGATGTGTCGCATGCATCGAGTGCAGGAACACGGTGTCTCGCTGACTCTGAGTCTGAGGGACGTGTCGCTAAGGACCGTCGGAGTCAGGGCAATATGTTAGTACATCAGCGATACGTGCAGCTACAGCGGGGCACAGCGCACGTGCATCGTTTACGTCACGCCGGTCACGCACAACTTCGGGTCGAAGCTCGACCTATGCTCGAAGTGGACATTGGAGTTGCGCAAGCTCCCTCAGCCCCGCGAGAGATACCGCATTGACCGATTGATTGGGTCCACAACGAACACCCACTAACCCAGTGACCCACCTGACGACAACCAGTGGCCAACCACTGCGTGACTCAGTCATGTGTCAGTGTCTGGGTGTCTAACGCCCGAAGGCTGTGGTGCGGCCTTATTCAACAACCGGGAAAGGTAAGCCTGCGGCTGCTCCGTCTACTTTGTTGAAAACTGGATGCACAACGGTGGTCGTGACCGACGGCCAGTGGGCGTCATCCCCTCGCGTGCTGGCCCCTGGCAGCTGGATGCTGTCCTCTCTTGCAGTGGGTGTCCACCGAGGGGTTCCTTGCCCGTGGGAAGGCCGTGCTTCGCGCAGGAACCCCGGTTGAGGGGGTCGTCCCTCGCGCGGTCGGTGCTGGCGCGGTGAGAGTCCTCGCCCGCGTCAGGGGTGTTGCCCCCTCCGGCAGGGTTGTCATCCCTTCGAGTCCGACGACCGTTACCACACCAGGCACGTAGACACACGGAGCTTGCACAAACCCAACTGTTCCCGCACTTCGAGTTGGCGTAGTTCGAACTCAAACTTGCACGTGGTTTCGGCCCCGCTGCAGCTGCACACATCGCAGAAGCAGCATCAACGCCGACTGACAACGGCACTGAGAAACGTCCCCCAGACTCAGAGTGTCGTCCCTGTTCCTCGAGTAAGTTGACTCCGCCAGGCTGGATGGCGTCCTGTAACTGGACCTGTTCCTGCACTCGATGCATAATTTTCATCCCAACGACACCAAAACCTGGGTTTTCACCCGTTTTCTGAGGGAGTGAGTGAGTTGCTTCACGGCGACATTCACCAGATGTTAGCAGAACTGGTTACTGCAGTACAGGGCCACAAAGCAGTTTGTACTGGCTGGGATCGGGTACCTGTCGTAAAAATCCAAAAAACTCCAAAAAAAAAAACACAAAAAAAGGGGGATATGGTGGTTATACGGCAATTGCGGCCGGTTTTCAGGAGGGAAAAAAAACCGAAAAAATTCGCCACATCCGCCACACGACTTTTTCATTTTCGTGTGGCAAATGTGGGCCAAGCAGACCAAAGTACACCTGTATCTGAACCCCGAACACCTCCGAAACAAGCTCCCACGATGAAGCGTTGTACGCCACGCACCCCGGGGGGTCTGAACAGGTTTGACTCGAGCAAGTTTCACGGTCTCGAAAAGGTGGACAGCAGGCTGAGATGCAAATGTCACATCCAGCGGAATGAAACCATGTACAGGTGCGAGGTGTGCCTTGTGGCCTTGTGCCCAGCCCCATGCTTTACCAGGTACCACACTCTCCAGGACTACGAGTACGACGACCCTGACATGGAGAATACGGCGCCGGCTACTGGACCCTAGTGGCCGCAACTTTAAAAAGGGACAACCTAGATCTCTCTCGCAGGCCTCCTGAAAAAAACGCAAAACTGGAGTGTTCACTTTTAGTGGCTTTTTTTTCCCTGCAACTCAGGGGTTATTCTAATCCCCGAAATTCTGAAAAATCCCGGTTAAAAAATCTTTGATCTGGACAGAAAAATTTTTTCCCCACGCTGCGCGTGGGAAAGCTGGGATTGCTGAAGCAAGCAGTGTCCCAAAGAGCTGCGCCTTTTTCAACCTGTTCGTCCGGTTCCCTGCTGGACACCTCTCAGGAGAGCCTGTTTCTCCAACTTCGGTCCCTTCCAGTTGCTGTAGTCGTGCTGCAATGTATTGTCATCAGGGCCAGTGGCAGCACCACTAAAACCAAATGCAGCGAGCGACATCTCTTTTATTTTCAAAACCCTTTCAGGCCTGTGAGCTTCAAGATAGCAAACGATCCTCCAGTGACTGATTACTGGGTGTGGTGGGTGTGATGGAAAACACAATCTGGCTGCTGCTTCTCCACTTAGTTGTAGCCTTCACTTGTCAGTCCCAGTGGGCACTACGGCATGATGGCCTCAACGCCTTTCAACGAACCGAGGCAGGGCGAAGCTGCTCACGACAGGCGCCCTCCAACACGCTAATCCCAACGCCCCTCATGGCCCCAGAGATATTTCTGGACCACATCGCTGGCAGGCTGTACACAAAACAGCAACTACGCCTCCAGGATCTGAGCCTGTAGCCTGGGTCCCTTGCCAAAAAGTTTTCACCAGAAATCCCCATGGTTAATAGCTATTTATTCACCGAGAGAAAAGTTGTTTTCTTGCACGAGGGTTTTCCAGATTGCCACGAGAGCCCGTAGGGCTCGAGTGGCAATCTGGAAAACCCGAGTGCAAGAAAACAACTTCTCGAGGTAAGAAGATTGCTTTACTGCCGCATCACCTGACTTTTATGCGTCCGAGAGAGCTACACACAGGGGGTAACGGGGGGGGGGATGCCGAAGGCTAAGAAAGATGTCGCAGACGAAGCCCAACTGGCTCGTGACAAACCAATCTACTGCTTGTGTGCCACCCACAGTACCAACAACAGCCCCAGCTTCAGTCCAAGCCCCTGTTGCGTGCAAGAAAAGTAGTTATGCGTGCAAGAAAAGTAGTTATGCGTGCAAGAAAAGTAGCTCTCGAGGATGCAGAAAAGTCAGGTGACAGGCAGTAAAAAACCTTTTTTCACCGGCCTGTTTTCAGAAACTTTTTTTTTTTGGTGAAAAAAGGTTTTTTTAACCATACAGGATAATCCCTGCTGCAACTCATCATTTGGGTCGATCCCATATCACGATAACATACTTCCATTGTTTCCGCTACAAGGAGAGAGATAGAGCGAGGGCCGCGGCCATGAAGCGGACAAAATGATACAGATGAGATCGGTGAACCTGAGGGCCCCGACAGCACGAGAGAAGAGCAGACGAAGAGGGGGAAGGACCTCTAGCAAATGACTTTTTTTTTTACCTGCTGCGGTCAGGGGTTTTTCCACTCACCAGTTTCGGGCCAAACCCGTGGTGAAAAAAAATTTCACTCCTGAACTACAGTCACCAGTGCAGGAGGAGGAAGCGTTCCAATCTTTCAACATGTGGAAAGGTCTGGTCGCAGAAGGCTGCAACTGAATAGAAACTGGTGAGTTTTACTTTTCTTCATTCCTCTCCATTTGTCATTCAGATTCTGAATGGGTGTTCCTTAGCACCACTGCCCCAAAAAAGCCCGCCCTCAGGACCCCAGCCTGAGCAAGAGCGCCCAAAACACCCAGGTGCAGCAGCAACCTCACCCGAGGCACTCTCCCAGACCGGTCGCAAGCCGGTCGCGTGTGGAGGGTGTCTCCCCGAGTGAGTTGAGCGGCGTGATCGTACCCTTGCCACAGTCTGCCGGTTCAACCGGACTCGCCCAGACTGGACGATCACCAGGTACCCCAACGACCGTAGAAAAACGGAATTGGGGACCGCCAAGCCGCGCCACAGCGAGCGCTGGGGTTCCGACGCAAGATCCGGCTAGCCACCGGGCACCCCTGCGGCAGACAGCACAAGGACTGGCCAAGTCCCGCGTGGAGGGTGGCCCCTCCATCGCGCCGCGTACACGGTGCTTCGCTCTTCCGGCTGCAAGATGCAGGTTGCCTCTAACAACGATGGGGATCCCGTTACAAGAACTGCGCCCAGGTGCCGATTGCTCTTCGCGGTCAAAAGCGATACGGTGGCCACAATCTTTGGAGGGTGGGCGGAAAAGAACGGGGATCGAAGTGTACGGGAGGGGTAAGGTAACCTGTGGGAGAGTGCCTTGCGATACAGAATTCCCTCAGTTAAACTACGAGAATTCTTCTTCGCGCGGCTGGTGTAAAGATAAACGGGGAAAACGGGAAACCAGAAAGGTTAACTAAGCGAAGGGGATGAACGTCTCGGCCAGACAGGGCGAAAAAGACCTTCTGAACGAGAACGAACCCCATCGCGTGTAAAAAACTTCCATAACGCCTGTCTAACCATCATCTTTCCATTTCTGGAAGAGAGCTGCTCAGGGGACATGCGGGAAGGCAAGTCAGCTATATTCGCTGCAGAGCGCACCCACGACACTGTAAATTGTGTGTCAAATTCTGACAAGCGTGTCAACGCTGCCACGATTGCTTCGTTCAAAGGCTTTGAGGCCACGCATGCGCCCTTCCTCGCCGCCGACGCCACTGTCGTGTTGTCGACCTTAAAATCGATACTACTTTTCAAAAAAGCCGGGGGAAGTGCAAAGATAGAGTTGCGAAAAGCCAGCGCTTCTAGTACATTTATGTGTAGTACGGACTCTGATTTGGTCCAGGAATTGCCAGCTACTATAACCTCCTTTGTGCGGCTATCGATCGCCACCATTCCCCATCCTTTCAGAGAAGCATCCACGAAAACCGTGGATGGGATGCACGGGAAAAGCTTCTTCACTTTGAGCGGCTTGCTGACAGCAGCGCGCCAAGTATTAAACTCCCTCTGAACGGAAGGTGGAACAGCAACAGGTGTCGAAGTGTTTATTTTCCCTGAGTTAAGCCCGTTAATAACTCTTCGTAAATACTTTATAGCAAACCAGAATCTTCCGAGAAGAATTCCCGAAACCGCACTAGCGTGCATGAGCCGGCCTCCGAATGATTCTAATTCGCCTGCTGTCACTCTCTCAAATCTCACGCTTTCTAGCTTCACTAACATTCTTTTTGACGGAGCTACCTCAGCTTTCGTGTGGTCAAACTTTACACCAATGAAGTCATACATTGAGACAACGTCCTCGCTGTCCTCCGGTTTCCAGGTCACCCGGGCTTCACACGCCGTCTTATCCAGACGAACGGTTTCTGCCTCTACTGACGATTTACTCCCGGTCAACCGAATGTTATCGATCCATGTATGGACTGTAACGTTGCATGCACGAAAGTCCTCCTTGACATAGTCCGGATGTCCTCCGATGACTGAAGTCAGAGTATGCATAATTTCAGGAGCGCAACTGTGCCCCATCGGTAGCCGAGTCAGTTCGAACCACCTGCCTCGACTGTCGGTGAACCTGAAATGTTTCCGAGATATCTCAGGTATTTCTACCTGGTAAAACCCGCACCGTAGATCTCGCAGCGATGCACATTCATCTGAAACTACATGCAAATACTGCGAGACGTGTTCCAATGGTACGTTTGCTCTATACGAGTCCTCCAACTGCTCGTTCGCCTCGCGTGTCCATAAAATGAAACGTTGTCTCAGACCCGAAGGTTTCTCTTCCAACACTGTGAAAGGTACTGAGCACAGTGTACCCGGTTTGGTGGCTGGGGCGGCAATATCGCACTCCACCAACCGCTCCGCATGAGCTGGATTCAGTGAAGAACGCTCATTTACGCCTCTTCGGTATGACGGACGAGAGGATGAGGGATAAAAGGTTGCGCTCCACACGAGGTCAAACCTCTTCCGCACGGAGTCTTTCATTCTTACCTTTAGTTTTTCAACCTGTAAAGGTTGAACTTTTGTTGCATGTAGCGGCGCACTTTTCTCTTCAACTGTTAACGGAATCCTAGAACTATGCGCGCGTCGGGTCAGTGTATGTTTCCTATGTGTATTTATAAATACTGTGTCACTTCCCCCGTCCTCAGAGTACGCGCCATAGCAATCGGGTCGCCCCCATACCGGATTGTCATGTCGGAAAACCCTATCTTCTCTTGATGCTTTGCTAATCGAACCACTAGCCACTCTTGGAGGGGAACACCCCGAGACATTAACTTGAAAAGGAACGACACTGCTCCGCGTTTGATACTGTGGCCGGAAAACCGCCGCAGACGATGGTCTTTTTTCCACAATACGTTGAGCATGGCGGTGTCTACATGTGTTAGTTGCCGAAACACGCCCATGCCCTGGAAAAGAGTCGCTATCTCCGAGGTCAGATCGCCCGTTATGACCGTCCAACGTGAGGGGGAAAAGGGATTTGCACGTTTGCCCTTTGGGGTCGTGTCCCAATCTATCACAACTTCCTCTTTCCGCACCAGTATGAATTGATGGTGCTTGAGAGCTGCGACCTCCCCCCACCTGCTTGCTGTCTTCCAAGCCACGAAAGCTGCTAGTCGTAGGGGTGGTTGCTGTTCTCGCGCCCACTCTAATAGAAGTGTTTTGCTTATCGGTAACGCTTGGTGGCTGGGAATATTTCCTCCAGTGGCTCGGAGAGCCCGAGCTAGATTCAAGATCGGGCGGTTGTCCAGCTCCAAGTACCCCAACATTGCTGAGATACCTTTGGCATACGACAACTGCGCTTGGGGACTGACACGGGTTGCCATGACGAACAATGCCGCTGTGTCCGCATTGAGAGGCAGTCCCTGGGCCGATGTCCACCTCAGCAATCTGTTCCATAGACTCTGTCTTTGGGCCGTTGTGGAACGTGCCCACATTACTGATACAAGGTTTTGGAGCATATTCCCGGCTTCGTTTGCTGTCACCATTCCTTCTTTCGTACGTACTGTCTTCTTTCCAATTCCTTGAGCTAGATTTTGAAGTACTGCTTTGGCAAAAGTGTTTATTGCACCTTTTTGAAGCCGTGTTTCTATTGGAAATGCGACGGAGCGCATTTCTCGCGTTTGTTGACTTCGGAAGTCCAGCGACTTTTTGACAAAGCAGGTCTTCTGTAGGCCTAGCTGCGGGATGTAAATCGATGTGACTGGCTGAGGGGAAGGCAGAAAGACGGCCAGTCAATGCTGTCTCTCTGCCCTGACGTTTCCCTGCCCTTTAAATCCTTTGGCAGAAGCAGTGTACTGTCGCTTCCCTTTCCCCTTCTTGCCACCGAGTGCAATAGCAGCTTTCGCGACTTCGTCTGTGGAAGACTGCTCCAACTTCAACTTGTCCAACAGTGCACCTCGGGGCACTCGGTCTCGCACATGGTAGTGATGCACCCGCAAATTGCGGAGCAGCACATTGCCCAAGTCTAACAGGGGAGTCGACTCCCATCCCGCTGTCATGGCGCAACCAATCACCCACAGACGAAGCTGGTCAAAAGCTGCTTCCAAATCTTTCCCGCCTTGCAATCCAGTCAAGCCGCTCACATACTGTGCTTGCAATGCAAAAATCAACCCATCGGGGCTGCTCGATTCAAAAATTTCCTTCCACTCATGCACACTCTTCACCGCCGCTGGGTGAGACCATTTCTGTTCAGTGGCTCTCATCTTCGTCTGGGACTCTTGGTCTACATCAAACTCTTTCACGTTTTCTGGTTTATGTTGGAACTGCAATTGCTGTTCCAACCCCATCAGTCGTGCTTCCATCGTACTCCTCAAAAGATTCATCTCACGCTGAGCTGCCTCAGTTTGATGAACAGAAGCCTCAATTAACCGGTTGTAAACCCAATCTGGATCCGGGAGCAAGAATTCTCGCTCTGCACCATCGAATGGCGAAATGCCGTGCAGATAATTGAAGGCTTCGCTCAATCGCACACGAAAAGGTGTTTCTCCCTCCGCAACTTCACTGACTTTCCTCAACACTCCTGCATGCATGAGCCACCCGCTCGTGTCATTTTTACGTCTGCAGGAGTACACAACTAACTTTCCAAGAAGGGACTCTGCCTGATCCAGGAGCATACGCTCCGACATCTCGACTGGCGCTGGGAACCCCTGTCCTGCTGTTGCAGAGGGGGATGTCGCCCTTGCACGTGCAGTGCGCACTTCACTCAGTGTAAACGGGGCAAGGTTGGGTTCGGGGCTCGACATGATGCACTAAAAGAAGAGGAAAGGAAATAGAGGTTCAGAGTCAGCAAGGATCAAACAGTCTCTTCGCCTTCGGAAGCAGCAACGAACAGCTAGTTCGAGAGTGTCGCGGCAGACGTCTAGAAAACGAAGACGAGGCACGTTACCGTGAGGATCAACAAGTCGTCCTTTAAGCCGCCCCGACGTCCCGTTTCAAGAGCCTCGGCCAATATCTGCCTTCTCCTGCTTCGCTCTTCCGGCTGCAAGATGCAGGTTGCCTCTAACAACGATGGGGATCCCGTTACAAGAACTGCGCCCAGGTGCCGATTGCTCTTCGCGGTCAAAAGCGATACGGTGGCCACAATCTTTGGAGGGTGGGCGGAAAAGAACGGGGATCGAAGTGTACGGGAGGGGTAAGGTAACCTGTGGGAGAGTGCCTTGCGATACAGAATTCCCTCAGTTAAACTACGATAGCACCCTCTGCATCTCTCGAATCTCTGAGTTTTGAGTTTTAGTGGGTAAGTCCCGACGGAAAAACGGACAGTCCCACACTCACAAGTTTGGTCCGGCTTGTGGTCGTGCGTCACGCATTTCTCCCCTCAGTTATCAAAAAAAAAACCCAAAAAAAAAAAAAAAAAAAGAGAGGGGGTGGAGATTAGGGGGGCAGGCACAGCCATAAGCCCTCGACACTCCACCTTAAAAAAAAAAAAACGCGCCACATAGACTACCACCCTCTACAGAGGCTCTGGTGGTGAGGAAATGTCTATAGATAGATATGGATCCAGTTTGTGGACCTCTAAGTTACATTGAACCGTGTTTTTTTGAAGTTCAATGTAACTTAGAGGTCAGGAATCATCTCTCCTGCTATTCTAGCCGTGTCATAAACTCGAAAGGGAAGAGAAATGTGAAGCAACGGGCTGGTAACATGCAGGGTCAAAACCTTGTGTCTTTTTGAAAATGGCCAAAAAAAAAATTTCGGAAAAAAAATGGGGTTTTTGAATTTTAAAAGTTTGGAACAAACTCTGCAGCAATTTTTGAGGAAGTTGAGCAAAATTTTTTTTTTCCAAAAAAAATTTTAGGGCTCCATCGGCCCCGCAGGAGCGTTTTAAAAAGACACAAGGTTTTGACCCTGCATGGTAAACACAATAACAAACGAAGTGGAATAACGAGAAAGCCTTGCGAACAACAAGGTCGCAGGGGGAGGGAGGGCGGGTTCTTTAAACGCTTTACGTTTCACCCACCACAACCACTACCCCTGGATCATGGTGTATGCTTGGAAAGTCACACCAGTGCGGCCATATTCGGGTCGTTGATTCCCCCGATAAATCAGCAGAATCATCTCTCCTGCTATTCTAGCCGCGTCATAAACTCGAAAGGGAAGAGAAATGCGAAGCAACGGGCTGGTAACATGCAGGGTCAGAACCTTGTGTCTTTTTAAAACGCTCCCACGGGGCCGATGGACCCCAAAAAAATTTTTTGGCAAAAAAAAAATTTGCTCAACTTCCTCAAAAATTACCGCAGAGTTTGTTCCAAACTTTTAAAATTCAAAAACCCCATTTTTTTTCTGGAAATAAAATTTTGGCCATTCCAAAAAGACACAAGGTTCTGACCCTGCATGGTAAACACAATAACAAACAAAGTGGAATAACGAGAAAGCCTTGCGAACAACAAGGTCGCATCCCGCCTCCACTACGCCGGTCCTGTGAGAAAGCTCCACACCGCAAGTGTAACCTTCTCCTTGTTTTCCTTTGTCATCCTCGTTGGAGGAATCCGTGATGGCAAGTCGGCGGGATTGGATGCTGACTTTACCCACTCGAGTGAGAATGCACATCTTCGGTCTTGCAAATACTGCAGGGCCCCAACGACGGAGTCGTTCAGGAGCCTGCTCTTCACGCACTGCTTCTTTCTTGCTACACCAGCAACTGTGGTGTTGTCGACGAAAACACTAATAAACTTACCGGACGCTCCGGCTGGCAGCATCTGTAAAACACAGAACAATGCTCGAGCTTCCAACTCGTTGATGTGGCGCGTCTTGTAGAAGTGCGACCACTCTTCACCGTGCACAAAGACTTCGTTCGTACACCTGTTGACAATGACGCCTCCCCATCCTTTCAGGCTGGCGTCCACGAATAGCCGGTTTGGATGCACCCAAGATACCATGCAGGGTCAAAACCTTGTGTCTTTTTAAAACGCTCCCACGGGGCCGATGGAGCCCTAAAAAAAAATTTTAGAAAAAAAAAATTGGCTCAACTTCCTCAAAAATTACTGCAGAGTTTGTTCCAAACTTTTAAAATTCAAAAAACCCATTTTTTTTCCAGAATTTTTTTTTTTGCCATTTCCAAAAAGACACAAGGTTCTGACCTTGCATGATACACCTTTCCTGTTGGGCCCGGTGGAGCCATTCCTGCAACTCGGCTGCAACTGAGGGGGGAACAGAAACACTTGTTGACGGCATCTTTGTGCCTCGGTTTAGGTGATTCACCACCCTCCGCAGAAACTTTAGGGCGAACCAATATGTTCCTGGGAACACACCAGAAATAGCAGACGCATGAAGCAGCCTGCCTGCCAACGATTCCAGCTCTTCTGCCGGAAGTCGCCCCCACACATTCACTGCCTCGAGTTTGCTCCGGATCTTTGTCGAAGGCCGTACAACTGACCTTTCATGATCCCACTCTACTCCCAGAAACACGTACCATGCAGGGTCAGAACCTTGTGTCTTTTTGGAAATGGCCAAAATTTTATTTCCAGAAAAAAAATGGGTTTTTCGAATTTTAAAATTTTGGAACAAACTCTGCGGTAATTTTTGCGGAAGTTGAGCAATTTTTTTTTTTGCCAAAATTTTTTTTTGGGGTCCATCGGCAGGGGTTATTCTGCCCGCCAGCAAGGCCAAAAATGCTGGCGAAAAAATTTCTTCTGTCAGCGAGAAAATTTTTCTCACCCTCACGTCGTACAGAGCCCGTCCACCCGCATCTGTCCTTCCATTCTGAGTCTTCGGCGGTTCGTGGTGCAAGGAGGAAGAGAGAGTCGGAGAATACGTGCGGTTGGTCTGGTGGAAGGGACGGGTACAAGTTAACAAAAGAAGAAGTCAAGACAGGACAAGGAGGTGCAGCAAGGTTTCAGGGTAGTGTCAAGTCAATTTTGCGCTTTTTCGCTACCTTCTCCACCGGCTCAGACTCTCCAGCAAACCATGCTGCCCTTAGGGCTTCGGCTGCGAAGCCAGAAGTAAAAAGGTCGATTACCTCCTCCGCAGTCGCGTCGTCCATCTCCTTCTCATCGGTGTCTTCGATGAAAAAGAGGGCGCGCAGTGTCGTGTTCAGCATGCGGTTGCGCAGTCGGGTCTTTACACGGGCCAGGGTACTGAACTGGCGTTCACTTTCTGCAGAGGAACTGACAATGGTCTGTGCCAGTTCGACCAGTTGTCTCAATGGCTGCATGCGGGCACTCGCAGTGCCATCAGGGGCGAAGGCTTGATACACCGCGTGTGCATTTTTGGAGTATCTTGAGGCGCGTAGAACCTCCTTAAGTAGGGTCCAGTCTCTCACCAGGTCTGCCTCGGTCATTCCGTGCAAAAGGGGAGTGCCGTGGTCTGTCTTCGTTTCCGAGCGAGTGGTGCTGTATGTGGGTCGAGGCATCGTGTCTGTTGCTGGCACGTCCACTTCATATTGTCGGTACGTGACCCGGCCGGGCTTGCTGTAGTATCTGTAGAGCTCCCGGATGTGTTCATCCCCCCAGTTTGTAAGGTGCGCGCCCTCTGGCCACGCAATGCGGTCAAAGACAACGAAGTGCCGAAGAACTTCCTTGGATTCAAACCGGACCGTTGTGGACTTGAGGAGTGCAGCAATGTATGGGGAGGCGATAGTCTGATGGAATGTGCTGAACGCTGCAGGGGTAACGGCAACGTTGGTCGCTTCGAAGAACGAACGGCGCCAGCAAGTGTAGTATTTCGTGATCTTTTTGGCCCTTTCTTCCGAGCTTAGTGCCCTCAATTCTGCTTCGAGCGAGTCCACTTCTCTGCAAACATCCGAGATGGTGGTCGCGGTTCCTTGGAAAACAAGAGAGATTGCATGCAGCTTTTCCAGAACGTCACACGCAAGTGCAAGACATGCAAAAAATTGCGGCTTACTCACCTCTTTGTACAGGTGCTCTGCGTGGGTGCTGTTCCGCTCGTTCCAGATGCGTCTAAGGGCTTCGCGTATTGCAGAATACTGCATACGGATGACAGAGACACTTCTCCAGTAGGCCAGCCAGCGTGTATCGGACGGCTCCACCAGGGCACGATTCACCTTCTCACACATCGCTGCAAATGTCGGGTCTGCGAATACGCTGCTCAGAAGTAGCTTGTTGATGTCGGAGTCGGAGAAGATCAGCCAAAGGGCGCGGACGGTTCTGAAGAAGTCTCCCATGAACGCAACTGCTTTTATGCCATCCTGGGCAAGGAGGTTGAGGACGTGGGCACAACACCACATGAAGAGCGCAGTAGCATTGATCCCACCGCGAACCTTCTTCTCGGCACCCTGAAACTTCCCAGACATCGCCGAAGCCCCATCAAACGAGCAGGATACGAACGAGCCCTTCGGGAGATAACACAGCATCTGCTTTATCTTCGTTGCGTAGCCGGTTGCAGTTTGATCGTGCAGGACTTCAAGGCCAATGAAGCGCTCTTGGACAGCATTTCTCCTGAGGTAACGAACGGTGGCCACAAGTTGGTGCTTTCCCGTCACGTCGGTTGTTGCATCTGCTGTGGCTGACCAAAACCGGGACTCCCTAATCTCGGTGTACAGCCGCTTCTCTAATACCATGCAGGGTCAAAACCTTGTGTCTTTTGAAAATGGCCAAAAAAAAAAATTCCGGAAAAAAAACGGGTTTTTTGAATTTTAAAACTTTGGAACAAACTCTGCAGTAATTTTTGAGGAAGTTGAGCAAATTCTTTTTTTTCCAAAACTTTTTTTTGGGGTCCATCGGCTCCGTGGGAGCGTTTTAAAAAGACACAAGGTTTTGACCCTGCATGAAGCTCTCTCACCACAGTTGACGATGTATACGTCACATCCTGCTTCAGCCAAGCACAGAAATCGCGGTCCTGGTGCAAGCAAGAAAAGAAGGATAGCAAGTCGTGCACGTGCACCGTGTGGGGGATTTCCAGGCGTGCGATTTTAAAGATTGTTTTGACAATCTTGCGCAGTTGAGCCCGCATCTTACTGACACCTGAACAAAGGTTTGTCATAATGTCAGAGACAGAAACATGCTCGGCGGACGTTTCGTGCCTCTTCATGCGGTTTCGGAGGTGCGTTTGGTCGGCGTAAGGCATGTTGATGAGGACTGCTCTTGTACGCGGAAACTTTTGGCTGCAAACCTTGCACTGGGCCCCCGCATCTGACACATCGAGCCATGGATACTCGGCAAGCCACCTGTCAACAGTGGATCGCAGAATTTTGCCACTGCCAAATGTACGAAACTTCGTGTTTTCTTCCGACTCAGGAGCGGGCTCGTCGTCAACAACAATCGGCTCAAATGCCACTGCTGAACCGGACAGGATCACGACCACGACAGCTACTAAAGCAAGAACGGAAAGTCCGACAAGACTGTCATCATCTGGGTCCGACTCATACTCGGCAACAACCTCGTAGCCTTCAAATGCGGGGGGTTCAACTGCAGCAGGTGGTGTTGGGATGGCAACTTCTGCTTGAGCGGGCAGGTCTTCGGCTGATGTGCGAGCAGTGAGAGCATTCTCGGCGGCGATCTTCTTTTGAGCAGCATCGTAGGCCTTCACCTTAGCCAGCAACTCGGCGTTCTTCAGCCTGTTGCTGCCTGTCCCCTGGTTGATGCGCCTGAGGCTTGCTTGCTTCTCAAGCTTCGGTCCTCTCCAGTTCGCGTAGTCGAACTGGATGGTTTCGTCTGAGGGGCCACGTGCAGCGGCCGCACGGAAACCGAAACTCGCAAGTGACATGTTACTTGGTTTGGGCCTGGCTGACTTTGTGTTAACATGCAGGGTCAGAACCTTGTGTCTTTTTAAAACGCTCCCGCGGGGCCGATGGACCCCAAAAAAAAATTTTGGCAAAAAAAAATTTTGCTCAACTTCCGCAAAAATTACTGCAGAGTTTGTTCCAACTCAGTCACCCAGCCTCGGCCTCCGGCCTCGCCTGCTGTCTCGGCTCTTGTAGGTGACCCCCCTGACCCCCCACGCAAAAATCCCTTTGGCGAAAAAAATATTTTCGCCAACCCCTTTTCAGATTTTTTTTTTTTTTTGGTAACCCGGAAAAAATGCTTTACGCACGACCCCCGTGGACTAAGCGGAGAGTGTGGGACTACGTTCGTGGAGCTATGGTGGCCGAACGCTACCCACTAAAACAACCGGGGGCCCTTAGAGACTGCTGCTGAGGAGGCCATCCCCCGTGACTCCCCCGGAGGGGGGCTTGTCAGGCCGAGTCACGACAGCATCAGGGAGAGTGAGGTCAACCATCTCTCCCTGCTCCGCTCCTGCTCCTGGGTTTGTTTGTTTGTTTTTGCTTCCGCTGACTGATGATGATGCTGCGCTCCGAGCTACCCCTGTCAAGGGCTGACTTGCTCCCTGGCTCTCTTGCGCGCTTTGTTCCTGTGACTTGGGGTTGCCTGACCTCCCGCTCGCTCCTGGTTTCCCTCCCCCGGCAAGGGGGGGTCCTTGTTGGCATCTTGTGCCGCTGACTCCTTGGCCGTTCCGTCCGTCCTGGCCCTCTTTCACTTTCTTGGGGTCTACCACCCTCTGCACCGCCGCACTCCTTTTCCTGGCTGGCGCTGTCGCCGCCCTCTGCTGTCCCTCCCGCCCTGCCCTGGCTGACTGGCTGCCAGGATCCGCTGCTTGACGCCCTCGGGTGGGCTCAGGACTCACAGTCACCTTCACAGGTCGGGGGCCCCTCAAGCTCACAGTGGGGGTGGCGGCTCCTCCTGCACCCCCAGTCCCCCTCAAACCGGACGCGTTGCCCAGACGCGACCGGCATGAGTTGCTCGCTTGAGTGGCCCCTTCCCCGCTCGGGATCGTGATCACCCCTCGCTTCCCCTCCTGCGCTTCGGCCGCCGATCCAGCGCAGTGCTGCCCATTATCTCCGCCCTGGCCAGCTAGCTGCGCCTGTCCCCCCGCTGCTTTTGGTGTTAATTTTAGTGCGGCACAACCGGGGGCCCCACCTGAGCTCCGGCCCCCGGGTGCCGCTGGGGGGGCGTACGGACCATACCTTTGAAGCGGCGGCAGTGCCGCCTCCTGCCGCCCTGCTGCTGGCCTTGCCGAGGCTGCTCGGGAAGGGTTGGAGCAACCTCGCCCCGTCGCGGCTTGGGGCACCAGGATCGCTGGGGAGACGGGGCTGCTCACCCCGCCTGGCATGTGTAAAGTATGCGTAGCATACCTATACTTAACGCTGAACCCATACCTATACTTAACATTGAACCGCGATTTTGGGTGGTTCAATGTTAAGTATAGGTAATTACCATGCAGGGTCAAAACCTTGTGTCTTTTTGAAAATGGCAAAAAAAAAATTTCCGGAAAAAAATTGGGTTTTTTGAATTTTAAAAGTTTGGAACAAACTCTGCAGTAATTTTTGAGGAAGTTGAACAAAAAAAATTTTTTTCAAAATTTTTTTTAGGGCTCCATCGGCCCCGCGGGAGCGTTTTAAAAAGACACAAGGTTTTGACCCTGCATGTTACCTATACTTAACGCTGAACCACCAAAAACCATGGTTCAGCGTTAAGTTTAGGTAATTGATTGTGTAGCATGACAAGACACAAGGTTTTGACCCTGCATGGTAGACATTTCCTCACCACCAGAGCCTCAAGAGGGTGGTAGACTACGTGGCGCGTTTTTTTTTTTCAGGTGGAGTGGAAAAGAACGGGGATCGAAGTGTACGGGAGGGGTAAGGTAACCTGTGGGAGAGTGCCTTGCGATACAGAATTCCCTCAGTTAAACTACGAGACTTGCGGCATAGCCAGCCCCCCTAATCTCCACCCCCTCTTTTTAAGGTTTTTTTTGATTTTTTTTGGTGGGGAGAGGATCCCTTTTTCTGTTTTTTTTTGTTTTTTTTGGTATTTTGCTACTGATATGCCAAGAGCTGTGCTGAGAATAGCTGCTGTTGAGAACGATAGGTGACAGTGCTTGCAAAAGAAGACAGGCCAGTTGAGCTGCCGGGTGGTGTTTGCTCCTTTCCAAACCATGTTAGTCAGTTCCCTGTCACACTTGCAGGTGACAGCAGGTATGATTCCGTACTCCTGAAGTTTTTCTGCCATTGCAGCATCTCCCTGCCGGATGAGCTGCAGAACTCCAAATTTCGGCTTTGCTTCAACCCGTTTCCGGAACACACCGCTGTAGGCTTCTGTCTTCTCCTTCTTCTTCATGGCAACAGAGCTTACTTTGCGTTGCTTTGCTCTCTGCCTGTGTTTTGCAACAGGGACAGGCTCATCGTCTTCTTCTTCTTCATCGTCTTCTTCTTCTTCTTTTTTGACCCTTGACAGTGCAACACCTTCAGCCAGGGGGAGTTGCAAAAACAGCTGGGTCTGGATGCCTTCTTTTCATTCCCCTTCCATTAGCTGCTTCACCACCTGGCAGCCAGGCCAGGAACATCAGCAACCCAAAGAGGGCAAACATGTTTGTTTTGTTGCTTTTTCTCAAGTGTATTCCTGGTGGTTTCAAGATGAATAGTGGTTGGTTTTAGTGATGACAGGTATACTAGTTGGCAAAACACAGGTCTGGGGTCTGTACGGGGTCCATACGGGGTCCGTACGGGGTCCGTACCGGGTCCGTACCGGGTCCGTACCGGGTCCGTACGGGGTCCGTACGGGGTCCGTACGGGGTCCGTACAGGGTCAGGGTCCTCACAGGGTCCTAGACAGAAAACTGGTCACCCTTGTCCCCACGCATGACACTAGGCGTGGATCAGAGCGGGTTTGCCCCAGTTTTCACACACACACACACACACACACACACACGGCAGCTCTTCAGTTAGAGTCGCACAAGGCATTTCCATTACAAAAAACTTCGGTTAGAGTCGCAAGCCATTTTCATTGAGAAAAACTTCGGTTAGAGTCGCGTAGAGCATTTCCATTACAAAAAACTTCGGTTAGAGTCGCAAGCCATTTTCATTGAGAAAAACTTCGGTTAGAGTCGCGTAGAGCATTTTCATTACAAAAAACTTCGGTTAGAGTCGCAAGCCATTTTCATTGAGAAAAACTTCGGTTAGAGTCGCAAGCATTTCCATTACAAAAAACTTCGGTTAGAGTCGCAAGCCATTTTCATTGAGAAAAACTTCGGTTAGAGTCGCGTAGAGCATTTCCATTACAAAAAACTTCGGTTAGAGTCGCAAGCCATTTTCATTGAGAAAAAACTTCGGTTAGAGTCGCGTAGAGCATTTTCATTACAAAAAACTTCGGTTAGAGTCGCAAGCCATTTTCATTGAGAAAAACTTCGGTTAGAGTCGCAAGCCATTTTCATTGAGAAAACGGAGAAAACCATAAGGGAAGCACTTAAGTCGGGAAAATATTTATCGGAAACTGTTTCCGATAAATATTTTTTTTTGTTTCCGATAAATATTTTTTTTGTTTCCGATAAATATTTTCTTGTTTCCGATAAATATTTTTCTGTTTCCGATATATATTTTTTTGTTTCCGATAAATATTTTTTGTTTCCGATAAATATTTTTCTGTTTCCGATAAGTATTGATCACTTTGACAGTAGGTTCACCTACTTCGTCCCGTGGACGACCGCGACGAAGCCAAATACGATCGTTTTTCTATCTAGTTTTGGGTCGAAAGCCTCCCCAGCAAAGGCTGTTCAATTTTCAACGCCAGATACGCAAACCTTTTCGAATGCAGCACACGGGTATCCATCAAGTGACATCTAACTATCTGGTTGCATTGAGCAGTATCCGGATCTGAAAGCTGAAGACTTTGTACCACTTCACCGCGACAAAGGTCACGAACCGGGTTCGGCTTACACTGCAGTTGCAGTAAAACTGCGTCTTGCGCACGAGCGCGGAAATCCGCCACCCACCATTCGGCTAGATATTGCAAGAACACAACTGCAAAGCTTACTACAAACGGATAGTGTTACAAAGGCGAACGAATCATGCGAGAACCTACGTAGGGGCCCCTCAACAGCTTTCAGAACGGCAAGTCAAGAAAAGGATAAGTTTGCACATTCTACTTCCGTCTGATCTGCATGTTCCCCAGTTCTACCCTTCATTGATCTGTTGTGTGTATTCGCAACGACTTCATCCGGGTCCTATGCGGCCCCAATACGACAAAACTGCATGCGGTCCTGACCAGGTAACATCCTCCTACCTGAAAATGTCTAACCACGACTACGGATTTGGTGCCATCGAGGCAGCCATGGAGTGTAAGTATGCCAACGGGGCTTAGTAGTATCGGGGCTGCCGTGCATACTAGTTCCCGTAAAATATTTGTTTCCCTTGACTTGTGGCAGCTCTTCGGTTAGAGTCGCACAAGGCATTTCCATTACAAAAAACTTCGGTTAGAGTCGCAAGCCATTTTCATTGAGAAAAACTTCGGTTAGAGTCGCGTAGAGCATTTCCATTACAAAAAACTTCGGTTAGAGTCGCAAGCCATTTTCATTGAGAAAAACTTCGGTTAGAGTCGCGTAGAGCATTTCCATTACAAAAAACTTCGGTTAGAGTCGCAAGCCATTTTCATTGAGAAAAACTTCGGTTAGAGTCGCGTAGAGCATTTCCATTACAAAAAACTTCGGTTAGAGTCGCAAGCCATTTTCATTACAAAAAACTTCGGTTAGAGTCGCAAGCCATTTTCATTACAAAAAACTTCGGTTAGAGTCGCAAGCCATTTTCATTACAAAAAACTTCGGTTAGAGTCGCAAGCCATTTTCATTACAAAAAACTTCGGTTAGAGTCGCAAGCCATTTTCATTACAAAAAACTTCGGTTAGAGTCGCAAGCCATTTTCATTACAAAAAACTTCGGTTAGAGTCGCAAGCCATTTTCATTGAGAAAAACTTCGGTAAGAGTCGTGTAACATGCAGGGTCAGAACCTTGTGTCTTTTTAAAACGCTCCCGCGGGGCCGATGGACCCCAAAAAAAAAAGTTGGCAAAAAAAAAATTTGCTCAACTTCCGCAAAAATTACTGCAGAGTTTGTTCCAAATTTTTAAAATTTAAAAAACCCATTTTTTTTCTGGAAACAAAATTTTGGCCATTTCCAAAAAGACACAAGGTTTTGACCCTGCATGGTAAGGTGGGTGAGTGTGGTGTGGGTGAGGTGGAGTGGTGGTGTGGGTGAGTGAGGTGGATGTGAGTAGTGTGGTGTGGGTGGTGGGGTGTGGGGTGGGTGGTTGGGGGGTTGGTGAGTGAGGTGGGTGATGTGAGAGTGGGTGTGGGGTGGGTTGGTGAGTGAGGTGGGTGAGTGTGGTGTGGGTGAGGTGGAGTGGTGGGTGGGTGAGTGAGGTGGATGTGAGTAGTGTGGTGTGGGTGGTGGGGTGTGGGGTGGGTGGTTGGGGGGGTTGGTGAGTGAGGTGGGTGATGTGAGAGTGGGTGTGGGGTGGGTTGGTGAGTGAGGTGGGTGAGTGTGGTGTGGGTGTGAGTGGGGGTGGGTGAGAGGTTGATGTGAGTGTGGTGTGGGAGTGGTCGGGTGTGGGTGGGTTGAGTGTGGTGCCAACACAGGTCAAACTGGATTTCTGTCTTGATCTTCCCTTTGGAAGAGACACAGGCTAAACCAGGTTTCTGTCTTGAGGCACTTGCCAACACAGGTCAAACTGGATTTCTGTCTTGATCTTCCCTTGGGAAGAGACACAGGCTAAACCAGGTTTCTGTCTTGAGGCCACACTTGCCAACACAGGTCAAACTGGATTTCTGTCTTGATCTTCCCTTGGGAAGAGACACAGGCTAAACCAGGTTTCTGTCTTGAGGCCCTTTCTTTCTTTCTTTCTTTCTTTCTTTCTTTATTTTGTCCTTTATTTTCTCTCTGCTCCCTTTCTTTCTTTTTGCAGCACAAGTGTCCAGCACAACAGAGACAATGAAGAAGTAGTGAGCAGACCATTGGAAATAACCCGAAAAATGACACACCACACACCAGGAAACAACAGAGGAACAGCAAAAACAGAATGGAAATCCCAGAAGCCACATCAGCAGTTGTGCAGGCACACAGACAGCGTGGGAAGGCTCGTAGTTGGGTGAATGTAAAAGCTTCAAAAGGTCTGCAGCTTTCTTTCTCCTCCCAATTACCTGTTAATAAATGGATATGTTCTTCCTACACCACACTCTCTCACAGGAGAGAGGGCTCTGCTGTACTCTGGTTGCACACGAAACAAGAAGAGGGCCAGGCCTCAAATCCAGGTCATTGAAGTGATAAGTGATGGGAAGGAGGCTGTTGTTGAGTTGCTCCAGCTTTATGGATTGATCCCTGAGGTGGTAAAGTGCAAGTGTGGAGAAATTCTTGCCAAGTGGGAGGTGCAGGCAGACAGCCTTGGGTGGCCTTTCTGGAAATGCCGATGCCGGAACAAGGGAGTCTCTGGGTCTTCCCTATGCAACATTGCGATCAACAAACTTGATTCCAACAACGACAAGAAGGGTCACATGCGCACGAGCCCAACAGCAGTACTCTTAAAAGTGCATGCATTCAGCCATGGGGTGTCCAATGATGCAGTTGACACTCTCACTAAAATGGCACCCGAGACACATGCTCGCTTCTCTCGGGTTCTTGCCAAGACAACCAAGGTTGCACTTACCGAAGCGGAGAAGCTCGCTCTGCCTCTGGGAGGTCCAGAGACCTTCATCGAGCTCGATGAGTTCTCGATTGGCCTCAAGAGACGGGGTGAGGGTGCAAACCAAGAGGTTTGCTACCTGAGATTTCTGGGAATTGTTGAACGAGGATCTTCCCTGTTTGTTCTCCGTGCGTTGCCTGCTCGTTGGCAAAAGCTGATGAACCCAGGAGATGTGGTTGACCTCCCATCAGGAGGGGGAAAGTGCAAAAACACCACCTCAAAGAAATGTGTTCCACCCCCTCCTCCTATCTCCATAGCAGAGCTGGATGCCATCCTCAGCGAAGAAGTTCTTATCCAGCTGGGAACAAATGAGAAGCCCGTCTTCATAACAACAGATGGGGCTGCAACATACCGCAGCCGGCTTGACCCCACTTCATCCAACTTCTTTTGGGGTGATGAGAACAAAGAGAAAGTACGGTATGGATGGGTCAACCACGGTCGCGAAGAGTTCACAGGGCTCCGAACGACTTGGAAACTCCTTGACGAGGAGACAGATATTCAAGAGCTGTCTGTTGAAAGTGAGGAGAGGATTCTCCTTTCAATCCACAGTGGAGCCATCGACGGTCTTAACTCAGCAGAACTCCTGTACCTGAGAACAAAGTACAGAGAGCAGAAGTGGCTTGCAGGGACACAGAAGGGGGACGGCACTTGGGGCCACCTGAAAAGACTCATCAAAATGAAGGGAGCAAGGAACACACACAAAGTTGCTGAGCTTTATGTGGCCCAATGGAAGCTTCATCATGGGGGGAAAGACAAGCTTCATTTTACTCTTCTGGCTGTTGGGGATGCTTTTCGAACAGTGTATGGTGATATATTCAAGCAGGAGGCACCTGAGGAGGTGGCAGCATTGCAGAAGACAGTAGAGTCCTTGCAGCTGGCTTTGAAGATTCTGAAGGAAACTGAGGCTGATCAAGTGTCTGTCTGTGCTGCAAGCAGTGCTCCGTCAAGCTCCCCTGGGGAAGAGCCAAAGAGGAGAAAGGTCGAAGCAGTTCCTGCAGTTGCAGCAGCAACTCATCGATGTCTCGATTGTGTTGATGATATTGATGACCTTTATGACATTGATGACATTGATGAAGACCCTGAAGCAGAACAGCCAAGTGTCCCGCTCTTTCCTATTTGTTACGACATCCTCTGGTAGTTCTGTTTTTTTCAAGCAAAAGCTCTCTTACTTTCTATTTTTTCCTGTTTTGAATTGCTACTCTCCTGTCATTTTTTCCCTCCTTCCTTCCAATTTAAATGCCATTCTACTTTAGAATGGGAGGTGTTCCTGAACACCAAGTTGAAAACCAAAAAAAAAACAAAAAAAAAAAAAAAAAAAAAAATGGGGCCCCCCCCCCGAAAAAAAAAAAAAAAAAAAAAAGGGAGGGGGTGGAGATTAGGGGGGCTGGCGAATGCCGTAAGTCCTCGACACTCCACCTAAAAAAAAAAAACGCGCCTTGTTGACTACCACCCTCACTGAGGCTCTGGTGGTGAGGAAATGTCAACAGTTTTTTGTAATGGAAATGCTCTACGCGACTCTAACCGAAGTTTTTTGTAATGAAAATGGCTTGCGACTCTAACCGAAGTTTTTTGTAATGAAAATGCTTACGCGACTCTAACCGAAGTTTTTCTCAATGAAAATGGCTTGCGACTCTAACCGAAGTTTTTTGTAATGAAAATGCTCTATGCGACTCTAACCGAAGTTTTTCTCAATGAAAATGGCTTGCGACTCTAACCGAAGTTTTTTGTAATGAAAATGGCTTGCGACTCTAACCGAAGTTTTTTGTAATGAAAATGGCTTGCGACTCTAACCGAAGTTTTTTGTAATGGAAATGCTCTACGCGACTCTAACCGAAGTTTTTCTTAATGAAAATGGCTTGCGACTCTAACCGAAGTTTTTTGTAATGGAAATGCTCTACGCGACTCTAACCGAAGTTTTTCTCAATGAAAATGGCTTGCGACTCTAACCGAAGTTTTTTGTAATGAAAATGCTCTACGCGACTCTAACCGAAGTTTTTCTCAATGAAAATGGCTTGCGACTCTAACCGAAGTTTTTTGTAATGAAAATGCTCTACGCGACTCTAACCGAAGTTTTTCTCAATGAAAATGGCTTGCGACTCTAACCGAAGTTTTTTGTAATGGAAATGCTCTACGCGACTCTAACCGAAGTTTTTCTCAATGAAAATGGCTTGCGACTCTAACCGAAGTTTTTTGTAATGGAAATGCTCTACGCGACTCTAACCGAAGAGCTGCCTGACTTGTGCCATGTCGGACGGTAGGATTTTCCGCGTCAGCCTCATTTCAATCCTGGAGACAAAAGCACTCACACAATAAAGACTAGCCCATTTCACGGGCCAAAACTGCCTTTGTTGCAGAAATCGGCAACAAAGGCAA